>SMDT01002802.1:0-374851 GCA_005392925.1 Aquilaria sinensis | reverse complement strand
TTACAACGAGCTTATCTTCACCTCCATAGACCAAGAATCCATCATTAGTCCTTCTCAAGTACTTGAGGATATTATTAACAGTTGTCCAATGACTCACTAGGATTTTAATGATACCTGCTTGTCATGCTCAAGGCATACAAGATGTTGAGACAAGTACATATCATGGCATACATGATAAATTCAATTATTAAGGCATATGGAATCTTATTCATGCGTTCTCTCTCCTCATGTGTACTAGGACATTGAGATCTTGGGAAAGTTATACCATCAACCAATCATCTTTTAAAGGTAATCACATTACCATCAATGTCAGGTTTCTTCATGAAAACCTATATTCACCCTATGGGTTTTACCCCTTCTGGTGGATAAACTAAATTCCAAACTTGGTTTTCATACATGGATTCTGTATCAGACTTCGTGGCCTCTAGCCACTTCTCAGAATCTGGTCCTGACATCACTTGTTGGTAGTTTGTGGGCTCATCCTAATCCATAAGCATCACATCACCAATATGAGTCATGAGAAATCCATAACTCTTAGGGTCTTGCTGAATCCTACTAGACCTGCATGGGCTCTATGCTACAAGAACAGACTCCTAAACCACAATAGCCTATGGTGTCTGCTCAAGTTCCTTTTCACGTTCAATGTCCCCTTGTTGTTCTTAAATTTCTTCAAGTTTTAGTTTCCTACCACTAGTTCCTTTATAGATAAATTTTTTCTCTAGAAAGACACCAATCCAAGCAACAAATACTTTCTACTCAAAAAGATTGTAGAAATAGTAACTTTTTTTTTTCTTTGGGATTCCTAACAAAATGACATTTATGAGATTTGAACCCTAGTTTGTCAGAGTATTGATGCTTCATGTAAGCCTTACAACCCCAAACCTTCATAAAAGATATGGTATCTTTTGAACCGATTGAGATGGAATTTGGTTTAGTGTAAAAGCAACTATCTCTAGAGCATGTCCCTAAATGGAGTTTCGAGGCTCAGCTTGACTCATCATAGATCGAACCATGTATAACAAAGTTTGATTTCTCCTTTTAGATACACCATTCCATTGAGGTGTACCAGGTGAAGTCAGTTGTGATACTACGCCACACTCCTTTAAATAGTCAAGGAAATCTTGGTCCAAGTATTCTCCTCCCTGATCTGATTAAAGTACTTTGATAATCTTCCCGAGTTGAGTCTGTAATTCATTCTTGAATTCTTTGACCTTTTCAAAGCATTTTGACTTGTGTTTCAGGGGTACACATAGCCATATCAATTAAAGTCATTAGCAAAAGTAATGAAGTATTAGAAACCTCCTATAGCAGGCAGAGACATGGGGCCACATATGTCACTATGTACAAGCCCAAGTAAGTCATTGGCTTTTTCACTTTGCCTAGCGAAAGGAGTTTTGGTCATCTTGCCCAACAAATATGACCTCCATATCTCATTTGATTTAAAATCAAATGAGTCCAGGAGTCAATCCTTATGGAACTTGGATATGCAAGTCACTTTTATATGGCCCCAATGACAATTCTAGAGATAGGTCAGGTTCAAATCATTCAATTTGAACTTTTTGGTATTCACATTACAGATTGGATTTTTGAGTTGCAGAACATACAAACCATTGTTAAGTTGAACACTACCATAAAAGATTTCATTCAAATGAATGGTACAACACTTGTCCTTTATTATAAATGAAAAACCTTTCTTGTGCAAGCAATAAACAGAAATCAAATTTCTACTAATATTAGGCATATGATAACAATTGTCCAATTCTAAAACCAATCTACTAGGCAAAGTGAGAGCATAAGTCCCTATGATTAATTTAGCAACTATTACTCCAATCCCAACAAGTATGTCCACTTCACCTCAAGCCAATCTTTTACTCCTACTTACCTCCTGCACATTTGCACAAATGTGAGATCCACATCCAGTATCCAATACCCAAAATGACAAAGTAGAAAAATTAGCCTCTATAACAAAAATACTTGAATTCGGAGTATTACTTCCTTTTTCCTTCTTGAGTTCTTTAAGATAGAGCTTGCAGTTTTACTTCTATTGTCTAGATTTCCTACAATGGAAGCATTCCCTTCCTTAGCCACACATCCAAATGGTTTTAGTACACCCAAAGAAACATTAGCATTGGACTTTCCTTTAGCTGTATTCTTTTTCTTGTCAGCCTTTCCATTTCCCTTGTCCTTCTAAACCATCAAAAGGCTTAGCCTTCTTAAGGTTTTTCTCAACAGTTCTTAACATGTTGAGCAATTTAGGGGGGAACTTTTTCAGATCATTCATGTTGTAATTCATGACAAACTATTGTACCTTTCCGGCAACAATTGTAGGACTACATCAACAACCAACTCTTTCTAAATCCCAAACTCTCAAGATTATCAATGTGCCTAATCATCTTGAGCACATGAAGACCCATGGAACTTTCGTTAGATGTTTTTCACTAAAACAATACTTTAGAGGTCTCAAACCTCTCATGCCAAGCTTGTTCTTGGAAGAGCATTTTGAGATCTTCAGTGATGTCAAACGCCCCCATGTTCTCATGTTGTTTCTGAAGCTCAAATTCTGTGGTAATCAGCATGAGACAAGCAAAATCTAAAGCATCATCAAAATGCTTTTTATAAGCATCCTTTTCAACTCTTCGAGCATTGGTAGTAGGCTCATTTTGAATGGGCTAGTCTAGGACATAAACCTTTCTTTCTTACTTGAGGACTATCCTCAAATTTTGGTACCACTTGATAAAGTTAGTCCCGTTCAGCTTTTCCTTCTCAAGGATCTTTTGCAACAAAGGGGTTGATGTGTTTTGTGCCATGGTAATCTTGAATAGTAAATATGCAATGTAAGAACCATGTATTTTAATTCATTTAATTAGGACTTTTATTAAATTATTCTCCCATTATTTTACTCAAAAATAATAACCATCAATATTATTTCAGAACACCTTAGGACTAAGATATTCTAGTGGGTTAGGATCCATATTTCACCATAACTTGAGTTAGCTTTGGCTTTTCTCTCAAGTCATAGCTATTTAGGTAAGTAACTCTTTGCCAATTGCATCTCATGCAACTCTTGGATAGTTGGGTGAACAACACTTGTCCAAGCTCATCTCATGAACTTAAGCCTTACTCTATGACTCTAAGTCCCCAATCCTATTAGGATGACTTAGCTAAGTCAAACCTAAAGTTAGCAATTTGGATATCACTCTTATCCTATTGCATTTTACCAAGATGAACATAGGTACTTTCCCTTGGGAAACCCACCAAATGTTGATCAAAGTCTTGACGAGTGCCAACATTTGGAAGGCATAGTATTTAATGACTTAATATTTTTTCGAGGGATTTTCTTTTGATTTCACAAATTATTATCTTCAGTTGTCTTATACATGCATCACATTCAAATATAAAATATACATCTCAAGCCAATAACCAATTAAACATGACATGGTTATAGCCTAAACTATTTGATATTCTTAAGCCAATGAGAATGTCATGAAAGCCTAAGAAAAGAAAACATCTTTCTAAGCTCATTTTCCTCCTTGTCTATATGCCTCCTAGTAGTCATCTCCTTGGACACACCACCTTGGATGATCCCAAAAGCTACAATAGCAATGATGATAGAAACCTCAAATTACATTTGAAGGGAGTTAGGTCAGAAGAGAAGGTACAATGAAAGTAATAATGAGAGGCATGACACATAGGCCATATTTACAATTACTACCAACTAGGGCTATAACCATGAACAACGCTTTAATCAACAAATAGAATGACAGGTCAAAATCCCGTTCAACTAGAAAATGCATGCCAATTAACGTGTGTTTAAAAATCAATATATTAATGTGGCGCTTTGCAGACCTAACTGCCTTGCAGACCAAAAAATTATGTTCTAATTATGTTGCCCAAGATCACCTATTTTGAGTAATAAAGCCCCTAAGACCACCCTTGTCCGAGCAACCAAAAGTACCTTACCTAAAGATGCCTGAACAACACATGATTGATGTCTGCTAGGGTTGTAACAACTATTACAATAATCCTGATTTAGATAGATATCTCATATCCATCAATATAGGGTTAATCTTATTAACCAATTTATGATACTTCTTCATATATCTCATATATATTGTGATATCCAGTTTGTGCATAATGAATTGATCTAATTAATCATGATTGAAAGCAATAGAACACAGAATAAAACATGCAATTCATTACTCAATCCTGATTTAGGGTCTCACCAATAGCTCTGATAACACTGTAGGGTTTTGGGAGCAAAACATGGCCAGCGAAAATTAATCGAAACCCTCCAAGACCCAACTGAAACCGAGTAAATCAGGTGTTTAAGAATTTTATTCTTAGTCAATTGAGATCATTCACTCAATTGTTAAGTTGAATCACTAAAAGTTGAATAGTTGACATGCCCAACCTCTCTACGATATCCACATGAACCACTCAGATCACCATGCATCCACCATATTCTAGCAGGTGCATTCCTCTTGCACCTGTTGTGCTAGCTTGCGTTGACCAAGGAAAGGCAAGAGGAAAGTGTAATTGGAATTTTTCAGAACCTTTCTGATTTCATCATTCGAATGAAGCAGCTATAAAAATCCTTACAATATAATGTATATATAGTGGGGGTTAACTCCCAAGCCTAATAGGCTTCAAAACCCTAATCTTATTAAGCCTAGTTTTAGGCTTACTAATGGCTCAACTATTGGGCCAATAATTAATCCAAAATTCTCATGAAATCAAAACCAAACAATTTGGCCTATGTACTCAAATGATCTAATTGCTTCTAAGTGTGCGGCCAAATAGGCTCCTATCACATTGGCAGTGATTATAAATCACATTTATGATCATGAACAATGAGAGGTCTCTAGCAACATATCCTTGCTACCAAAGTGACAAGATAGTCAGTGGTTCGACTAAACCTCTATGGTCATTATTCATATAGACCATTGTCCCTTTGTCCAAGATATCAAGATCGAGTGTGAGACATGAAATGTGTTACTCCCGTATAGCCCAATCTTTGGTTTCTTGATCCTCAAGTAGACTAACTAAAACTAATGACTTTGACATCGCATATCACTTCATTTGAGCATGGCCCTACATTTCCTCTGTCTCATTCAATCAATGGGCTTGAAGATTTCATGCCCGTTACGTAGGAAGGACAAATCCCATCTTGATCATAGAAAACCGTCTACATGATATGTGACATACCCAACAAGTAACCCAAATAGACTAGAATCAGAAAGATTCTCAGTCAAGGTACCTGTAGCAACAACAAACTACCATGACAACCCCTCAGTGGTTATCCGGTCCAGTAATGTCAGAATCTGCACAACATAACTAGGTAGTGAGAATTCAAATAATTCTTAGTAAAGGTCTTTACTTCACCTGTAAGAAAAGTTACTAAGGACTCCACATATGAGAACATATGTAACTTGCTATGAGCTCATACAGCCTGAGGGTCTAATATATTCATATACCTAGGCCTCTTAGGACCACTCATCATCCTCGTCCTTTAATTACAAGGCATAGCCTTGTCCTCTAGCAAGCTTAGCTTGCCAACCTAACTAGTGATAAATTACCAATTGAACCTTTCCCTTTTATGTTGTACAGGGGCACTATGGTGGGACTATTGTAGACTAGGCCATAAAGGCCTTATAGACGAGGTGCACTAAGGTTTCACCTTGCAACCCCGTGGCTAATGGCATGGCTAGGTCGCTAAGGTTTCTAAACCTCTCACCCAAGCTAGTGATAATTAGTTGTGATATTTTGAAAACTATTTTCCTTGCTTATGGTAAAAGCAACTATAAGACTCAAGGAAACTCCTAGGCTTCAAAGGAATTTTGGGAGACTTGGAGTACCCCTGAAATGCTTAGACCCCAAGGTACCTTAAGAACTCCCTTAGGTCTTCCCTCGACCTCTCTAGCAAAATTGGAAAATTTCAGTCATTTTGCCTACAGTGACGCGTTGCCACAGTTGGTAACAAGCTGCCAATTTTCATGGTAATGTCAACGCATCACGGGTACTGGTGACACGATCACCAATACCTGCGACAACCCAAAAATTTCCAGTTTCGATGCTATGAACTTTGGACACTTTCCAAACATATCAAACATGCATGGATAGCCTTCCAAACTTCACATACATGTAAAACATGTTGCATAGATCACAACCAACTATCACAAGCCAACTTATGATGCATTGGTAATATTATTTCTTGTTACCCACTCCGGGGTAGTCCAGTTATGGTGCCAAAATTGTGCATTTAAACTCCCAGGATTGGTAATGTTCTGTAGGCCATCAGAACAACTACCCTTAGTGTGCATACCCAAGTGGCCCTCTTGGGCACTATGTAAATACATGCATATTGGTCCAACCATCACACACATATTCACATTTCATGCACACCATGGCAGCTAAGAAGGAAAACACTAGCACAAGTCTTAGTTTTGGCTTCCACACATTAGGCAATCTTGTTAAGTTCTAGTGACCAGCTACTGCACCTGTAACTTCCACTAATAAACTGTATCATTCTAGCCACATACCCCCCTATTTTTTATTTGCTCCATTATCAAGTAGAGACTTAGATCAAACCAAGGAATTTTGTTTTACATCAATAGCCCACCTATGGACCAAGTTATGGATTTTTTAAGTTGGTTACAAAATTCTGACCAAATGAACAGTAACTCAGCCAATTTTGCAACGTCATATCTTTGGCTACAAGGATCTAAATCCAGAAATTCCAAATTCCAGTTCAACCTCTAGATGTTCTCTAGGTGTGGTCAAAATTTCATACCAAGATTCATTCTACACAGGGAGATATTAAACTTTAGGTCCAGAGTCAAAATTCTGGCAACTTTTGGACCATTTTGCCCATACAATTTTTCCAAACCATGCAAACACTTCATTCACAAGGGGAAAGCCCTCCAAGGCTATCCCATATATGTCCATTACACATATTAATTACATTCTCTTGCATCTAGCAACTTTATGTGGCCAAAACAGAATTTACAAGTAAGCAGCCCATCATTCACACTTAGGCAGCTTTGCACCACATCACTTACATAGCCAAAACATTACTCAAATGTTCACATACTTGTCTCATTTTACATACACTACATGTACATGCATACATGCACTACAATATGGTCTTAACTCAGCTAAATACACACCCTAGGTTACAGGAGTGCCTGAGACACAATGGACTCCAAAAATAGGATGCTGGACAGCTGCTGCACAACACAATAAGTACCACCATTAAAAATACCAAATGTGCTCCTAAAATCACCAAACTTTCCAGATCATAACTAGACATATGGAAGTTCATGTACCTGAAATTTCAGATCAAAACTCAAACGAAAAAGGTTAGTTTGAAGGTGATCTTTCAGCTGGACCTGAAATGACAGAATTGAGGGGAGTAAGTTTCATTGAGAAACTTAGTAAGGGTAACACTTGGTTTCTTAAGGTAATGTGACCATCATTAAAACCTGCATCCAAAGACACTTAAACAAAAAAACCACAATGCATATATACAAGATATAGCAACCAAATGCAGCAGCCAAACACAACCAACAAACACATGAAATGTGGCAGCAACATATACCATAGGTTAGTCCATAAAACACATAATAAACATAACCAAATCACTATGGCAGCCCTCCTCAAGCTAATGCTTGGTCTTAGGAGGATTTTAACAGTAGTTAGTACTAACTTTGGGCTCTAGAAACCCTCACTTTACTGCCATCATTGTGCACTTCACACTAGGTCACAAAACCTTCAATAAGTGCACTCCCCTCACTAAGCTTGGTTCATCAAGCTCATGGCTCTCTTCCAAGCTTAGCCCTAGCTCCATGGATGTTTGAAAATACAGAAAACAACCCATGAGAGCAAGAGAACCCTTACCAAATGTGGGTAGGCCGAAAATCAAGCTTGATCCTTGAAGTATGCAAGAAATAGCTCTAGTTTGCTTCCAATTGCTTCCTTTTGCCTTCAATTTCAATCAATTGCAAGTTTGAAGGTGTGGTGGCTATGGAGGAAGTATGGCTGTGTTCTTGGGCTGGGGGAGGATGAAAATGAGAGAGGGATAAGTGATTTGGCCACTTAAATGGCCTTAAATGAGCTTAAGGGCACCAAAACACACTTAAACAAGCTTAACCTTGCTTTATGTCATTTTCTTTCTCACTAATTATGGTTTCTTTGTCTTAAACTCATTGGTACACATGTGCCCAACATTTTTGACTAATTATCAAGTCTTGGCTGCCTCCCCCATGGTGGGATAACCCCACAATTTCACTCTTAGACTTAAGTCAAAAGCTTGAACACCTTAAGGTTTACACTAGGACATTTAGGTCTTTATTGCCTTTAGTGTTTCCTTTGTCTAAACTTGTCTTCCATGAGCAATTTGGTCCTCCAATAGCACTTTCATACCGTTCATATCCTTCCCATAACTCTCCAAGTCTCTTTCTTGAGAGTTTTGCAATTGAGTACCCGAATTTCCAAAACCTTACAAAAAAGTCCATAGGTTGCTTGACAAACAAGCAATCCTTAAGGCTTTTCTTGGGGGCCAAGTTACCAACTTGGAACACTTTTAAGGAGATTTTGATCATGCCTTTTACCCCCCACACTTCAATCACTATGGTGAGATTTACACAATATAATGGTTTTTAGCCATTATGACACACTTGTAATTCTCCCATTTTATAAGATGGTAACAATTTCAATCATCACAAACCTCATAGTCCACTATGATTCAACATTGCCCACTAACTAATGCTATTGCTTGAACTACTTGAATTCATCAAGCAAACTCATTCCAATAGCATCAATTAAGCTTGAAAACACAACTCCCTTACCTTAACTTCACCTCGCAAGCAAGAAACAAGCAACCCTTCCTCAAGAATTCAAGTTCTACAAAATTCCACCTAGTTCCAAACCACCAAAGGCATAAATCACTTAATTACTACCTTCTAACTAAAACCCAAGCTTCCAAACATCTAATAAACAAGAATCTACCAAGAACATAAGTGTTACCTCGCATAAAAAATAGGGGATTGTGGAAAACTTGGTTCCAAGCTTCAAAAAGATGAAATCACCCTTGAAACAAGCTTTCCATAGCATGTACATCCTTGGTGGCTTTCATTTTCATCAAACTTTCTTGGTTTTGGGCTTGGATTGATAAAGAATCGGTAGGGTGAAGGAGGAACTTGGGTGCAAATATGGCTTCCTCCCTCACTTTACCAAGTTTTATAACCTTTTAACCAAGAAGCCATCCAAGAATTAAAAAAGTTACAAATAAGTCCCCTCCTTTAGGTAACCTTAGTCAAACTCGGTCAAATCTTGTTTATTTCAACTAAGTTTGGGTTAAATTTAGAAGTTAGGTTATCTAAAACTCAATTTCAACACTCAGGACCTAGCCCGACTACTTATGATACAAAATTACCATTTTGCCCCCGAACATTATTTAGTGCCTTAATCTCCTTAGAACTTAGTGAACTTTGCTAAACTTACTCATTCTTGCTAAGTGAACATGAATTAAGGTTAAAAATTTAATTTCAAACACCTTACCCTCCTCAAGCAAGCCTTCAGCGAAGAGAGTCATAACATATATGTTGGGTTTCAGGAGCCAAACAGCGCAGCGGAATTTAACCGAAACCCTCCAGGATCCAAGTGAAACTGGGTAAACCGGGTGTTCGAAAATTTTCATACCTAATTTTCGGTTGAGATCTCTCACTCAACTGTAGAGTCGAATCACAAAACCTGAACAGTTGACGTGTTCAAGCTCTCTATGGTATCCACACGAGCCTCTCGGGATCACCACGCTTCCACCACATCCCGGCAGATGCGTTTCTCTTGCGCTCGCAGTGCTAACTTGCGTCCTTCAAGGAATTGCAAAAGAAGAGTGCGACTGTCCTTTTTGGGAGGCTAGGGCAAGGAGACCTGCGAATTTCTCACTTAAAAGTTGTATTTATAGTGAGACTCAACTTCCAGGCCTAATGGGTTTCAAAGCCCTAATCCAATTAGGATTTAATTTCGGGCTTAATAATGGCTCAACTCTTGGGCCCATTATTAATACGAAATTAAAGTGAAACCATAACCCAAATAATTAGCCCATGCACTCTAATGATCCAAATAGCTCTATGTGTGCGACCCAATAGGCTCTTACCACGTTGGCAATGATCATAAATCACATTTATGATCATAAGCAATGAGCGGTGTCTAGCAACACATCATTGCTACCCAAGTGACAAGATTGTCGATGATTCGACTAAACCTTTATGATCATCATCGATATATGCCATTGTCCCTTTGTCCAAGATATCAAGACTAAGCACGAGACATGGAATGTGTCACTCTCGTATAGCCCAATCTTTGGTTTCTTGATTACCGAGTAGACTAACTTAAACTGATGACATTGATATCGTATATCAACTCATCCGAGCATGGCCATGCATTTTCTAAGTCTCACTCTATCAAGGGGCCCGAAGATATCGCTCCCGTTACATAGGAGGGACAAATCCCATCTTGATCATACAAATCCCTCCGCATGATATGTGACATACCCAATGACCTCCTTCAAGTTCACTCAGTTACGAGCAACAAAGGAAAGTATCAAAGTATGTGACTCACATGTAGGGAACCTTGATGATCTTAGGTCAAAGGACTACATATACCATGATCACTATGAGAATCACTTATGACACTCATATAACGATCCATGTAGTGTTCTCATGGTGGGTCGGTCCAGTACACAAGTTCTCCAACTTGTACCCATATGTAGACTACATATCTCATATTAGTCTTCACATATGCTAGTCGTTATGTATTATTGCAACCCGCTCCACAATAATACTAGACCAGGGACTTTTAAGAATATCATTATTCTAGGGTTACAATTATGTTTGTTAAGTTACGCAGGAACAAAACAACAAACATAATTGCTGGATTAATGCCTTAATAAAATATCATGACTCAATGTGCAAAAATACAATCATCTCATGATTGGCTTTTGGGCACAACACTAACAATATATGCTAGTATTAATGTATTATTACAACCCACTTCCATAATAATACTAACCAGGGATGTTTAAAAATACTATTCTTCTAAGGTTATGATTATGTTTGATTATGTTACGTAGAAACAAACAATAAACACAATTATTGGAATAATGCCTCAATAAAATATCATGACTCAATGTATAAAATACAATCATCTCATGATTGGCTTTTGGGTACAACACTAATAGATCCATATGCAATGGTGAGTTTATTATGAAATAATGGTAAAGAGATATAGTCAAAACTAGTTATTTTACCTAAAATGTGGTGAGTGGCATTAGAATCTAATACCCAAGGTTGATTTCTAGGAAGGTTAGAGGAATAACAAGCTTTTGGGTTATCTCGGTGGACAACAAAATCCATAGAAGAAGGGGAAACTTGCTGTGCGAATTGATACTGCAAGTACTCGGCATGCTTTTCCTAAGATATCATGACAGACTGTTGTAAGGCTGCAGCTGAAGATGACTCCTTATATAATGCAATATGTATTGTCTACAAAGCCGAATACTTGTCCCAACAAGTCTCGTCCTTATGTTCATCTTTCTCACAATAGGTGTAGTGCAAACATGAACCTCTACCATGTCCACCTGTTCCACCTTGACCACTACGACTACTACATCGTCCATGGCCACCCCCATGACCACTTTTCACTTGTCAACTACGTTGTATTGTAAGGGAAAACCTGTCAGAACTATTGCTTGCTGAGCTTTCCATGATCATAGTGCAAAAGAGCCTCACAAAAACTTCAGGTAATGAAGGAAGCTTTATCTCTCCAAGAATCTAGGTACGAATTGGTTCAAATTTAGGCTTTAGCCTTGCTAGAAACATCATAAGCACCAATTATTCCGTTTAACAGTACATCTCCCTGACATCAGGGGTAATAGATAGTAAAGAATTCATTTTTTCCAATGCATGTTTCACCTTTGCAAAATATTCAAGAAAGCTGTCTTCCTTTTTGGACAAAAACACTTCAACTGAACATCATATATATGGAGAATATTCCTGGAATATAAAAGCTTGGCATACTCACAAGCTTGCTTATAGGTTCGAACATGTGAAAATAGAGTAGAAACTTCAAGTTCCATTAAATCAAAAAGGATATGAAGTAATTGTGCATCATCAACTTTTCAACTTTTGGATGTTTGAGGATCATCAGTAAAATCAAACGTGTTTGTTTGACCTGTGAAATATAATTCCACATTTTTAACCTAGAATGAGTAGTTATTAGCCTTTAGACATTGTTTGGCAATCCATAAATCACTGAACTGTGTAGGGGGACCTGCCGGTTGAATGATAACCGGCAGAAGACTCCCCCAAGGACCTTTATCATCAAACCACGACATGTTTCTAATTGCTAATTACTAACAATATCAAAAACTAGTAGGAAACTAGCCTAATGACAGACTATAGTAGCCGACAGACTAAAACTAACTAGAGAATGAAGAAACTCAACTTCTAGTCATAATCAACATAAAAGATGACAAGAAACTTGTTCAAAACAAAAAAAAAATTGATCAGACCCATCAAATTGCCGTCACCGGGGGTCACCGGATGGTGGCACATTGCCAATGTTGTTTTGGTCAACGATGCCTCCTGAGTGTCTCTGTGTTGTTGGTTTTTTATTTGGTTGGATTTTGAATATGGCAGCAACTAGAAAATGGTTGTGGAAGGTGATTTGGTTGAGGAAAGATGGGGTTAAGCTTATGACTCTAATACCATGTTAGAGAATATTAGGAGAAGGAACTGAAGGCTTGATAATCACAAGACCTTTATATGATTGATGAGTAAAGTATACAAGGAAAAAGAAAATCTTTGGAATAAAGTGATTAAATCCTTAGGAATAAAGAGGAAATATTACATTCCTAAAATATTTTCAACAATTTGCAATTTTTTTCCTTCTTTAGGAATAATTATGAGTTTGGTCTTCAATATTGTGTTCCTTTCATATTACGCCCCAAGTGTTAACTCTGTACATCTAGGTTATAATTGTAACGTCAAGCCTAGTGGGCTTATGGGTGGGCTTAATCTATCTTCGAGCCGAGCTCAAGCCTCAAAATTTAGATTCAAGTAATTCAAACTTGAGCTCAAGTAGTACTAATAAGTTAATGGGCCGAGCTCAAGCGTAGTGGGCTTACAGCTGTAGTGATAAAATACATGGTATAATAAAATAACAATAATCAGTGCTTTTTTTTAACAAAATCAGAACAAAAAACAATTAAAAAATATAGATAAAAATATAATCTAACACTGTAAAAAGAGAAAAAAAAAAAAAAAAGAAAGATAAAATTAAGACATTTTCACAAAGATGTGTGTGAAGCACATCACGAATAGCACAGCTACCTTGTGGTACAATGAGCTTTCGCGATTTGGTTGCTAGCTAAGTAAAGCATTTCAACTGGTGAGAACAAAAACATCACTCTGGACTTCCCACACCAAATCTTAGTTGCTACCTTTGGCTTTCCTAAATTTAAGCTAAGTGACACAAAGCATCCTGAAAAGCAAGATCAGATAATGTGAGTGAGAGTGGAAAAACATCATATTTTAAAATGTAAGTAAAAGAATTGTAAAAAAGAGAGTAGGAGCGGGAGCAATAACTAAAAATAGAAAGTTTTTGTCTTTTAGTCTTGAAGCCGTCTTCAGTTCATGAGTACACCCACCCACCGCCTTCACCCTTCTCCCTACCCAATCAAATTCACAGTTTTGATCTCTCATATTCTCAGCTTATTTGCACTATTGGACATCACACAAAACATTACTCGACTTTTGGATGAGCATGAGTTTGCCTCTTGCAATCGGTCAACTGTCTCTGACTATCTGTTCTCTATGTGTTTCTCAGACCATTTTATTATTGGTGGGATTTTTGTTGATTGTTGAATTACGAAAATGGAAGCAGAGAGATCCACAGAATGACGTTAATTCTTTGGCTTGCTAGAAGCCTTATTAACTGGTGTATAAACAGCATCTAAGGCATTGCACAGGATCGCAAACTCTTCCAGATTTCAATGATTCCATGATACAAAAATCACGATTTTACGCAATCTTACTATAGCGTACAATTCTACAATTATTTAACTCATTCTTTGGTCTATAAATCACAAAATTGTGCAATTTTATGAGTTAAATCGTGATTTTGACAATTAAAATTTTAGGTACCTATTTCAGGTCCTAATTTCATGACTAGTTATGTTTAAGGTTAGGGTTAGGAGTTAAGGTAAGAAGTTAATGTTAGGATTTTTAGGGTTAGGGTTAGGGATCTGTTTTAAGGTTAGCGTTAGAGTTTAGAATTAAGATTTAAGGTTAAGGTTTGGGGTTTATAATTAATGGTTAGGGTTCAAGATTAGGCTTTAGGCTTTACATTTTGGGCAAGGATTAGGGTTTAGGATTATGGTTAAGGTTTAGGGTTTGCAAATAGGGTTTAGGGTTAGGGTTTATGTTTAGTGTTTTAGGTTTTAGAGTCATGATGTAGATTTTAGGTTTAGGGTTTAGGAATAGGGTTATATGGTAAGGGTTTGTGTTAGGGTTTAGGTTTTAGGTTTTGAGGTTTAAGATTTTATGATTTCATGGTTAGGGATTTTTAGATAATTTGAAGTTACTATAAATGATGTATTTTACTAGTTTTACAAATGTATTAGAAGGTTGCTCTATTCAAATAAAAGTATTATTCTGTAAAAATGTTATTCATTTTGTAAGATATTCTATTTGTAAATAATGTTTCATTCAGTAAGAAGTATTGTTTCATTCATACAAATATATTGTTCTATAATATGTTGTTCATTTCATAAGATGTGCTCTTTGTACATAATGTTGTTTCGTTTAGTAGAAATGTTGTTTCATTCATATAAATATATTGTTTATTTAATAAAATGTGATGTTTACAAATTATGTTATTTCATTCAATAATAAGTGATGTTGCATTTATACAATTATGTCATTCTATAATATGTTGTTCCATTCAATAAGACATATTGTAAATAATACATTTTTGTAAATAATATGGAAGTGATGGTGTATACTGATGTACTGGGTGTACCATATAGCTACTCTTGTTTGAAACATTTTACTTTTTTTTTTGTACTTAAGTTTGACTTAAATTTATTTATATTATTATTTTTTTAAAAATAAAAAATATATTTAGAAACTATAGATCGTTATTTATTTTTTATATATAAAGGTTTTTCATTTACATACTAAAATGTTAGAAATGAAAAATTATAGATTAATTGTTGTTAATAGTGAATATTGTAAAGAACTTTGAACGGAATGAGTAGTTTTTAGTAAAATTATAGTTATCCCAAAGCTATGTTGATATCATAGTTACACATTTGAAGTTTGAGAATCTATATTTATCTCATTTTTTATACACTATCCAGCTATAATGTCTAATATCCTAATTTAAACTATATAGTAACTGTATAAAAGTAATTTCTATTTATCCCAATATTTTTTATAATTAATAGATATTTTAAATTATCATTTTTTATCATTATAAATGTAAATAGTATTCTATAAAACGGAATAACTATAAAAAAAATCTATTCAACTTGAATTTATTGAACATAATTTGGACAGCTTAAACAAATGAAAGATATAAATTTTCAAATCTAAAGGTATAACTATAGCGTGAAATACCACGAAATACTGTTTACCATAAGTATGCGGTACGTGGTACAAATGTTTTCGCATTTTATCATTTTACTACGCAGTATACTACGGTATTTCACGGTATACCACATACCACTCACCTTTTATATGCATTTTGTTAAAAAACTATGGTATACTGCAAATACCTGGTGATACATACCGTGGTATTTTATTTTTTTGTGGATTTTTTTTATTTTACATCAAAAAAATCATAAATATATAAAACTTTAAAATATAAATAATACACATATCATAAAATAATATTTTATTTTATTTTATTTATATAAAAATTTAATAGATGGTGGCAGCTTGAAGGTTCTTGTGGTGTTGACAAATATCTTCCAATTTGATTTCAATTGTATGCTATTCGAACTGAATATCTTCTATCATATATATTTTATTTATATTTGACAAATTATAATGAGAAAAATTAGAATACATATAAAATGTGTAAAAATAAATTATTTAACAAATTATGTCATCTTAAAATAATATTTTAACATATATTTTTTTGTGAGAACGATAACGGTATGCGGCGTAGTATACTATACAATATACCTTAAAAATTTGGGATGCAATATATCGAACGATAATAGTATTTAACACATTGGGTATAACTATTAATGTAATTTTAATTTAAATCTAGAATAACCATCAAATCCAGGATCCACATGAGGCCTGCTGGAAAACGTTATGGCCGATAATGGACACGTATTTTGTTGGACAATACGCCCATAAAAAGGCTGGGTTTAGTACTACTCTCGTCATTTGCGAGAAATCAATGCTCAGGATCTTGGCAATCAACTAGACTTATTACTCGCAACCAATAAAATTGACCTCTTTCACGTGACAGTATTCCTAGTGACAAATGCATCTTGTAGTCTGTTGCCACCCACATTTTCCTAAAATGAAAAATCTATTAAGTTGCTAGTCTTTCATCGTGACAAACTGATGGAGACCATTAATTACCATGTTTCCTACTAGAACTTAGGAAATCCAACAACATTTTGACAATAGGCCTAAATACCCCTTTAGCCCCTGAACTTAGTTTAGCAGGACACTTTGTTCTCTGAACCTCGACTCAGTCCAACTCAGCCCCTAAACTTACTTTAGTGGGCTAGTCAAGCCCTTTGACTAACCGCACACATCATGTAATCGATGAAACCAGATGCCGTTTTCCTAATTCCCTACCTCACCTCATTCTCGCCCTCATATTAAACAAAAACAAAACCCACGAACAAGTTTTAGTGTGCATCCATCTTAACCCTCGACCGCCACCCAAAAATCAATCTCACATCTCATTCCTTGACCTCCTTGCGAAAATTGATCTCACTGTCAACAACGTTGGCAAGGTCAACTCGAACCTCAATCTCTGGGCATCCCTCTCTTAACCCTCGACTCCACCCAAAAATTGATCTCACCGTCAATGGCTCCTCATCCCTCACATACACTTCTGATAGGTTATTGATGTTAGTACCGGTGTAGTTTTTGTCATTGGTTGTGCTAATGATGGTGGCAGTCTTGTTGCACTTGTCACCATCTTTTCATTCCCTTTGCAACTAATGAGTCAGATGGGATGCCCAAACCTGTGGTTGAAGCAATGATTGAGGCAAAGTCTGGAGCCAAGGTGGCAGTTTTTGCCAAGGCTGAAGGTTAAAACAGTGAGAATGGCAATGGCTGAAAGGGAGTAAATCATTGGAGAATCGGGTAGGCAGCAATGAGAAAAGATAGTTGTTTTGTAAGATTTCTAAAATCATGGTAAATGAGTGAACAATCAGGACGTTTGAGACAATTCTGTAATAAGACGTTCTTTTGTCATATTGCATAACAAATAACACATCAGAAGTTACAATCATAACCTTAGAGAGTTTTATGCATCACCAAACCCTTGATTTTGTCATTTCTTGTGATTGGGCAGACAGAGACCAACAGTGTCGATGAAAATCCTATCACTTGACTAGCTGAAGTTAATCAAAGAGGTTGACTAACCCACTTAAGCAAATTTAAGGGCTGAGTTACACAGCGTTGAAGGGGGAAAAAATGTCCTGATCATCTAAGTTCAGGGGCTAAAGGAGTATTTAGGCCTTGACAATATTAATCCGTATAACACGAGGACGGGCATTGACCTAAAATCAGTCAAGCTGTCTACTTTCAGCAATTCTAACTTTTCATCAAGCACACTCATCTAGTTTGAGCGGTAACCCTAACTGTAAATTAAAACGAGTCACGTAAATACTTCTCTCAGTTTACTTTCGGCTGCATTACTTTTGCATAAGCCACTTCCCTAACACTGGAGTGCAAGCCTTGTCCGATCAACCAAGCGTGTGAACTCGGTGTCTGCCTACAGCTTTCAACCGCTTCCACAGGACTCGTCGATGCTAATGGGGAACTGACCTCATGCAGCCAAATCAACCAAGTGTGATCATACAGAGCCAATCCCCATCAATTTGCTTCCATTTGGATCAATGATCATCCGTTCCCGACAGAACAAAGAACCAAAGCCGAGCAACTTCCCAGTTACCTGACTCTGCTTGCCGATATCATTCATGAAGACCAATACGACATGGTACGGAACATGGTCAGTCTGATGCAAATCCTTTCAAATAGACTGGATTGGGAGCAAAACACAAAATAACAGTTGCTACATTACATATAAACAAAAACCCAATGATATTTTCACTTTTAGAACTTGGGAGACTCATACACACATCTCTATCCACAGCTTTGACGTGTTGGTTGTTTGATCTGGGACCATCACCGATCTGTTAAAAAAAATGATAAGGGTAGCCTTAATCCTCTTCCGAAAGCAGGAAAAAGGGTTATTCTATTAAAACTAAATTGCTGGTACATAAAAATCTATAAAATCACCTAAAAACTTACTCTGTTCTTTTCCTTTTTTTCCTTCTTTAACATTACTATGAACTGGAATCAAATCATTAAATCACTACCTCAACTTTGACATTACTATGAACCAGCACCAATTAAGACCAAAGTTACCAGCACAGATCAACCTTCATTACATTGCATACCAGTCCAAACCTTTATACTTCGTTGCATATCAATCCCTAGTCTTAGTCAAGACTGAATTAAGACAAACTCAATTTACAAACAGGAAAAATTGATAGTTTAAATGGTCTATCAATTGTCAAAAAATTATGACAAGTTGAACTTATACAAAGACAATTACCAAATGGTTTAAATTAGAATTTAAAAAATTGATATTAGATGGGCAAGTAAGAGTTGAAATTCAAACTATTTGGTAAGTGTCTTCTCATAAATTTAACCTAAATCATAAATTTTTTTTATAATTAATGGACTATTTAAATTATAAGTTTTTCCTCTCTGTTAATCAATTTTTTGTGTCAATTCATTTTGTTATAAGGCTAGGGACTAATATCCAATGAATTATAAAGGTTTGGGACCAATATTTAATGAAATGGAGGTTGAGGACAAATTTGCAATGGGAATTAAAGGTTTGGGACTTTTGGTGCAATTTCTCTATTCATGTAACAAGAACAAACAAGAAACTAAAATTGTTTACTGCCTACGACCATCAATTCTTCCAGAATGCTTTGCTTATATCAATTAAAAAAAAAATTGCCAAATCTAACATCAATGGTCAATCATCTATCAATTGACTTAGCCCTAATCCCGAGATAATTGTTGTTGACTCTCTGAATCTTGTCTCTCAATTTTGCTTAAATGGAGGTATGTCTCTAGAAAAGCACTGGTAATGTAAATTTCAATTCCCTACTGCCTAAGTAGTATATAACTCTTACACAGTATAGAACTCTCGCATACAGAGGCATCCCTTTGCATAAGTTGAATGCCCTGATCTCTCCTGCCCCTCTGTAGTTTTACCTTATAACCTCATTACCACTCAGAGTTGCAATCTGTTTTCTTAATTGTCCAATATTTTTATCAGCACCTAGCAAACCCTCTAGAATGTCTTTATTTAACTCATCCCACCTTAATTATATGATTCACAAGTAGGATCCCAGACCTAAGAACATAAATAAATCATTGTGTGGAAGTTTCTGCAGTTCACACATAATAACATAGTTAAACAATCTTTCTGTATTAACTAAAATCACACTCCAACCAGTCAATTACCAATTTCAAAGCATCTAGGTCCTAAAATCATCATCATTGTCATATTTGTCATCACCATATCATCTTCTCCACACCACAACTTAAGCCTAACTACTTTCATTCGGTAGCATGGAAAAACCATAATGCAAATGAAAAAATCATATTAACACACTATAACTTCATGCAGAATCAGAGTGGCAATGTTTTAAGTCACATGTCTTTCCTCACATTTCGTCACACAACCAGCTAGTAGGAGAATAATGTAATGAAATTCCAAAACAATCATCATAAGGTTTCTTTACTTGCATAGCAAAGTATCATGAGACAGCTATGAGTGATGATGGCCATTTTAATCATCTTCCATCACAAGATTGAAATCAATGAAGAAAAACAATTGCAAGATGGAACACAACCTACTCTAGGCTCTTAGGTATTAAATATATTTCGACCTTATTATTCACCCCAATCTATAATTCCAGACAAACAACAGCAATCTCAGCATATTACGCACTATAAATTTCACTGTGATTATGCTAGGCAATGTAAAACAAATCAGGAATTTCACTTTAAATCATACTGAATAGGAAAGAAGACCATCACCATTAAACTAAACGAGTTAATAAGCATTTCAAAAGAACTAGTTCAGTGAGACAGTCTGCATGCAAGTATGGCCATCCAATACAACAAGATGCTAAATATTTCAGACATTAGGGCTTGTTTTGAAAGCAGCAGGCAATTACATCTTTCCTTCCCTTCATGTTAAGCTTTAAAAACTTGGGAGGTTATGGAAGATACCTGACTATGTACAGAGGTTGCCATGAAACCTCATTAATCATCAGCGCCAATATTGAGCCCATCGATGAATAGTTTCGACCATCTGAGGGAATAAGGCACTAACACTCTCATTTATAAGATCCTGGAAGAAGTGTATGCAGGCTTCGTCATCCATGTCCAACCGAAATTTTTCTTGCAACTGTGTATTGACAATAGATTATGTTATAACAAGAGTTGCAGTCACGTGCCATTAGCTGCACATAATAAAAATGGTGAAAATACGATAAGAAAGATGACCACCTTAAGAATGCCTTTCTCAGGGTCTGAAGCTATGTCAGGAATGTTAGAACCCGCCATAAGATGGAAGAGATTTAAGATGAGATTACTAGATTTGCGGAGAATATTGTATGCTTCACAACAATAGGATTTGAATCTTGTATAGTACTGGCTGCAAAACAGTAGAAGGTGAAAAGAATGTACGCATCAGACAAAATATTTTTCCCTAGATGGAGTTCCACTTCCTTGCCTATAAAAAAAGTGTGGACGCATGCATAACAAAACTCTAGTGAACTTAACCAACATGGAGTGGCAGAAGAAGATCCATCAGTATCTTAAAACAAGGAACAAAAAAAATACCTTTCCGCTCCACCCATAGCTTCAACCATTTCTTTGCAGAGCTTCATGGGTGGTGGGAATGGTTTAGGATCTCGGCCAAGAATGAAGCCAAAATCAACATGGAAAAGGCGCCCATCATCCCTGAGCAGAAGATTATCAAGATGCCTGCAATAGGGACATGTATTTAATGAGACATCTTCACTACTTCACTAATAAGAGAACTAAAATTCTTGCTTCAAGTCCTAGCTCAACAGAAGATTACTGCCTCAAAAATCTTCATGAAGATTAAGTCCTTGTGAAACCTTTAAAATTTAAATACATTAATGGCATAAAGACATGAGAAGTTCTAGAAGTTGGTACCATTTAAACATTTAATTCCTAATCTTAAAAATTTTTTATAGAAGTCCAGCAATTCAGAGTTCATTTAATGTTGTAGTTCTAGGTCACGAACATAAATGATAAAACATGGCATGTGTTGGTTTCTCTAAATTAATTAAGTTTATTTGTGTTTTATCATTTGCCTTCACTTGATGTTTCAAAAGATTGTTTTAAGCATTTTTTGAAAATCAACCAATTCACCCCTTCTTGGTTGCATTTGGGACAACAGTATAAGGGAAAGAAAAACAAACATGTTAAGATGGAGAGAACTTTTGCCGTAGCAATTTCATTTGAGTTGCCCGAATTTGATTGATGCAATAAATTACTAGACAATATGATAATGACAACTGATTATGTAAGTTAATTATACATTAAAAAAATGTATATTTAATGTTGTCCAGAAGAAACTCAGATTAATATCAAATAAAATAGTCAGTTGAAACTGTCTTCAAATATAGGAAATGGACTTAAGCATCACGAGCCTTAACGACCTCTTCCGAAATTCTTGAAGATTTAGGACTAAAATGTTAAAGGATAGTGATTATTAGGACCTCTTCTGTGATATTCCAATGCATAAATGTAAAGGACTGCATATTCAAGTAAAGAATCACACCCCTACCTACAATTCACTTCAGTTCAAGATGTATGATTAATCAATTTCACATCAAACAATAAATAGCAGGGAACATATTGACAGTTCAAATCATCAAAATGACATAGTTTAACCTGTCTCCAATGCCGAGCATATATGTGATAACAGAGTAACCAGCACAGCTTTTTATAAATGTTTCAAGGCAGGTGGCTGTAATCCCAAATGGCCCATGTTCATCAGGATGGAACTTCTGCAGATAACTTGTTATGCTGCGATGCTCTAAAAGAATCTGAACATCAAGAGAGAAATGGCTTAATAACACTAAGCAATATCATAAGCTTTGGAGAAACAAACAAAGAATAAAAAAACTTAATGTTTAAGATATGATATTAATGGGACAGTTGAAATTATAAGACATTTCCCTTCTGTTTCATAATCTGGAAGAAAAGGACCTTCAGAAGGCAAAACAAAAAAGGACAGAAAACACGTAATCATCCGACTTTGAGTCCAAATCCAATTAAATAAAAAGTATTGAGCTGCAGAGAGAACCCCCACATGCATAGATAATCAACTAATATGCACATTGTAGCATCAAACAGAAAAGACTGGTAATGAACTTTGCAGCATTTCCATTCAGTATTGTCATCAACCACAACACAGACCAACTAACAGGTTGGAACACAAAGTTCATTCCGTCACTTTCTGAAAGTTAATCAGCAGTATGATCGTATTTGTCTGCAATAGAACAATATACTACATTGTTACATCAAATTAACTTAAGCATCACGAGCCTTAAGGACCTCTTCTGAAATTCTTGAAGATTTAGGACTAAAATGTTAAAGGATAGTGATTATTAGGACCTCTTCTGTGACATTCCAATGCATAAATGTAAAGGACTGCATATTCAAGTAAAGAATCACACCCCTGCCTACAATTCACTTCAGTTCAAGATGTATGATTAATCAATTTCACATCAAACAATAAATAGCAGGTAACATATTGACAGTTCAAATCATAAAAAATGACATAGTTTAACCTGTCTCCAATGCTGAGCATATATGTAATAACAGAGTTACCACAACATTGTTCAACCATAAATTTGATATTGTGAAACAGGTTACACGATGAGGGCACACAAGACTGCAACTTGTCAGCTTACTGGAGTATATGGGCTAAACACTTTAAGCAGACTGCAACATTTTTTCCCGTTTGAAGCAAGTCACAGACCATGTACCTGTGCCAAAGATCGAGAAGGTATGAATTCCAGCATGCCTTCATCTTGCCCAGTCGCAAGCACCTTATAAGGAGTCAAGCACAGGTCAAGATTTTCCAACTTTAGCAATCTATCCATGAGAGATACCATTTGAACAACCTGCAGCAAAAAATAGTTCTATTAAGAGCTTGAAGAGCAGGCACCATTTGGTTTTTTTATTGTACCTGAATTAGTCAAAGCAATAGCAAGTGTTTTTCATTACCAGTTGGTCTTGCCTAATATCATCACCCTTCTTAAATATGACTCTGCTATTTCCACCATTGGCAGTTCTGAATGTCAGACGCAAAGGATGCAATGCACTTTTGAATATAGATGACTCTGATGGCACAATGCCAGTAATGAAGACATTTGGAGCCAGTGGCGACCGTATTGGCTAAAACAGAACATAAAAGCCCAAAGTTGAAACTAGTTTCAGCAATTTAGCACAAGACATGATGACTAGGAAATTCATATTTAAAATAAAAAATACCTCGTCAAAATATGTGAGTTCACTCAGAAGGCCAGAAAGCAGTTGTCTAAGTTTTTCAATTTTTTTCTGTGTGTTGCCTCGTACATTTCTCACATCTCTTGTAACGGAACACAACTGCGCTGTCAATTCCATCTGACGTACCAAACTCTGCCACATCTTGAATCCATCTTCTCCATTTACACTCGGTGGCAACTGTTACAGCCCAAATTTCATGCAGGTACAGCAAGAAAAGATTAATCAAATATCATTTAAGGGCATCAAGGATGACATCAATGCATAAGTTTGAAAGATGAGGATGTACTCAAGCTGCAACATGTCATAGTCATACAAAATACAGAGAACAGACAGACTTTCACCATGCTTTCACTGCTCAATAATAAACGGAGAACTCATACCTTCATCATATTCTCTTCCAGGGCCTCATAAGTACAATAATATCTTTTGGCATACGCAGGATCATGTAGTTCCACAGCAACATACCAGCGGAGAAAGCTGGCCAGCTCAATATTTCGTAAAGCTGATGAAGTTCAGGAATAACAATAAATGCTACTGACAAGTAAATAGTATTCTGAAGTAGATTTAATAACACATACAACGCTGTACAAGGAACTGAGAAAGGCGAGATTTGTCGGAGCGTTCAAAACGAAGAGCCTGAACTAACTGAAGTAAGTAACACTGAAGTTCTTCATCATCAGCTCTTTCAAGAACACTAACAGCATATGCACGAACCTGAAAATGTAAGGATCATTCAGAATGGAAGACATGATTGAGGTAATTCATAACTCTACAAATGCCTATGATGAAAATATTAGCCTAATATTGCTTGCACTTACATCTTCACTTTCAAAAAGAGGAGACAGAAGCTCCAGTGCATCAGAAACATCAATCATTTGCCACTTGTTCATGAGTTCTATGGCCTGCTTTGCTTCCTGCAACATCAACAACAGTTAAAATGTCAAGTTGAGCAACCACACCACAAGCATAACATAAAGCCCCCACAAACATATTCAACTAGAAAAGCAATGAAGCTTGACATCAGACAACTCCTACATAGCAAAAAAATGAAAATCTGGACGTGCAGACACATCTTGAAATGGAGATAGATGTGGTAAATCTAATTAGAATATAACAAAAACCACCTACCACTCACCCGCCTACCCAGGCAGGAACAAGAAGAAATTCAATACAGTGCTTAATGTCCTAAGAATATAAGCAAATTACAACTATTCCACCCACATACTTTTATGTTCCCATAGGAGCATATGTGTTTTAGTTAAGTTGCATTTCTTGTACCCTAATATATCTACTTGACGTATGAAAGCAGTTAGGTTGTGTTTTTTACTAATATTAGTTCTGTCAGTTCAAGTTTTGTACTGTATTAGAATTGCTAGTTTTAGTCAGGTTTTAGTCAGGTATTCTCAGCTATATCATTTTAGGATGTAAATTTTACACATCTCTAAGGCACCAGTTATTGTAGTATGTAATTGAAAGGAATGAAAACCAGAAGGCATGTTTTGGCCAATCAACCCCCCCAAAAAAAATTGAGATTGGAAGTTCCCTTTGATGAGCTTTCTGGATCTTAGGGTTCTACATGATGAGCCCTAATCTTTTCTACGACCCATTTTTTCCTAATCTAGAACCATAATACATACATACCAGGACAGCTAGATTGCATCTCAAATATTCTAGTATCTCCGTTGCACAACGAAATTAGAATGTAGCAGCTAACTGTGCCGGCATTGAGATTACTTTTGACATCTCAGATTAGATGTGAGCATAAAAGGGAAAAAAAACATAAAGTCACTGAACAAATTTAAAAGGGAAAAACATTTGCCTTAATGCACAACTCTGCATGTAGGCCTTATCAATGTACTATAAGCAGTTTACTTTGCATTGCAGAGGTATGGCCTTAAGGAACGGAAAACTAGAGCCTTAGGCATGTGGCTCACAACCTTGCGGGAGTGAATAAAAATGATTGTCTCTAATTGTGCATGATAGATAACCTATTCTCATCTCCTACACATTTCTTATTCTTCTCCCATTTCTTTCTCCATTTCTTCTTTCCTCTTTCTTCATCTATCACCTTCTAGAAAGTATAAAACGACAAAAGCATAAAGAGTTGAAAGCACAATCATGTTAAATAAATGTCTTATTGAAGCAGAAATCCCCTAGATGAGATAATTGTTTTGATTCTAGATACCAAAAGGTTCAATCAGAACTTTCATGTAGTGTTCAACAGTTCAAGATAGAATATACTGAAGCCTAAACACAAAACCGATACTGATGGTTTGCTCGTCAGCTAAAATTTACATTATACTGAATAAAGGAGATAATTATCAAAAATCCTCACCTGGACGTCACTCCATTCAACACATCGAAGAAACTTTGTCAAAGCCCTCTTCTCAGACATTAATGAGAAGCGAAACTTCCAAAGCAGCTGCCTCTCATCTCCACTCAAAGCCCTTGTAGGTGGGTATTTTAAAATTCTCTGTATTGACCTAAAATAGACAAAACGTAACAACATATTTTATTGCTACAATAACTTAAGGTTTCAGTTGATACACATGACAGGAATTATACAGAGTACAAATCAAATGATTGCATTTCTTATATTTGCCTGCTAGATCAAGGATGAAATGGAGATTAAAAAAAAAGTTCTAAGGGAGCATTAACTCAACAAACTTATAAGTCCTTTTATAAGAAAAATAATCTTTATTGGAAAGGCAATAACAAGATGCTTAAAAAATTATACGCAAGATACAAGATTCAAAGCCTCAGCAAACATTATGCAATTGTTAACGACATTCCTCATAAGCAAAAAAAAAAAAAAAAAAAAAAAAAACAACATTATGAAGCCATTTCTGTTTCAGCAGAACTCAAGAAATTTCCTCCCCCTCATAAGCCTGTTTGTTCAGCACCATCCAAAAAAATTTGAGCGAATTGAAATAGAAAGAAGCTTGTTCTGCTTATTTTTATTTTGAAGAGCTGCTAACCAAGTCCAAACTTTAGCTTCAATATTTCTGTAACCGGCCACTTAAGACCGGTAATTCACGAAGCAAGCCCCCATTATTTTTCTTGCCCAAGGCAGAATAGGAGAAGGCAATGAACCATGGTTTTGAAAAGCAAAAAGCGCACTATAGCGATAAGGGTTCCAAAGCACAAAGCGAAAGCGAGGGCTTTAATGAAGTAAGGCGCTCCTTTAGAGATAATTCTAGGATATGTAACTAGCTAATTAGATACATAAAAATACCAAAATAAACTACTAAATATGTTTAATATCTATAAAAAGACACAAACACATCCACATAATGTACCAAAGTAGTAATAACAATTTATAGAAAAATAGTAAAACCAAATACTCTAAATCCCAAGTCTCAAAATACTCAAAGATCAACTGCCATCATCCTGAAAACTAGCAAAGCCATCAAAATCATAATCAGTTTTTTATTCCTACTCTTTGTTTCATCTTTTTTTTATTTCTCTCTCCCCCTCTTTAATTCTTTCAACTCAAGTATGTTTCAATTCAACCCTAATTTTTTATTTTTCAACCCGCCGCCGCTTTCTTTAAGTGTAAGTTTAGATAAAATTATTTTATCTTTTTTTAAAAAAAAAAAAAAAAAGTTAAACTTAACTAAAGCGACGCTTTGTGCCATGGACAAAGCGCGCGCTTCGGGCGCTTAAAGCGCGCTTTTTAAAAGACACGTCACTTTCATCACGAAAAGCGTCAGAGTCATAACGCTATGCGCCTCGCGCTTTTAGCGCGCTTTTAATAACCCTGCAATGAACAGACTCAGCCTCCTATTTACACAGGAACATCTATTAACCAACAACTGTAGAAACTTTTCCCATTTTTCTATTCCAATTTTTGTTTTTATTTATTTATTTATTATTATTATTATTTCAATAAAAGTTTGAGTGCATAACATGTTCTAAGGATGTGGAAACCTTGTTTTTTGAACTTTGGAAATCTCATGTATTAAAATGGAAAAATATCTAAAACAATATTTTCTACTTTATAACATTAGTTTCCCAGAGTTTAGAAAACAAGGTTTTCCATATCCTTAAAACAAGCTATGTACTCAAACTTTTATAAAAAAAAAATTTGGAAAAGAAAAATGAAAAACTTTTCCACATCCAAACACCACCTTAACTTCTATAAATAGTCTACAATAAATATCATTTTCCAATTTATCTCCTAGGTATTTTAAAACAAAAAATTGAGCTTTTTTAGATGCTTTGATTCTGCCAAATGATTTTTTGTGCAAAATTAACCCATCCACCACCTTGAAGCGGAATAATAGAGCAATATCACTAGAGAATTGATTACAAAAAGTAATACAGGATACCCCTTATATATATTACAGACAAATGAGATAGAAGGTAAATGGCCAAAACAACAGTCCAATTCATAAAGCTTCAAAGCCTCCTGCTAGAGCACATATCAAATATGTGCAATTCATTTAGCATATACCACCAACTGCTACAAAACCTTTAAAAAGCACAATTGAAAACACATTACAATGAAGGGTAGGGTACTGCAAACAAATATTCAACAAATATGGCAAGTGAAACAAGATACAATGAAAAGCGTTACAAATGATAGAGCTTTGTCAACAAGATTTCAAAGTCATCTCGTTCCTTTTCCAGATTTAAACTTACTTCCTTTCATTTGAGCTTGGCTTGAGATCCCTGTCAATGATACCACGTGCTAAACTCCTTGCTAGCTTCAATTGTTTGTGTTCAGACGGATTTATCTTGCCCAATTCAGGGTCCCACACAATGACCAGTTCATTTGAGGATGCTATGGGTGGTGGCAGTAAGAAATTTGCTCCAGACTCCTTCACGTATTACCAAAACTATATCAGAAAGATAACAGTCCTTGCCTTTAGATAAAATGCAGGTGTGCGTGTATTTCCCAGAAGGATGTGACAAATACACTTGACAGTCTCTAATCAGTCAAGTCATCACAGAATCTTTTGATCAAGCATCAAACTCACTAGTAAATACTACATATGGCATTGCAGCAGCCTCAGCAGTCTTAATTCAATCGTCTATCAGGCACACCAGATAACACAGACATGCTATGAGCTCATTTCAAGTTGGTTTACGCAATCCAACTTGAATCTGGATGCATATCAAACCAAAAGAAACTAAAGATATGCAAGTTCAGCTCAATTGATCACTGTGTTCAGGTCCTATCCAAAGTTGGAAGAAAATTAAAAAACAAATATAGAATCTGATGACGTGTATGACCTGGAAAACAACACGGTGTTCAAAGCTGCAGAAATCAATCACCAAGTATAAATTTGAGCTACCACTCTTTAAAGTTTCACGGTCCTTAGTTCTTTCCATAGCATTGAATGTCAGACGGTCCAGCCAATCAACACATTGAATCTGTCCTCTTTCATACTTGTTTGTGAGCTTCTCCAAACGTTCTAACTCCCCACGCTCATGCCTTGGAACCTGCAGTTCAGAGGCATGAAATGTAACGGTTTAAATAAAGCCCAAAACATAGATATACAACAAACCTTGCCAGGAGTATTAGTAGGAAAAGACCCATCTGCTTCTTTTCCAGGCCAGAGATGAAGTTTCAGCTTCCCAGTTTTAAGTTGGAGTTTACTGTTAAATAGAAGAATGGTTGCTCCTCCTATCAATCCCTCATCTTTGCCACAAGAAACATCCCAGACCTAGATATCCAATTAGAAATGGAGCAACTAAATCAGAGGCAGTGAGCACATGTGATACAGAAAAATGAATAGTGCACTGACCCTAGAGAAACTAATTATTCATTCACAACAAGTTTCATAAAAAAGAAGAACATGTCAGATTACACATGGTACTTTTAGGTAAAAACCTTGGGTGCACGATAGAAATTATGTAATTATAGGCATAAATATACTGGCTTGAAGGAAATATCCTTGCCAGAATCCAGCAGCTATCTTAGTGGCATCCAGTTTGCATAGAAGTGTCTGGACAGCAAAACTAATCTTTAGAAACAAAGTCCATACAGGTAAGGATCATCGATGGTTAATCAGAGCTTACATTCGGAAAGCCAAGGAAAAGCACGTTTAACTTGGATTTAGCTTGAGACTACTGATAAATATTTTAACAGGGCTCAAGTCCCATTAATTCCATGTGCTCCTACAAAGGCTTCTCAATTTGGTGACAATAACGATATTCATAATTTTGAAGAACACAATTGATTAAAGAAATCACCATGAAGCAGCTTCTTTTCCTACCCAAACATTCTACTTGAGTAGACCAGACATGTAAGAGGGAAGTGAAAAGTAACACTTACTGTCAAAGCAAGTTGGGAATGTGCTGTCAAGTCCCGGTATTTGGTACTCAACGTGATAAGTTCATTCCAGCAATATGATGGTCCTGCAGATTCCAGCCTGAAACCAAAAATGTATGCTAAGATTGTGTCACAACTACCAAGCACCAGAATCTAGATTTGACCTCTACATCAGAGTATGAGAAAATTTACAAGGTCAAGGAGAAAACACCTGGTCCTAGTAGGAAGGCCAAACAGAACGCCATCGATGTATAATGCACACTCCACATAGAGTTCAGCGTTTCTCTCTTCCGTGGTAAGGTCGATTCCTGCAAACGAAATGTAAAGCCTAGTTAGCAAAATTGTATTTCAAGAAGAAAATCCTACAGAATTCGTTAACCAGTTCGAATGTCCATGGACTTCCTCGATCTAAAAACTAGAATCTAGTTATCAAGCTTAAGTTCGAAAATAGTGATAACAAACTACTGAAATTCGTAACTGTCAATTGATTTTCTCTGACAATCACAAAAGGTTTTGAATCAAGATCACGAATTACCAGAAGCTGAAACAGGAAGGAATGGTTTTTCCAACAAAAAAAAAAAGAGTTACCAGGACTGGAAGATTTTGCAGAAGGAAGCTTCCCTTCCAATCTCTCCACACGAAAGGTGACCGGAAGATTGATGTCGCAGGACAGAAAGAATCGGAACTCGTTACCATTCATATTAATTACGAAATTATCAGCACTAGATCTTCATCACTCGAAAGATTTTCATGCAACCATGGAGGGGAGAGATCGAGCTTAGAACCGAATTGGGTTCACTCGGAAAAGAGAGAGAGAGAGAGAGAGAGAGAGAGAGAGAGAGAGAATCGGGTTGCCCACAGCGAGACGTTTCCAATCTTTTTCCGGTTTCCTCCCTCAGAGGAACAAACCCTGTGTAAAATCCGTCAATGGTCCCTAGCCGTTGTCTATTGTTCAACTTTAGACCCTAACCTCACAATCATGCCAATAATTTCCCCGACATCTTGAAAAGGTTTCATTCTTCTCCTTTCATTATCGGCTACAAACTTTGTTGGAAGTTCACGAGCTGCCTTCGTGCCTTCATCAGCACGTTACCATCGTCTCTTCTTTTCCACCCTGTTATTTTGTTTAGATTAGTTTGAACATAGGTTGTACTGCGCTACTCTTATCAATTTTTATTTTTCCCCTTGACATTTGTAATACAGCTTTAAAGCCATTGTTTGTAACTCTATGAAGCCTCTAAAGCTGTTTGACATCAATCTACTATTCGGTCTTTGGGGGACTACTCCAATGGTTTTCAACGATGGCTAGACAACAAGACTTTCTAGTCTTCCCATGACTTGAAAATGGTAGTAGAAACTCTGTGTGTCATTTGTTTAAATCATAATGATGAAGTCTTCAATGGTTTAACCTTTAGTGTATCTAAGATTTTGGGTCAAAGAGACTCATTTATGGACGACATGCAGGCAGCAAGAAGCTTTAGAAGTTCCATTTTTTTGTGCCTAATATATTGACTTCAAAGGTACTTTCCTCTTTTTGGGGCTCCCATGGCTTCCGCCTCTTCTATATATTTTTTTATATAAACCTGCATGGTATATGACCAAGGAACTCTGTTAAGATGTTTTTCAAGTACTACCTGAAACATTAGAACTCTTACTCCAACCCAACAATGTGAGTTTAAATAAGAAGTATAAAGGATAATGCACAAGAATTAGAAATTCCTGGTGCTAAGCAAGTTCAAAAAGAACTCATGAGTGAATATGCATAAGCAATTATGTTATTGAATCTAAGTTTAAAGCTATGCATATGATGGGTAGTTATAGTGCTTTAGCCCTTTTGTTGAACAAAATGCAAAGTATTAAAGGAATAAAGGTCCTAAAATTAAAGAAATCCAACTCAAGCTAAAAATTGGCTAGGAAACACGTTGATCTCTCTTAAGCAATGTACAAAGCGTGTTTTTTGGTCTAGTATTTGCAAATCATGTGTTTTTAATGCAAATATGCTAGAATCCTTAAAAGATAGGTCAATGTCCTAGTTAAGGCCCTTGGGCTTTCTCTGGTGCATACTAGGGCTCTTGGGTACTCTTGGGAGTTTCTAACACCTAGAGTACACACATGGACCTTAGGGATCTTAAGGTGTGGAGGGTGTACTAGAGTACATAGGTGCACTAAGGGGCATGATCCTAGGATGCACTTGTGTTCTTTGGTGCACCTAGACCTTGCACTTCTAGAAAATTGATCCATTGTGTGAAATTGCTCAAATTGTACTTCTTTGAATCTCCAATGGTGCCTCTAGCTTTGTTTCCCATGAAATTCTTCTTCATTAGCCCTTGAAGTGCCATTTTAAGCTCTTGGGCTCTCTTCCTTGTAATTGGTCTACTTGTCATCTTTAAGAGACCCTTGGGTGTTCTTAATGCTCTATTGTCCTTACTGGGTTTATATCATCTCCCCTTTTCTTCAAGATAATTCATCCTTGAATCACAACCTACATCAAACAAAGACAAATCGGCCACAATAAATGTATTGTACTAACCTAGAAAATCAAGTTTGTATGCATTGTTATTGATCTTTTGCAGAACTTGGAAGGAACCATCTCGTCTTGGATAAAACTTGGTACACATATATGAACTCAAACCCAGTCTCCAAGTTCAAATGACACATTGTTGTGTCCTTTATTGTATTTATTTGCATATTTTTTAATACTGTTGCACTATCTTCTCAATTTATAATTTCACCTTTACATGCAACTAGTTGATTAAATCTACCTTATTTGTACCATCTACACAAGGAAACTCACTTGTAGGAATGGGCATTAGATCCATAAGAGTTAATGGATTAAAGTCAAAAGGTGAATATCCACTAATAGCATGCATAACCCTATTATATGAAAATTCAACATGTGACAAGAAATCTTCCACATATTTCAAGTTATTTTTTATAATGACTCTAAGCTAGTGTTGCACAGTGGGTCGGACCGGACCGGCCAGGCCCGATCCTGTGAAAGTTGGGCCCGGTTGACACGTGCCAGGTCCGTGCCGGGCCTGACCCGGTCCCGTGCCGAGCTAGGCCGAATCCGAGCTGGCACGTATAATTTTTAATTTTAAATTTATAATTTATATTTTTATTTTTATTTTTAGTTTTAATTTTTAATTTTTAGTTAAGTGTTAAAAGGCCCTTTATATGAATACATACCTTGGGGCCTCTAATGTTATTTTCTTTTGTAGGATTCTCAATATCCTCCATGTCAACTTTATGTCGATTCTTGGTGATAATTAACATATTATTATTATACATAATTTGAGAAAATAATTACTACCTACAAAAAATAATTTTGAATACCTTTTGAAAATGTACACCAAATTAATAAATCCTTGGTATTTTTAGAAAATAATATCTCCAAATATGACATAATTTAAAATCAATTGGCAAAACCTATGCTATTTTCTAAAAAAATTAAAAAGAAGAAGAGGAGGAAGAATGAAAATGAAAACATTCTTAGGACTAAGTCCTAAAATTCTCCTTCCAAGCCGGTATCTTGTTGGCAAATTGGCATTGAAGCCCACTATTTATTATAGCATGCTAAAGTTCAAATCCTGGCTTGTATAAAATTTTTTTCCTCTTTACAACCAAAGGGTAAGCTTTAACTGGGTGGAGTAGTATCTAAAGTAGACTTATTAATAGGATTATTTTTTATAATTCTCTATTACATTGTAATTCTAAGTACAAAAATATTTTTTTTTGTTTTGTACAAAGAGAATTTAAATAAGAGTGATAAGATAAATTAGATATTAAAAATGTTCTGAAAAGGGAAACAACTCATCCTTTTTAGGAAAAATCGTATAATTTTAAATTTTAAATTTTAAATTTTTATTTTTATTTTTATTTTTAGTTTTAATTTTTATTTTTTAAATTTTAAGTTTAATTTCATTTTATATTTTTAGAAATTGATATTAAAACAAAATTTTTATAACTACTTATTTTAAGAGTTAAACACCACCATCGGTGTAAAATTTTATTAATTTTAAAGCCAAACGGCATCTACATACCATGGAACGGGCTTTACATGACTCAATAGCGAAATATTCCATAAAAATAAATGCAAAATAAAAGCTACGATCTGTGCTAAACAGCAAAATCAGATCAAATACAAAGTAAGTAAATAATGAGCATGCTGTGGATTTAAGCATTTATCTCACCAGGGTTTTCCTCGTCGGAACTCTTGTGGTCTTATAATCTTAAAGCTGCAAGACCCCAATCACGGTTACATATACAAACTTCAACTGCATCTGGTGATAACCTTGCGCGTTTCTCTAAAATTACACCATTCCCAGCGTTGAAAGCGGACTCAGATGCAACTGTTGATACAGGAACAGCTAGAACTTCTTTGGCAATGATGTAGAGTATTGGAAATTTGTTGCTTCTTGCTTTCCACCATTCTAGAATGTCGGTCTCACTATCCTCCCAAATCAAGTTGAGGTATGCGTCCACTTCAGTAAGATCGGATGCTACAGCACGGGGCCGTTTGAGGAGTTGTTCAACCAGATTGAATGATGATGAGCCCGACAATGATGAAAACCTGATGGTAGAGGAAGTAGTGTTCGCAACCTTATCCTTATGCCGGTTGGCATAAATCTTAAATAACTCTCGCAAGTGTTCATCAATAGAGGCAGTTATAGCATGAACAGAAATATGTGTCATTTTCTAAGAAACTATAATAACCTCAAGTAGTGTTGCATACCTGTGATTCTTACGGTCGAGTCTAGTGCAGATGCAAGTAAGTAGATCGGGGATATAGTACTGAAATATAAAATTCATTTCTCTTTCATGGCTTTAATTGTGTCTTTTAAGAACTCGTCATCTTTGTATTGGTTAAAAACCCATGCAATGTTGACCATATGCATTTAAAACTTTGTGCAATGTGGGATAGTATATATCGGAACAAAAAACAGTGACATCATAAAAATATCGCAACACAGCAGCCAATTTTAATAGTTTATCCCACATCTCTTGTTTCAAAATCGTTTTCTTTTCTCTGATATTTATAAAACATGTCATGTGTGTAGCAAATGGCATTGCATCCATCAACATCTCGTAAGTCAAGTTCCACCGGGTAGGGCAATCAAGTTTAAAACGTTTCCAACTAAAATCGAGGTCATTTTCCAGACAATATTACTTAAACTCTTTAAAAACTTTGGTCCTTGACATAAAATAATGGATTGCCCACCTAATTGGAGTAATTTCATTACTCAAAACTTGAAGATCTTTTTGGACAGCTAAGTTTAAAATATGACATACACATCTAATATGAAAAAATGCGGCATCACGGACAGGTTCTAGTGATTCCTTCAATGTCTCAGCCGCGACATCATTGTTTGATGCATTATCAAATGTTATGCTAAAAACCTTGTCATGACAAAAAAATTCTTTTAAAGTTTCTGAAATTACTTCAAATATGTTCCAATCAGTATGATCGACCTCCATCCACTTAAATGTAATGAGACGTTTTTTAGTGACCCAACTATCATCAATCCAATGTGCAGTTATACAATAATAATCTTATCCTAGTAGTGAAGTCCACATGTCACTAGTGAATGAGATAGAATGATCAAAAGTAGAAAAGTATGCTTGTAAGTTTGATTTACCAGCTTCATAAATTTTAAATGCCTATCTCCTAGCAGTATTCCTAGATGTTCTTTTAAAAGTAGGGTTTAAGTATGATGTAATCCATTTTTCTATTTGTTTATCTTTCGATTGTGCAAATGGTTTTTCAGTTAACATCATCCATTCTACCATGCCTTCTCTACAATCTTTTTGATTAAATTTAAAAATACCTGATCCAGCGGTAGTACTTGCAAGCTGTGCCTGGCCACCAGTACTAGTAGCTGCATCTGGATATAAATTCGGATGCTTATGTTCCATGTGACGTCTCAGTGTTCCTGTGCTAGAGTTCTTTTTGTGCACGAACTTTTGCTTGCAATGTTTGCAATGTGTGAACCTTGCATCGTTTCCATTACTAGCCTTCTCAAAAACTTGGGTCAAAATGCTCCCAAACCTATGCGGTGAGCCTCGACGTCTTACCTTATGGTGGAAGTTCGGGTTGATGGCTTGTCGGGGTTTGTTGAGAACCATCTCCTCCACCAACATTCCCTGTTGTCGTTAGCTCCACCTCCTCAACGTCATCATCAGAAAGTTGATCCTCGAGCCCCAAGTCGTATTGACTCATATCGAATTACTCGTCATCTTCAGTTTGTTGGATATGAGTGCCACGGGTCACCAGTCGGGAAAGGCCACGGAAAAATGACCTCAAACCGGTGTGGGATGAAGAGCTTGAGGCATTTCCCTTTCCTCTTGATGCCATTTGTGTGAGAAAAAATTGAGCAGATCACGAGCTTCAAAAGTAATTGAGGATTGATTGAGAAAAAATGAAGAAAATAATATTAAGTGCTTCAAAGAAATGAGAGAATATATTAGTAGAGAATGAGAGATTGTTAAGATTGGTGTGAATAAATGGTGGAAATGGCCTCCCTATTTATAGGGGAATGCCTTCTTTTTTTTTTTTTTTTTTTTACTAAAAAACCCTTAGAAAATAGTTGTTGGGGTGGCAAAAAAGTAATTTCTGGGGTCAAAAAACGGCCACCAGCCGTTAGAGGGACTAAATGTGCAATTTTCCATTTTTTTTTTTAAATTTTCCGGAGCCATTGGAGCAGGTAACCGTTGGCGCCGCCAATCTTGTGCCGGTCCCGTGCTTAGCCCAATAGCGAATTGCGCCGTGCCGAGCCCACTTCGCTTCCCTTCCTTCTTAGGGCCCATAAACGGCCCACCATTTGCCGAATTTCTATGGGGCCCGTGCCGTGCCGGGTTTGACCAGTCACAAGCCGTGCTTGACTCGAGCCGGTCCCGTGCTGGGCCGGTCCCAACCCGGCCCAATGTTCACCACTACTCTAAGCAATGAAATCAATGTTTTATCTATTACCTTAATTTGACCATTAATTTGTGCATGGCGTATGGTAGAAAACAACAACTTTGTACCTAGTTTATCCCACAAAGTCGTCCAAAAGTGGCTCATAGGAATTTATTATCCCTATTATAAACAATTGTTATTGGCATTCCATACAAATAAACCACCTTTCTGAAGAATAACTCTCACATTCATGGCATTATCAATTTTATGACATGGAATGAAGTGCACATCTTTGAAAATCTGCTTATAACCATAAAAGCAAAATCTTGATCTTTCTTTGTTCTTTGAATCCTACAACAAAGTCTACACAAACATTAGTCCAATGATGTAAAGGAATAGGAAAAAGATTATATGATTCATGAGAAGTTTGCTTCAAGTTTAGCCTATTTAGAAGCAATGTAGTGCTCACAAACCCTTTCAACATCCTTTTTCATGCATGGCCAATAACAAAGATCTTTTAACACATATAGTGTTTTGACAATGTCAAATTGCCCCATAAGCTCGCCACTATAAGCTTCTTTTGTGAGTAGCTTTCTTTATGAAGATTGAGATATACACAATTTGTTTTCTTTAAAAAAAAAAGTCATCTTGTTGATAAAAATTATCAAAAGTAGCTACGGCATAATTAGCATAGATTTCACTAAAAATAGATTTTTTTTTTCATACAATTCCTTCAAATGCTAAAATCCAAGCAATTTTACATCTATAATAGAAACTAAAGCATACATCCTAGATCATGTATCAACAACAACATTCTGTTTACCTTGCTTGTATTAGATAGTATATGGAAAAGATTCGATGAACTCTATCCATCTTGCATGCCTTCTATGGTTCAACCCATGTAAGAATTGAGCAATGATAGCCTCTTAGTCCTCCTCCAAATTAGCTCTAATCAAGACAATCTCCATTTCCTTGAAATAGTACTCTACAGATTCAGAGCCAAGTATCGTCCTTTAGTGTTCTTAATGAAACTCCTTATAGTAATAACTTGGCACAAACTACTCCTTATCATGGCTTTCAATTCTTCCCATGTTTGAATAGGCTCTTATTAGCTCCTTTCCATAATAATCACCATATAATTCTACCATATAATAGCATAACCAATAAACTCAATAATGGTAAGTTTTATCTTCTTTTCCTTAGAGTAAGTATGCCAATAAAAAATTGTCTTCATCTTATCCTCACATTCTAGATATGCATCAAGATTACTCCTTTATTGGAAGGATGAAATTTGAAGCTTGATGGTGTTCAAATTATAGTCCACCGTAGATTATCCCTTGACAGCTATCCTTGGAGGTTGATTTGTACTCCAATGCTCTTCCTCCTCCTCCTCCTCAAAATCATAGCCCTCATACTTTTGGTTAGGATTCTCCTTGGTGGCTCTTCCACAAGCTCACAGCTTAAACCCCTATTTAGTGTTAGTTGTGAGGTCAACTCTTTTAGCTTTTTTTCTTGCCTTTCCCATCTTTTATCATTCTATTGTAGTTTAGCAAATATGTGTTTGAACTTAGAGAACATGGTCTCAAATGTAAGCTTGGGAACCATCTCTTTCTCAAAACCTCATGACCTTGCAAATTAAATCAAAGTTCCTCACACACTCCCTCATATGTTTCAGTTAATTCAGTAGTACCCACACTCAAATTGATAATGAGAATATAAGACAACTACTATATAGAATCCATCTCCCAAGTTCTAAATGATCTTGTTTGGAGATCAAGAAAATGACTCAGTTCCAAAATTTTCTTGTTGGAACCAAAATATTTGTGAAAAATTTTGCAAGAATACAATTTTGTCTAAAAAGAACTTTTCTTCTATTTTCTTGATGGTGATGCAATTCCATGAACTTCCAAGCACCAAATCTTGCTGCAAAATAATTGAACCAGATTAATTCTTGTAGCAAAAAAATAGAAAAGAAAGGATCTGAATGAATTTTTTTGTTGTTTTTTTTAATGCAATCTAACACAAATAACAAGAAATAAGATTTAAAGAACTTAAATGAATATGATTTGGACAAGATGCAACAAATTAGTAAGGAAACCATGCAATCTAGCTTAAATCTAAGATGAACAAACAAGAAGAAACAATGGTTGGGTGAAACTAATGAAGCTAAAACAAAAAAAAAAATGGGACAAATTAGGAATGAAACAAGGACAAACAAAATAGAAGAAAAATATTAAGAACAATGAAGATAGGATATAAATTAATTGAGGCTTATGACTCTGATACCACCTGATATGAACTTGCTTGATATATGACCAATGAACTCTCCTAAGATATTTTTCAAACTGCACTTGGAATGTTAGGACCCTTACTTCACCTAAAAAATGTGAGTTGAAACAAGAAGTATAAAGGATTATGCATAAAAATTATAAATTCCTAGTGCTAAGCAAGTTCAGAGAGAACTCATGAGAGAATATGCATAAGCAATTATATTACTGAATTTAAGTCTAAAAGCGTGCATATGAGCGGTATTTTTAGTGTTTTAACCCTTTTTGTAAATAAAATAAAAAGTATTAAAGAAATAAAAGTCCTAAAACTAAAGAAATCTAACTTAAGCTATAAATTGGTTAGCAAACACGTTAATTTCTCCCAAGTACCATATAAAGCATGTTTTCTAGTCTAATATCTACAAATCATATGTTTTTAACACAAACATACTAATATCCTTTAAAAGACAGGGCAAAGTTAAGATACTAAGGATCCATGACACAATTGCCCCCGGCCTAACCCAGGAAGCCTGTGAGAATGAGTCTCATAGTGGTTGTAATTGACTAGTTATATATGTGTGTGAATTAAAACTTCGTGATGCTAGTTAATTAACCTAAAAAATGCAAGATGCATACTCTTTTAGCTTTGACTTGAGCAATTGGAAACCATAAAACACTCACATGGCCAAGGCACTTTTTCATATAAATCAAATTTAAATAGTCAAAGCACACAAAATCAACATTTGCATTATCATTACTACATATAATAACCTTGTGAGGGCAATCAGCAAAAGTAGACTAATGCTCCTCACTCAAGAGCAACCTTGAAGTTCTTTACTCTATCCATAAACAAAGGAGACAACTAGTGCATTACAATATACACATGACTTTCCTACTGAAATCCTTCCATCTAACACTCACTTTAGATGTAATCCTCGTGTCGAGTCTCAAAAAGTCCTCCACGTGCTTTATTAGCCATTGCAGCCAAGAGAATACTATAGCTAATACTGTTATTTAACCAACAAGTAACCATAAAAACTATAATCACAAGGATTCTCTGAAGTTTGTACCTACAACAAAAGATTACCACGACAACCCTTAGTGATTATCAGGCTAAACAACGTCAAAATCTGCACAACATAAAATAAGGGAGTGAGAATTTGTAATTCTCAGTAAGAGATCTTCACTTGCAAGAAAATGATAAGGATAACACATATATTATCATATGTAATTTTCTGTGAGCTGATACTGCATGAAGCTAAACCTATGTGCATACATTTCAATCCTTTGAGACTTGTCCTCATCCTAGTCCTTGAACTATAAGGCAAAGCCTTGTATACTAGCAAGCATTGCTTACTTGCCTAACTAATGATGATTCACTAGTTGAACTCCTTTATGTTTTATAAGGGCTCTATGGTAGGACTGCTATCGACGAGGCCATAAAGACCCACTAGGCCATAAGACCCATTAGGTGCACTAAGATTTCACATCGCAACCTCATGCCTGACAGCACGACTAGGTCGCCGATGGTACTAAACCTCTCACACAAGCTAATGATACCTAGTTATGGCCCTTGTTAACTAGTTTTCTTGCTTATGGTGAAAGTAACCATAAAAACCCAAGAAAACTCATAGGTCTTAGAGGAGTTTTAGAAGCCTTGGAGTACCTCCAGAATACTTGGAACCCTAGGTACCTTGAGAACCCCTTTAGGTCTCCCATCGAACCTTCTAGCAAAATTGAGAAACTTGAGCCATCATAACTATGGTGACGCGTCGTCGCAATACAAAATGCTCTAGTGTTTTTTAGTTGAACTGGCGACGCATCACAGGTATTAGCGAAGATAGGCAACACATCGCCAATACCTGTGATTTCCAAAATTTCTCAGTTTTGTTGCTTGAACTTTTGGAGACTTACCAAACATGTTAAACATGCTTAGATAACCTTCAAACTTCACATACATGTAAAACATGTTGCAAAGACCACAATCAACTATCACAAGCATTCCTATGATGCATTATAGCATCATTCCAAGCCTCACAAACCTAGTAGTCCACCATGATCAAACTAGCCCACTAACTAATGCTATTGCCAATTCTACTTGATTTCATCAAACAAACACAACTCAATAGCATTAATCCAGCTTGAAAACATAACTCCCTTATCTTAACTTCAACTCACAAGAAAGAAACAAGCAACCCTTCTTCAAGAACTCAAGTTCCATAAAGTTCTTCCTAGTTCCAAGCAATCAAAGGCACAAAACAGACAATTACTAACTTCTAACCAAAACTCAAGCTCCCAATCATCTAATAAACAAGAATTCACCAAGAAATCCCAAGTTACCTTGCATAAAAAATAGGGGATGGTGGAAAACATAGTTTCAAGCTTAAAAAATATGAAATCTCACTTGAAACAAGCTTCCTTATGCAAATACTCCCTTGGTAACTTTAATTTCCACAAAAACTTCTTAGTTTTGGGCATGAATTGATGAAGAAATGGTAAAGATAAGGATGAAATTAGGTTTTAGGATGAAAATTGTAGCCATCCTTTCCTTTACCAATATTTATATCCATTTCAAACCCAAGCCACCAAAGTATTTAAAAAGCTACAAATAAGTCCTCTTTTTTAGGTAACCTTAGGCAAACTTGGTCAAATATTGTTTATTCGAACTAAACTTGAGTTAAAGATAAGTTTTACATTATAAAAAATCATTTTTAACACTTGGGGCTCAGTTTGACTATTCAAGATGTAAAATTACCATTTTATCCCTGAACTTCATTTAATGCTTTAACCTTCTCGAAACTTAGTGAACTTTGCTAAACTCACCCATTCTTGTTATGTGAACTTAAAATAAGGTTCCAAACAATGTTTCAACACTTTATTTTCCTTAAACGAGATTCCAGGTAGAAGAGCCATAACAATCCATGTCCTAGTTAAGACACTAAGGATCCTCGTTTAGAAATTAATTACTTATTGTTTTTGTTACTTCTCAGCCCTTGCCAATAGGAATCCTTGTGAAACTCAAAGTCATTGCTAATGAATTAGCATGATCTGTAATTAATCTCATGTTCTTGATCTTTTTGGTGCTTGGATTTCTCATGAAAAGAATGACCACCAATCAATTTTATTTGTTTTGGCTATAGATTTCATCTTTCTCATGAGGAATTTTAAGTCAGCCGTCTTTTCTCATAAAGTCATAAGAGCATTTGGCTTAATATATTTTGTTTACTCATGTACCCCTAATGATTAAGTCATAGTAAGAAATCAACTTGATTAATTGCTTAAGTTTCATTAACATAGAATTTAATTGGATTAATTATGGTTTGGTTCCCAAGGTTGTAGTTTTGTGACAAATGGAAATAAAGTTTTGGATTTACTAAATCATGTGATTAATTTTGTTTATTTATCCATATCTACTCTCTAGCGCATGATGATAAATACATGCCTAATGTAGATGCAATATAAAGATAGTTTATGAATATAAAAGATACACTGACATATTTTTAACTATTATATGTGTTGATTAAAAAATTGAAGCATGTGATGAATATTTGATTGAATTCAAATATGTATTGGCTTGCTTATTTTTTATTTATGCCTACTTGTTGGTTTAAGTGACATGATTTTATTATTTTTGAAAAAGCAATATATACTCCATTTGATTTTTTTTAGTGTATAAGGTTACTATTACTTGCTTAAGGGAAAAAAATCACATAAAGTCCATTTCATATATTCAATATTAACCCAAATACGGTATTTAAATGAAAACTAATGTCACTGATGTCTATTAGAAAATATAGTTTAAGAGTGACCACAACATCTTGGACCATAAGAATTTAATTTTATAATACCTCATAACAATATGATATTAAAATATCAATCCAGTCATGAATATTATGGCTCGATTTCACAAGGAGGTTATCAAATTTGTGATTTGATTGGAATGAAAGGGTAAAGTTGAATGTGGATGAATTTTTTCTAGGCCCAATGTGTGGAATGATTTTGGTTTTAATATTCAATTTCTAGTTTTATTAATAAAGAATAATAAACTTTATACAAATATAGCCTTTATTTATTGGAAGGTTAAAATTTATTATTAACCTATCTTGTGTTTAGATGGAAATATTTATAAATTCTAGTAATTTCAAAATACAAAGAATTTTCAATTTTTTGTATTTAAGAAATTTTTATTCTTATAATGACATAAAAACTTTGAATTTCAAATTCTAAAATTTCTCAATTCTTCAATATTTATTTTAAAATTTCTTTTCTTGTTCCTCATAACATTAGTCGCTATAAAACTTTATAACACTAGTCCATAACCTCAACTTTTGATCTCCTCCTTTATCAACATTGTCCTCTTCACCAACAATCTTAGTTGCAAATTCTAGTGGATAATCTTAAATCTTCTCATATTAAGATCTATTATGACCTAATTATTAGGAGATAATTGAGAAGTATATTGATTCATCAACTTCTGCAATATCTGTATACATTGTGCCATCGAGCCGCTTGGCACGTCTAAGAAAAAAGGACTGGAGAATTTGAGGGGGGTTAGTGGATGGCCATTTTGGGCATGTGGTGGATGATGAGAAAAGAGGTCGAAAGGAGTTGGACACTATGGTCAATGATTAAAAGAGATAAGCAACAAAATGAAGGTCAATGGTTGGAGATGTTGATGAATATAGTTGACGTAAATAAAGGGTTGAGGTGATGACAAGAAGTTTTTGCAAAATATTCTAGGTTATTTTAGAATTTAACCTATTTAGGTGGGATTTTAGATTAAGATTTTAATATGTAAAATTCCACTTTCAAATTCCTTATAATTTTGAAATTCCTTCCTTATATTTATCCAAACTTTAAAAATGCTCATTTTAAATGAAATTTCATTTAGAATTCCACTATCCAAACATAGCACTAAGAATTTACATGATCATTAAAATAATAATTCTTTATGGATTTGGCTTATACCCACAGGAATATTTGAATTTACTATATTTAAGAATTATTAATATGCTTCATAGCATTATAGTCCATAAGTATTCTTATAGCTTATTTCAACACTATATACTGGCAATTTTTTTTAGATATAAAAAATTCTAGTTTAGATTTTAAAGCGATGTCTTTTTTGTAAATTTATCATTGACTCTCACCAAATCAAGTATGTTATAAAGAAAATCTATTATGATTAATGGGAGTTATCTAATGGTTTAATTTTGATACTCATCATCATAAATTATTTTACCATGGTAAATCCAAACACTAAGAACTACTAGAAGGGGTATTATAAAACAGTTTGTCCATCCAAATAATATTTCAAGGCATTCTTGTGTAAGAACTTCCAAGAACATGTTGATAACAATTCAAAGAGTGTATATGGGTATACATTTATGCAATAAATTATAATATAATTCTTAAAAATAGAGATTCATAAGCCAATTATAAGAACTTTAATTATTGGATTCTCCTTGAAAGATTTTTTGTAGCACAAACAAGGTCAATAAAGGAAGCATATGACCATATTTTCTCAAGAATAGAATTTTAAGTATGAGAACAACTGAAGTACACATTTTGGATCTAAGAGGGTAAAAATGTCTTCAATTAGAAGAGAAAGGTATAATGAAACTCATTAAGTATAAAAGTATCTAATTTTCCACAAGGAAAAGACATCTAATGCCTATAAAGGATAGATGATTCATAAAAAAATAAACGTCATATAGTGATTGTTATAAGTTTTTGAAAAATGCTTATAGTGAGAACATGGTAGATTATTTGTGCTCCTACAATCCATATGGTGGACACCATGGATGACGTTCTAAGTATTTAGAATGGATATAAAAAAAATCAACATTTATGAAATTATTACTTTTGAACTAATTTAAATATGATGATTGAGTTGAAACAATTTATTATTTTGGACTTTAAAGTGTTTTATGTTTTATCTTTAAACAAAATTAGTTTCAAAATTAGAACTAATGTGTATTATTTTTATTTTATTTTAGAATTAAAGCTTTGATATATTTTACTGTGTAAAATCCTATTCATGGTGGAATTTTTATTAGTGGTTTGTAAAAAATCGGTTTCAACTATTTGCTTTAAAGTGCAATTGATATTGATTATAAAAAAATTCAAGTTCTAAGATTGATATACATTTAAGTCCATGGACCATATATTTCACTTTACCTTAACGCTAAAATATATACTATCTCATACAATAACCATATAAAGTTTATGGTAACTCTATCTACTTTTCAATAAGATTTAAGTAATTAATGTTGAGTAAGATGAATTCAAAAAGCATAAGGAAAGAAAAATTCCACATGGAGTACCAAGAAAGGTACAAAGAAATCATGTAAAAATATGTCTAATTTCAAAGTTGCTTAAACAAGAAGGCATCATTTACTTAAAGCCTAATAGAGTAAAGGTTTGAAAACTATGACATGTATCTCAAATAAAGATTCCATCAAAGCCATTATTATGATGCTATTTCATTTGTTAATAAGATGAAATTTGAGTTTGGATCATATACATATATTATTTTGTTTAGTTAAGAAAAGATTTTTAATCTTCATAAAGTTTGAACAACATAGTTTTCTATAAAGGAAAGTCTACAAAGATATTAAGTATATAGCTTATTGCATGCTCATAGAAATTCTAAAACTAGAATTTTCAAGTTTTTTAAGGATTAAGCTTTTAGTTGAATTTATTGTTTCTTGTGTTGCTCATAATTAAAGAATTAAATGAGCTAGTTAAGTTGCCTATTTAGTAAGGGAAAAAGATAAATTTTCAACTCCATCATTTGGTATTCTTAAGGGACAATTGTCAAGAAGCTCATAAAATATAAACTACCATCATTTGAAGATATTTAGGAAGTTCATTGGTGGTTAATAATATAACTACCACTTTCAGCACAACAACCACAGACTCCCCCATAAAAACGGCACCATTTTCACACTAACAATACATGATTTTCAAGCATAACTGTCTCATTCATGTATTAATACTCTAATGAAACATGTCATACTCACATGGTCCTATTTAGCAAAGATGTGTTAGAACTTTATGCTATATTAGCTTATTTACTTGACCAATATGACAAATGACACTCTTAGTCCCATCTAGCAAATGATGCATCTAAATAAACCTCATAAGTATGTAGGACTTATTAAGCAATTATTATGTGTAATGTCATTTATGTGAACACACTCATGCACATAAATCTAATGGATTTCACTAAAATATGTACTTATGTATAAGTGACTCCCTAAAACCCTAATTACATTCAACTATGAAATAAAATCTCACAAATCTATTAGCCCCAACTTGCTTCTATCATGTCTCACCCTTTTCCTTTTACAATTGCTACAAGCTTCACATTGAAAATCAATTAAAATATTATTTCAATCAAATCATTAAACCTATATTTAAAGTGAGCCAATAACATTTATGTCATCCACTCCTTGAATGTGTACCAGCATGCTACTACAAGAACTTTGTCATGCATTAAGTCTATCTTTCTATTATGTGACTTTCTTTATCTTATTAGTAATTGAGTATAGAAAAAAAAAATAGTACCAAATTTATTTGCTCTCAATCTGACAATCCCTAAACATTTGATATAAGAAGCCTTTTTTTTTTTTACAACGGAAAACAACTATTGCCCTTCATTATTAGAAAGAGGAACTAACACACTCCTAACTTATATATATTCAACAATTTAGATATGTAAAAGGAATTGAACCTTATTATAGATTTGCTATTACTTGATGACATTTTTTTTCTTTTTAATAAGCAAAATAGGCAAAATAGAAAATCAACAAACTAATGAAATTGTTGCAAAGTCTCTCTTGCAATTTGATGTCCAACCTCCATTTTGGCTTGGGGCATTGTGGTAATGGACAACTTGGCAAAAGAATGAAGAAATATTTAAATCAAAATTTTAAATCTTGTACCAGACAACATATCATTTTTTTCATTGGTACGTTACAGTACTGATACTGTATCGTATCATTTTAGATGTATCTATTATATATCTTTGTGTGTGTGTGTGTGCACACGCACGCGCATGTGTGTGTATAACCACATATATATATATCAAATTATAAATGGAATATATCAACACATTGAAAATTCCAATATTCAACTCTAAGGTCCAAGTTAGATATAAGAAATAACAAGTTATCAACATATAAAAAAGAAATTAAAAATTATAAGTAATTAATTATTCATTTTAATATTTTTATCCATTAGTTCAACAAATAAAAAAACATGGTAGAGTTCCCTAGAAAAAAGGCATTAGGGTGAATTAAAAACAAATACAGAAAAAAAAAAGAAGTGGAATAGTTAAACATATGCAAAAAAATAAGTTATTTTATAATTTATTTCTTAAAACAATATAGTAATTTTTAATTGGTTGAAAAGTAGTAAAATTTTGGTAAAAAAATATGAATTGAAAGTTGGATGGGAGGCTTAGGCCGCTTAGCTATTGGCCCAAAAGTGGGGAAGCTTCAAAATTCAAAAGAAGTAAAAAAAATATTAGTCACCCATGTTATAATAAAGTGAAACAAGTAGAATGATGGTTACACGTGCAGCAGCTTTATTTCTGGAAGCCTTTTATGTAAATTTTGTTATAGATCACGTCCACCCGAAATACCAAGTCAACAGTGATTAATATACTAGCTGATACACCCTCGTATAGAGGAAAAAATGAGATATGTTGGTTCAGTACTGTTTGACGTAATGGTACTAATATGTACCGATTGGTATGGTACGATATTTAAAACCATGATCCAAATCTCTTCAAAAATTTTGTATGTCCTAAGTAAAAAAAAAAGGTTAGACTAATTAATTATCGTTAGAGCTTGGAGATTATATATAAGGATTATGACTTTCATTCAATGGTTGATTGTATCTGCATGACAAGTCTCTCTAATAGATGACAACTCATCAAGTAATAAGAGAGGACAAGGGTAAATAATTACGCCTTGAGAACTTGAAATATAGTCATCATAATGTTTCATAACTCAGGCTGCACCGCCAACTTTAGATTTAGAAAACCAAACACCATTTTCCATAGTACAATTAGATTTGGATCATCATCATGACGACTACAAACATGGAATTGAGGAAAATGGGCTTCCTTTATTAAAAGAAACACCTACTCTCAATGATCTCGAGCAAACTAAAGATTTGGAACAAAGTTATTTTAACAATTTATAATATCTGGGTAAGGATTATCAACCCCACAGAATATCAAGTTATTCTTGGTTAATCAAATGTGCTAGAGAAAAAGGGACTCTACTAGTAGATAATCTCAATACATATTATTATATTAAGGTTGTGAAGAATTTACTTTGTGATGGTGGGCAGCATCTTCGTCACGTGACGCGGTGAGGCCGAGAAGCACTTCCGGTATGGGAGAGCGCCCTGTTGAAGGGATTCCTTAAGAGGACCTGCCTAAAATAGTCAGAAAACAGGGGTTAGGAGGTCCACAGAGTCTTTTTCTAGGGAAGAGCCTCTGACGCCCAAGTCAGTGCTTTGGGAGGTGGAGAAAGAGTAGTCAGGACCAAAGACTCTTGCCTGTCGAGTTTTCTTGAGGGTGGAAAGGAGAGGGGGATCCTTTTCTGAGACCATTCCCCTGATATATATAAGAGGGGGTGAGCCCTTCAGATTGTAACACGTGTACGGATAGATACCATCTGTACTTCTGGATGTGGGGGCCCCTAGCCGCCTGCAGGCTCCTCGGGCCACGAGCTGAAGCAAGCATAGCCCTACATGACAAGACGTAGGCAGTGGCGGCGTGTTAGAGTGCATATGAGGGCGGCGTGCTGGGTGTGCGGGCGGAATGTCAGAGACTCCTTAATGGCTCCTGCCATACCTCCAAGGTCCCTTTGGTTGATCTCTCCCTTCGGAATGAGTGGCATTTTCCCGGAGTCATACTAGTACTTCGCGGAATTCCCTAGCTCCGAAGTTATTCCTTCGAGGGGCTTTCTTCTACAGAAAGTGGCTGGTCCTTCTCCACCGAAGCTGGTTCGGTCTCCTTCCTGAGGGAGGTGATACGCTAGTATTTTGAGGTTGGTATTGGCAGGCTACTGAGATCGTGTACCTCAGGTGTCTGACTCCCTCCTTTCCGGGGTCTTCAGGCGACCGCGGTGATAGCACTTTGGCTATCACATGCCCCCCCTCGGAAAGCCGGGGTGGAGGCTTCTGCTAGTGGTCTTTTGGGGGCGCTTTTCAGGACTCAGAGTGTGACGTTCGCAAGGGAGGCACTTCGCCACCTAGGGGATAAGCCTTGTTCGGACAGGTGTCACCTGTCTGCCTTTTGGTGTTCTCGAGATACCCAACTTTTTTACTTTTCCTGCCATAGGCTAGTTGGACTGTCGCGTCTTGAAACTAGGTGTGTCAGTCTGGAGCGGCGCGCTCAAGTTTTCGGGATGTCAGAAAACGCGTCCTAGTTTCTGGTGACAGGCGACACGTGGCAGGTGCTGGTTGGGGTTAGTCACGCCGGTTACAGTGGGCACGTCTTTTCACGTGCGAAGGGCAATTATGGCGATGCTTCGCCTTCGCGAAGTAATTATGACGCCCCTCCGACTAGCCTTCCTTAATCTATATAAGCCCCCTTCTGTCATACTCTTCATTTGTTTTTCTTTGCTCTCATATGCTTTTGTGTCTTTTCTTCTTTTTTTGCCATGGTATTAATGGCGGTGCCACTTCCGGCCACCTTTCACGACGGCGTCCCAAAACCTTGATTTCGGCAAGACTTTTGGTGGGTTTTGACTTTAGAAATCCTTCGGTTTATGCTTTTCTTCTAGCTTCCCGAAGTCATTTTTCTTCTTTCCGAAGTCTCTTTTTTGGCCAACCATGTCTTCGCCTATCCCCGAGAGCTAGCAACCTCTTATGTCTCACCCTTGTTGCTCCACTTCTGAGAAATTAGAGAAGTGGACAACCAAATTTTTCCTTCCTTCCTACGCCACCACAAGGTTACCTCACCTCGGTCACTTTAGTTTTATGAACTGGGATGACGAGGTTACCGGTTTCCCCCGCGAAGATGATTTGCAATTTTTGCCAATTTCATGGCATAGCCGTGAATCAACTTCCTCCCAACTCATACTGCTATTTCAACGCCTTTCTCTGCATGTGCGGGGTCTTCGGGGTAGAATCTTATTTTATCCTGTTCATGCAGTACTACAAGCTCTATCCAGTCCCAAAGGGTGGCTTTTATTTCATGCTACCTCGGGGATTTGGGAGCAAAAAATTCATGTTGACCTTCGCTACCAAAGATAGCTGGTAGGGGTGGCAAAGGAAGTTCTTTTTCTTAAAGGTGGCGGAGGCCTGGTCGCATGTTCCGACTAAGTGGGCTCGGGGAAAACTGGAGACAGATGTCGTGGATCCCAATAAGTTGCTAACTCCCGAGTTGGCGGCGAGGTTTGCGGACTTCGATAGACGTATTCAAGCTGTCGCCGACTGGGATGCCGAGGTCCCTCCACGCTCCCTCTACACTTTCCCCATCATGTGGAAGCTCATGACCGATGAGATCCTTTGGGAGTTGGGGGTAGTTAAGGAGCATAAGATGGATCTCGGCATGCCAGCTCCTGCCATCGAGGGGAAGGGGTCCTGGCTAGTGAAGCTTCTTCAGGGGGAGCTCACTTACGCAGCCTTTTTCGAAAGTGAGTTTCCTTTCAAAATTTTCAGTATAAGTATCTGTCTGGACTCACATTGATGTTTTCCTTCTTTTTCAGAGATGGGCGACGAGTCTGCTGCCTACTATAAGTCTCTCTTCCTCGGTCAGGCCGAGAAGGGGGAACAAACGAAGAAGGGCGTCTCCAAGAGGCGCAAGACTACTGGGAGTGGACCGTCTTCGGCCAAGAAGGCGAAGAAGGACACCCTTCTTCTACCCCTGGAGGATGTGACAGAGGTCGGTGGTGACATTGCAACTTCCACTAAGCTTGAAACTTCCACCGAGCTTGATACTACCGTCGAGGTTCCTGCCGGGGTGGTTACTGTTGCTGCTGCTTTGAGTCCCGCCACATCGGTGGATCTTTTGGGCTCTTTGGCAGGGGGTCCCTCTGTCGAGGAGTTGGAAAAATGCCGAAGAGACAGGCAAACATATTCCTTCCAACATGAAGGAGGTTCGGGACTCCGATGACGACGTTGCTGAGGTTGCGCCTGGTTTGTCTTCTACCCCTTTTTGGTACTTGTATCCTCATAACTTGCATAGTTAAGGAGCTTTGTCTGACTTACGCTTTTTAACTTTTCCAGAAGATCTGGCGCCCTCAGCTTGGATGGTTGAGCATGCCCGAAGGCGGGCTATTCGGGATTCCCAAATCCCGAAGGACAAGGTTCAAGGGAGCCATTCTAGTCCTTCACGGAGGACATGAATCTGTTCTTTGAGGATTGCCAGGAAATGGCTCCCCAGATGGCGAGGGGCGTGCTCACTCAGGCTTCTTTCAAGGCAGTTGTCAAGGAGTGTGCCTCCGAGGATGCCCTTGCCGCTAAGGTCTCCGAGCATGCTGCCCAGGTAGTTCTTCAGGCTTTTTCATTTTCCCTCCCATTTTTTTGTCTAAGTGTTTTGGCTTTCCTTGTGTAAATTTCACTAAGTACCTTCTTTTTTGTAGCTCCTGGGGTATAGTGGATACCTTCGAGCTTGGGAAGCAAAGCAGTCTTCGGTCCGAGCTTGGGCCGAACATAAATTAGCAAAGGCCAAGGTCTTCTGCACTAATTCGATTATGACAAACACTGAGTTGAGCCGAATAGCCAATGAGAGGGTTGCCAAGCTTCGGGAGGAATTCTTGAAGGGCCACGAGGAGCTCTTGAAGGATTTCTCCAAGAAGATGTCTGACCTTGGTGAGAAGGTTGTGAGCTTATCCTCGGCCAACAAGGCCATTCAGAAGGAGAAAGAAGAAGCGGCTGCTCTCCTAACGAAAGCTCTTGCTGACAATGCCGAACTTCAAGCCAAGGTCGCCTCGCTGAAGAAGGATTCAAAGAAGAAGAAGAAGATAAAGGAGCTGGAGAAGGAGGTTACAGATCTTCAGAACAAGGTTAATGACTTGGACGTAGAAAAAGACAAGGCCGTTCAGGCGACCAAGGTTGCCTTTCAGGACGGCTTCTGCCTAGCTCGTCAATAAGTTTTGAAGGAATATCCGGACCTCGACCTTTCCTTCTTGGCTGCCCTGGATATTCCCGATGGGCCTCGGTGGACTTGCTCGAAGATCGAGCTCCTCAACCTGCCGTTTGCCCCTCCTCCTGCACCGAAGGCGGCCGCTAAAGACACAGGAGCGGGAGCTTCCCATGTCACCGGGGTCCCTTAGATATTCTAGGGCCTTTATCTTCTTCTTTTTGTTTGTATTTTTCTTCTTGTAGCCTTCTCCTTGTACCAAGACCTTCTTCAATAAATTTCCTTCATAATTTGGTTAAGTCTTTTGAGCAATTTTTTGTTTCCCAGTTGTCCCGACCATTTTGGGTCAAGAGACTTCGAAAAGGTACATTTTGCTCGTTTCATCGGCCATTCTTTGAGTAAACGTTTGTTGTTGGCAAAGTTCCCTTAGGCAAATTTTAGCCTGCCTCGTCGGCCGTACTCGATAGACTTCACCTTTTTTTTTTTTGCATATAACCCAATCAACTTCGGAAGGAAAACATGACTTTCAGGAGTGCGTGCTTCAGCTTTGTTCGGTGAGTACTCTCAGATAGGGGGAAACTTCTGTACTTAGAAAAAATTTCTAACTTGTAGAATTTCTCATCTAAAATTCTAAGTATAGAGTTTCTTTAAGGCAGCTGAGTGCCATGTATTTTTCAGTTCTCCCCCTTCAGCATCGCCAAGCTTGTATACTCCCTTTCGGACCTCGTCTAGGACCAAGTAAGGCCCTTTCCAGTTTGGCCGAAGTACCCCATGGGACGGTTTTTGGTTTTTAAACTCGGCCTTTCGTAAGACGAGGTCTCCTTTCCTTATTCCTTTTGGCCTAACACGCAGGTTTGCGCTCATGGCCACCCTTTGCTGAAAGGCCTTTCTTCTGAGCTCGGCCACTTATTTGTGTACGTCAACTAGGTCAAGCTTAGTTCTCAACCCGAGGTCGTTTCCTCTTTCGTCGAACACTTGTATTTTAACTGATGGCCGTACTACTTCAATAGGGATAATGGCCTTTGTACTGGAGATAAGTGAGAAAGGCGTCTTCCCCCGTGGCCCCTCGGGGTGTTGTCTGATAACTCCACAGTACACTAGGAAGTTCTTCTAGCCACTTTCCCTTTGCTTCCCCCAACCTCTTTTCTAGTCCCTCTCTTATAGTTCTGTTGGATACCTCTACTTGTCCATTGCTCTGGGGATGAGCTAGCGGGGCGAAGTGCGTTTTTATTCCGAGGTTGGTGACGAAATCTTGGAATCCCTTGTCCATAAACTGGGAACCATTATCAGCCACTATCACCGTCGGTATGCCAAATCTGCATATCATGTTCTTCCAGACGAACATTTGTATATCCTTTGCCGAAATAGTTGCCAGGGGCTCTGCCTCCACCCACTTAATGAAGTAGTCTGCTGCTATTACGCAGAACTTCACTCCTCCAGGTGCTGTCGGGAGTGGCCTGATGAGGTCTATGCCCCATACTGCAAAGGGGCAAGGGTAATCTGCCGGGGTTATCCACTCCGAAGGCAGCCTTTGGGTGCTGGCGTGTCTTTGGCCATTTTCACACTCCCTGGACGAACTGTCTTGCACCCCTTTTTACCGATACATCTCTGTAATGGACTTGCGTACCCTTGTCGGTATAATTCCTTCTCAATTAGGAAATATCGTCCGGAATGTCTTCTCGCTTTTCGCCGCTTTATGAGGATTTTTGGGAGGAGGCTCTTCGGTTGGGAGATACCTCTTTGTAGGATCTTTCCACCCTTTGTTCGAGGTTACTATATTTAACTTTGTCATGCTCAGATGGCTCAACACTTTGGTGAACCTTTTCAATTTGCCCAGGCCGTCTGCTTCTTCGGCATTGTCTTGGGGAGGTATATTTTCAACATGCCCTGCATCGAACTTTTGGATGAGCTTTGATATGCCTTCATGATATTTTGCCAAAGTTGGATCCTTTGCGCTATAGTCCCCCGCCATTTGCCGCACCATTAGCTAGGAGTCACTGTGGGCTTTTAGATTTCTCACACCAACCTTTCTAGCTAGGTGTAACCTTGCTATGAGAGTTTTGTTTTGTTGGTGGTGTTAAACCCAAATTTAATGGATTTCCTGACTTTCAAGCTTTCGCGAATGACTATCCCAGCTTCCTGATGCTCGGAGCTAGAGGCCCTATCTACAAACAGAGTCCATTCTGGCTTGCTTGTGCCGAGGTCCAATTACTCTCCTTCGGCCACTAGTGCTTTAGCAATAAAGTCTGCTAGGGCTTGGGCTTTTATTGCTTCCTTTGGCTCATAAGTAATATCACACTCGCCGAGCTCTATGCATTACTTGGAAAGCGTTCATGTATGACCTACTCCCTTGATATAACATCTCGAAGAGATAGGTTACTTCGAATAACAATGAGGTGGGCTTGAAAGCACAGACATAGTCTCCTGCTTGCTAGCACCAGGGCGTAAGCTTTTTGTAGCAGGGGGTACCCGACTTTATTGCCGAGGAGATGGCGACTTTTCTTCGGGTGCAGAACTCCTTCGACGGGGAGATCTGGGTCGTTTTGACCTTGTTTCTCCTGCTGGTTGCATTCCGAGGGGTATGTCTCCCGTCGAGGACTCATCTCGTTGATCTCCGCTTCCCAAACTCCTGTGAATTGACATAGGACTCTTCTCCCGACGAGGTACTGGTGAGGAGGGCCTTCGGCCCAGATTTGGCTGCGACCATCTTCAGTCTAACTGCTGCGTCATTTTGGCCACGACAGAGCATGGGAACTCACGCAGGAAGCCCATGGTAATAGTCAGAGGATGTTTGTCCTCGAGCAGGGAAGTCCCTGCTGCAGTTGTTCGGTTGCCAATTGAACCTCTGGCGCGGACGGGGACCTCGGAAATCCCTTGTCCTTAGAACATCGAGTTTCAACAACGACAACCTGGGAGTGATTTCCCACAGATGGCGCCAGATGATGGTGGTCAGCATTTTCGTCACATGATGCGGTGCGGCCGAAAAGCACTTCCGGTATGGGAAAGCGCCCCGTTAAAGAGATTCCTCAGGAGGACCTGCCTGAAATAGTCAGAAAACAGGGGTTAGAGGTCCCCGGAGTCTTTTTCCAGGGAGGAGCCTCCGACGCCCAAGTCAGTGCTTTCGGAGGTGAAGAAGGAGTAGTCAGGACCAAAGACTCTTGCCTGTCGAGTTTTCTTGAGGGTGGAAAGGAAAGGAGGATCCTTTTCTGAGACCATTCCCCTGATATATATAAGAGGGGGTGAGCCCTTCAGATTGTAACACGTGTACGGACGGATACCATCCGTACTTTTGGATGTGGGGGCCCCTAGCCGCCTACAGGCTCTTCGGGCCACGAGCTGAGGCAAGCATAGCCCTACATGACAAGACGTAGGCAGTGGCGGCGCGTCAGAGTGCATATGAGGGCGGCGTGCAGGGTGTGCGGGCGGAATGTCAGAGACTCTTTAATGGCTCCTGTCGTACCTCTGAGGTCACTTTGGTTGATGTCTCCCTTCGGAATGAGGGGCCTTTTCCCGGAGTCATACTGGTACTTCGCGGAATTCCCTAGCTCCGAAGTTACTCCTTCGGGGGGCTTTTTCCTGCAGAAGGTGGCTGGTCCTTCTCCCCCGAAGCTGGTTCAGTCTCCTTCCCGAGGGAGGCGATACGCTAGTATTCCGAGGTTGGTATTGGCGGGCTACCGAGATCGTGTACCTCAAGTGTCTGACTCCCTCCTTTCCAGGGTCTTCAGGTGACCGGGGCGATAGCACTTTGGCCATCACTTTGTAATAGGATGTTTAATGTTATAAATGAAAAATGAGGTGCTGCATTCAAGATAGCATTTGCTTTATGATGATGGAAAAATTAAATCCGATATAGTTTCATCTTTACTAGAGCACAATTGACATAAAGAGGAATACAAAACATAACATCTTGCAAGGCTATAAGTAGTTGGCAAAGCATGTTAGATACACTGCTATACAAACACCCTAAGCTAAAGTGGGATGTCAAAAGCTCATCTCTTCTTCTTAAATGCCTAAAGATGATTAGGCTAATTCTAAATGACAAGATGATCATATTACTGCATAAGCTTGCTTAGTTGAAAAATGAGTAAACTAGGATTTAGCCCAAACAACTTTTTCTTGGTTATGTTCTTACTTCAAAATGTAAACCTCAATGATAACATTGATCAATGTAGGAGGAAATAACTGGAGGAGAATGGGAACATTCCAAGTATTAACTTGTGGGATGCGAAAGTCTGAAACCATCAAAATCCCTATTTTTCTCTTGAACAAGCTATGAATTATTAAGACTTGGAGGCAGAAAGCCAGGCAACCAATAGCCTTTTTATGTTTTAATAAATTTTCTATCATCTATCAACCTATGAAGATAAGGAGATAAAAGTTCTCAGTCATAAATTAGGCTTTTCTAAATAATAGTAACATTGAATTGACAATTAGCAGAAACATTCCATAAAAAGTCAAATATGTCATCTTTAGCATTTAAAACTTACAAAACCAAAGAGTTTGGGTCTTAATGCATAAGTCTTCAAAATGAATTCGCTAATAAATTCTGATTAAAAATTCAGAGATCTTGAATGCCTAACCCACCATAGTTTTTCAGAGGATATAAATGGAAACATTTCTTGAAATAGATATCTTTCTTTTTTTGCAATTCTATTCCCCGAAAATCGCACACATTTCTTTGAAAAATAATGACTTTGTGTGTTCGGGACCTTTAAGAGAGATATTAGCAAACCAACAATAGGGAAAGACAAGATTGAATCAAATTTAATCACCCGATATTATTGAGGAGCTTCCATTTCCAAGATTCCAACAAAATTTCACTTTCTAGCTTGAAGCCTTGTGATAAAGGTTGTGGGTATCATGCAAAGTATGAACTAGATCCACAGTAGGTCGAAAAAAATTAAATAATCATCTAAAAAAAAGATGATTAATATAAGGGCTTGAGATTCTAGGTTTAGCACTTGCTAAGATATTAGCCTGCTTCAAATATCAAAGGTAATGTGAAAATACTTTTGCATGCAAAATAAAGAGGTATGGTGAAACTGGGTCACCGAATCGAATCCCATAAAAGAATGAAACCATTTAGTGGAACATCCATTGACAAAACTTGAGTAGGAAATAATATTAATGCACTACACAATCATTTTTACCTAGTTGTCTAGAAAATGAAGGTTTTAGAGTTGCTTTAATAAAGTTGCCACTTATGTTGAGTTTTAAGAGCAGCTTTGAAACCTTCCAGGCCACTTTTATGGAAAGTGCTTTTAATAGCTTGGTATAACTCTTGAGCTTTAATAATATTGTCCTGAATTGATTTTACTAGCATAAAAGTATTTTGATAATCTAATATCAATGAGTCGAGTATAGGTTTCAACCGGTTGAGAATCACTTTTGAGATAACATTGTAGATGGTGTTATAGAGACCAATAGGCCTAAATTCATGATAGATTGAGACCTAATAGGCCTAAATTCATAACAATTTGAGGTCTAATAAGCTTGAAGTCATGATAGATTAATAATTTGTAGATGGTGACACAAAAACATTTTGATAATCTGGTATTAATGAATTGAGTAGCGGTTTCAACTGATTGAAAATCACTTTTTAGATAACCTTGCTGATGGTGTTATAGAGACAAATAAACATGAATTCATGATAGATTAATAATATGTAGATGGTGATGCAAAATCATTTTGATAATCTAATATCAATGAGTCGAGTAAGGTTTTGACTAATTAACAATCACTTTTAAGATTACTTTGTAGATGGTGTTGCAGAAACTAATAGGCCTAAAGTTATAATAGATTGAGGCTACTTTTACTTAGGAATTGGGGCAATATATGTGTGATTCACCTACTTGGGTATGGAACCTTATGAAAAGAAAACATAAGCTATATCAATTACTTATTTCAGCATAAAAGATGTTTTTGAACCCATGATATTTCCTTGTTGCCAAGTACCTTCATTAGTCCGTTCTTTTCTGTTAAGCCATAACACTAATGGAATTTAGGTTAGGAGAGAATTGATGATTTTTAAGATTTTTCTCAACTTCCTCGATCTACTTCCCTGAATTACTAACCTTTGTTTGGTTCTATTGCCTCAAATAAGACATGGCACATTGACAATTAGATATAAGCTAGAAGAATTTAGAGTTACTAACATTAGTTTATAACACTTGCAGCAAGATGGCTTCACAGTGTCAATAACACGATGAAAATGCTTCAAACCTAAGTGGTCTATGAAAGAACATAGAAATTAGGTAGGTGTCAAGCTAGAGTTGGGCATGATTGGAAAGTTATATTGATAGATGAACAATTCAATCCTAGGACATAATTCCTTCCAATATATGTACAAAAAGATTTATCTAGAATCTCAAACATAGTATGCTTACTGAACTATGCATTGTTCCATGTGAAAAGAGGTCCATTGCAGAGAACTATCATCAAATTGAAGTATTTGATAAACAACCTCAAATATTCTATAGATGGAAAATGATAAGTATTAGACTTATTTTTTTAGTGTGATGAAGAACTTTGTTAAAGTCCCCAATGAGAATAAAAAAAAAGTGGCCAAGAAGCACATTTTCCATATCAGTCTAAGTAGATGCTCGTAATTGAACAATAGGGTTGCCATACACAAGTCCTAGGAGTCATTCATGATCTTTTTCATCTCTGCCTCAACTAATGCAAAATTTTGCTAGCAATCTATTCACATGACAATTAACATCATTATCCCACCCAATCAAAAAAGCCACCATTTCTTTGAAATGCATAAACGAATGCAAGATAAGAAAAAGCTAACCTCTTCATTTCCATAAAAAACATGAGATCTAGATGATTCTTATTCACAAGGTATTTAAGATGGCAAATTGCCATGGAATGGACTAAACAACAGCAATTGGATGAGTGCTTTATCTATACATACGTTTAGCCATCAACTCATGCTTATTTTGAGTATAATTGCTTGTTCTTAGTCTTGTTTGAAGTATTTTACCTAGGTGTTGGAGGATGAGGTTTAAAGGAGGTCAAATAAGCAAAAATGCAATCATCAGAACATAAAAAGTTTGCAAGAGTCCTATAAGATATAGTAAAATGAGTTTAGGAGTAATGATGCAAGCATTGCAAGAAACCAAGTGCATGCCTTAGTCAAGAAAGAGCAAACATAGTAATGAAAGAAGTGCAAAATAGTGGCATGGTGGAGGCGCAACCACTTTCTGGTCATTTTCTTCATCACTGCACAATCATCATGCCTTGATGGTGTGCACTGTGGATCTATGTTAAGTGCATAAATCCACGGTCAAAGTGTTGACTTTTCGACAACTTTGACCGACAATTTCTTATAACTCTTCCATTTTTGTCTTAGTTTTTCCTGTTTTCTTTGGCTTACTACAGGTTGGGACTGTGTTGTGGACAGGGCGTTAGAAGCGGACTCGAGCGAGATGGCGTTTGAATAAAAGAAGCGGGAGAAGCGAAAAATTAAGGCTGGCAACGCGTCGCCAAAAATCGCGAAGATTGGCGACGCGTCGCCAACGATATCACTGATCTGAGAACTTTTTCCCATCTGGCGACGCGTCGCTAGAATTCGACCCAGATTGGCGACATGTCGCCAACGTCACTCTATTTCACTGAAAAATCACATTTTTGTTGGTCCCCCACTCTTCCTACCTGATGAGCTGGCTTTGTAGAGGGATTCTTATCCCTTTAGGGTTTAAGGGAGAGGAAGTATAAATAGGAAGGAGAAAAAAGAGCCCAAGGGACCTCACTTGGCTGATTTTGATCTCTAATCACTCTTGGAGAGTTTTAATCATCAAGGAAGCGTTTTGGGAGCTTGAAGAAGGGGTGATCATTCCTGGGAGCTCAATCTTTTAAGGGTTTTCTTGGGTTTCTTCTTTTTCTCTCTTTTAGTTGTTGGATTTTCATGGATATTTTTATTATGGGATTTGTGATGATGTTTATTATGGGTTGTGAGTAGTTTAATCTATCTCTCTAGGGTGACATTTCTTAACTTGCTACTTAATGAATTTGTCTTGTGTTTATGTATAAGATTCTCTTGTGTTGCCCTTTTCATTGTGCTTATTGTTGAATGATGGTTGGCCACCATACACCATGTGCTAGTTCACTTAATCCTTGAGAAAGGTTTAATAGGTGATGAAGAGAAGTGGAGGGGGCATAGTGATAACCTAAATTAGAGATAATCTAGGTGATCTTTAGGAACAAAAAAAAGGTTTAGTCCTTAACAACTCTAAGTTAAAATTGGAGCTTGAGTAAGGCCCAAGTTAGTTGAGGGTGAGCAAGGACTCATCTTGAGAAAGAAGTTCTTGAAGTTAGATCCTCATTACCACACAAGGAAAATCATTCTTGAGGACAAAATTACTTGGGGCGCAAGGGGTAGGAGTGGAACCCTAGGGACATAGTGCCTTAATCCTAAGTTCATTTGACAAGTTCCTTTTAGCATCTAGAGAATTCATTTAGTGTAATTCCGTTAAGTACCTCATTAGGACCTATCACCTTCTTTAAACTCACTTCTTTCTCATGTTCATTTAAGTAACTTGAGTAATTTGAATTTCAAATCTAGGAAGAGTCACTAAATTCCCTTGGGACGATACCTCTTACCTTTGAGTACACTACAACTCCGTGCGTTTGCGGGTTTTTAAGGGTTACAAATTGATAAACTCTTAGTTTTACAACAATCTGAGGGAACCATTTTTCTACACTTTGGAGGCAATTACATGTCTTTTTCAACTGTTTATGGACCAAGATATCTTACCAACTACTCTTGTAATTGGTCCAACATAGCCTCATAATATTTTGGAAAATTTTAAATATTTAAAACTTGAATTGTTGGAGAAGAAGAGGATTTTCCGCTTTTCTCTCTTCTAGGTCATAGAACACTAGTTTTGGGAGTTTAGAGCTTAGAGAGCTAGAAGGCATAAAGGTCTCTATTATTGGTGATTTCTTGCCTTTAGTCTATTTATCTTACTAGATTTTTCACATTGTATGTTCATTTCTTTCCCCGTTTCTTGTTTGTGTTATAAGTGAGTAATCACTCAAACCCCTTAGGGTTTAGGTGATTATTTGAATGTAAGGTTGTTAAGATCAGGATCCTACCTAAGATCATTGTTCATCATACAAGACTGAGATTGTAAAATCAGATTGTAAATCATAATATTTTACTAAAAGATCAAAATTCCTTATAATAAATAATATAATTCATACAAAAGACCAATTATATTAGAAACTTAATAAAGTTAAAGTGTCATAACAATGATACAACATAATTGTGTCATAGTACAAATAAAGCTAGAGTCTTAATAAAGCATACATCAACATAACTAATACAATAACTAACACAAATCTAAAACAAATTCATTAACAAACATAATTAACACAATAACGGTAAACTTATAGAGGTGTTTTTGAAGTTTCAAGTTTTATTTTCTGAATAAGAGAGATACAAGCTCTTTTTTTTTTTTTACTTCATAATTTAAGTTATATAACCACTAGCTTCAATAGTCCAACTTGGGAAACAAGTGCCCAATCACTTAAATTTTTTAATTGGGGCTAAAATACAAGTGTAACAAACAAAATCAATACAAAGTAGAATCGATAGGATTGAAAGATCCTACCAATCTTAAGATCTTAATCGGGATCCTACTTAATCCTATCATATCATTGATCCTATTCCTTTCCGATAACGTTTCATGACATTGGATTGTAAGATCATGGGATCCTAAGATCCAGATCAGGATCTTAACAACCTTGGTTGAATGTATGGGCGAAGTATGTTGCTAAGCATGTTTGTGGCATGTTTAATGTTCATCCCTGTGCTTATTTTGTATTTTATGTCTTCTATTAGCCACAAAAACACACATACCATTAGGTGTTTATGAAAGTGCTTGAGAGAGCTTTCTATAAGCCAAGGATTTTGGGATGGACTTAGGTGGTTTGCTAAAGGCATGAGAATGTGCTAAGAACCATCTTGGTGGAAGAGGTTATGGCATAATGCTCATATTCTTAGTGCATGGCATGAGGATATCCATGGTCAAGGGTGTGAAGGCTTACTTAGTTTATAAATAGTTAAGTGAATATTTGCAAAGAACTATCACTTTAGAATTTCAAGAACATGTGACATATAGACCCCATGCATGAAACTTAGCCCAAATCTTAAAAGTTTGCTTCACTTTTATTGTTTGATTTTGTTAATGTAATTACTTATCCTACTTAGGAGTTTAGTTTATTTTAGTTACACCATTATTTTCCTTTGTCCTACCAATTGCTACTTTCTCCAACTTTTTGTTTCTTGGTTCATTCTTATATTTAGTTTTTAGCAATATAATTAGAGGATAGAGCATTAGCAATGACCTTAATTAAGCACACTAATCCTTGTAGGTTCAACCCCTCACTCTCCACTACTCAATTGGCACCATGCAGTTATTGGTGAAGAAAAGGGTAAAAATTAAGACATTATAGTGCAAGAGTACTGTTTAGTACTCAAACCCTTTTTTGCCACAACACAATCAGAAATTAATATTTTCATGGTTTGGGGTGTTGATTTAGTCAACCACCATAAAACTATGCAGCAAAAAGGAAGTGGTTTCAACATTCAAGTTACCTCGTGCATAAAGATCCAAACAAAATGACAATTGAAAGCATGAAAGGTCATGTGGGTGTGGTTCAATATTTGGAGGCTCAAAACTGCTTAATTCTTTGAAGTTGAGCATTAGAAAGTGATGTCTCTTATTTTCAAGAAAGCTTTCAAATAGAGCTGCTTAATTCCCAACACATTTACTAGCAGCTTTACTTCTTTTTAGGTGCTTTGGCAATCGCTCTCTTGGAATAGTGCTGCCTCTTTTTCTTTTACGCACAACTTGTATATGATGGCCATATAACCCTTGGTCTTGTGGAAGCATTGTTTAATGTTGGTCAGAGTTCAAGTTTTTCATAGATACACAAATGGTTAACCCTGACTTGTCATCATAGACAATAGGGACAAGTGATTGGCATTCTAAAGCTTCCATCACATCATTATCTACTTCTAGATGTAATTCTGTAGTTTGACAAGTTAGACCATCTATCCTGTTAATGAATGAATCATGGACTTGGTTGGCAGTAAACAACAATTCTACTTCCTCTCTGGGTCATTTCTTGTTGGAGTGAGAATTGTGGATATAAAGGTGTATAAAATCCAAGGTAACTAATTGAATCTTAGATTTTTGTAATGATCCTTTAGAACAAGCTTTTGGGGCTTCTTGGGGGTATCCTAGTTAGAATGTTGTAAATATTGGCTTGGGTTGTTGCTTCTAATGCATTTTCTTAGGGGTGCAGCCAATGTTAACTCATTCCCATCGCCAACAAATAAATAAAGGCTATTATATGGTCACTTAAGGCTGCTTCTTAAGTGCATAAGAAATAGGAACTATTTGCTTTGCATATCTATAAATAGGACCATCAAATGTTGTCAAGAGACACATAATGAACTTGTTAGGATGAGTGTTAGTGACATTAAGACCTGTCATTGACCGAATGAAACTCAACCAAAAAATCTGCCGTAAAAAAATACTACTGCTAAGGCTTTATGTCAAAGGCATAGTCCACATGTGAGATCACCATCACTACTACAAGCATTAGAGAAATGATTCACTGAAATAAAAGTAGAACAATCATTCATAATGAATTAGAAACTAGATCATAGATAAAAACACTGAGAGTACTTTTATATTGCTTCAAGGCGGAGAATCGTTTATTACACTGAGTCTAAGAATGCCCTATATGACCATAAAATTTATACTCCCTCTATCTCATAAAACCTGTCCTTTTTGATAATGCATGCAAATTAAGACTGCTATACTTTTTACTTCCTTCTTTTAATATAAAACTATTAGTTTATTTATTTTTATACAAAGGACATGCACTTATTTGAAAAAAAGTTACTAGAATTTGTACTTTTTAATGGGCGCTATGTACTTTCACTCTTTAATTTTCTTAACTTTCTCTTCTTTCAATAATTGATATATAATAATAATAATAATAATAATAATAATAATAATAATAATAATAATAATAATAATAATAATAACTATTTTATTTGGAAAGATAAGAAAGGGACAACTATATTGAAACTGTCAAAAAAAGAATAGAGGCCAAATATTGTGAAATGAATGGAGTAGATTTTATGTAATTGCATGTATATTGTTATCATGATTGAATTCTTTTAATGACACAAGTTTACATCAACAAGGGAGAATATCAAGTAATGATTTATGCAAAACATTCTAAATTCCTTCATTCTGCAATGGTACCAATCCAAGGATGGCTATTCTCTTCACCTCTAATTGCCTTAATAATGTTCTGATCTAAAGCGAGTTGTAGATCAAACTACAGTAGGCTTCCCATCCTTGTAAGGGTCACTTACTCTGGTTAGTTTTCCATGCAATATCCTAGAGTTCATATCTTTATTAGCTTTTTGACCTACATCAATTTGGTTTCCAAGTGTTTGAACAACAAACTGAACAATAACTCCTCCAGACGTAATGATATGCACTCGTAAGTATTTCTGGCATAAATATGCTTGACAAGGTAGCTTAATTGCAATAGGCAAGCCCAACCTTTTTCCAGTATATGCAGTTGGAGAATGACTCATTACTTGTTTGGTCGCTTGCATCTCAACATTTCCAATTCTTGTTCGAGGATTTGATACTTGCACTCTTGAACTCTCAAGTTCCTCCAATGCATGAGGTTAATGAACATGCTTCGATGTTTGGTTCAAGAGTTGTGAAAATCCAGATTATTAGAAATTAAAATCCTTATGATCATTTGTTTGGTACAATTTTGGAGAATGATTATTTATCATTCTCATTCTCCAAAAAATCTTAACCCTTCACAATTTTGTAGGATTTATTCTCCTAATTCTAAATTAGGTGGAGAAAGAATCCATAAAGTAATTATGTTTGAAAAATTATAATATACCCCCTCAACTTTCAACTATTTACATTTTGGTCCATTAACTTTCACATACAAAAGTCCCTAAAAATTCCATATGTAGTCCCCAAACTTTTGAAAATTTTACAATAGTTTCTTAAAATTACACATTTACTCCCTAAAATTCTGTAAAACTTACAAATATACCCTAAATTTTAAAAAGTTACATTCTAGTCACTATGCTCAAAATTTAAAGAAATGTATACTTACCTCAACTAAACATAAAAAAAAAAGGTAAAAGGTTCATTTTTCTTTACAAAATGTGAACCAAATATAGGAAAATTAGAATTATCCTTTTACTGAAACATGCTGAAATTTTGATATTGTTGTAGATGTTAGTCCCACTTTAGAGACTGAGTAAGATGAACAAGGCAATTTTCACTTTTTTTCCCATGTCTCTTGTGAATTGACTAACTTTTGTTTGTTCTAATCAATTATTAAGGTTACAACATGAGGGCAAATATTACCTACTGTTATACAAAAAGTTAACCTAATTGACATTAAACAAAGGAAAAATTATAGTATTAGTCCTAAGTTTTCCTTAAACCTTAACGCCTTCAGTTTTCACATTTCTCACTGTGACCTTGCCCACATGAACGACACCCTTACTGGTATTCTCTTGCCACTTATGCCTGACGACAATGATCATTGTTGATAGTGGGATAAGTTTTATTCTACCTGTAACGAGAACCAACAACCCCGTGGTAGGAGAAACTAATTTCGCTTTCTTGAAATTTGAAAATTTCTAAAGTTTCAACCAGTGTTGTTAAATCTCGCCTAGGTTGATTGGTCAGATTGGTTCAACCATGATCATGAGGCACAACGGGCCAAGTGACACCTTCATAAATCATTCAGATGAAAACTCAATCAGATCCAGAAAACTCAGTTGACTTGTTGACTCATATTGTTTAGTCCACCTGCGTAAAACCAAAGTTTTGTGGACTTGACTTTTTTTTTTTTTACTATGTAGGCTTTGAAACTTTGCTAGCTCAATTGTTTTGGGTTCATATTTTACTAATTGACTTAAAATTGTAAAGTTAAAAAAGGACAAAAGCCATGACTATAGCTGTATTAATTTTTATTCGTGAATGCTTTTGGAATATTGAAAAATTTAACTTTAAAATCTGAATGATTAGCTATGCACGCATTGAAATTAATATTATTTTATTATAAAATATGAAATACCCAGTTATTATATGATTTACGCATTAAAAAAATATAGAAGTTGGTTATATTTTATATGACAGCATGACATGCTTGGCGAGATGGAATGATGCTTATGTGTGAAAGCTAATATGTGTTACAATTGGTCCATCTGGTTGAGTTGAGCAAAGTTGTTGAGCCACAACCTCGCTACCCCTTCAAGATGCTTTTTGGGCCAAGTTTGACAAAATTGATTCCAACACAAATTGATTTTAATCAAATTAAGAAGCTAGTTGGATGTATAAATTATAAAATGAATGTGAATGTGATTAATCATACTTTAAGGGGTCAAAGTTGATAACATTTAGAAGTTTGTTAGGTGTTAGAGCTATAAATAACATGTAGGGTCACGAGCCCATCATATCTGGGCAAGCCATAAAGGTGAAGGTAGTAGCTAGCCTCTGGGAACACTGCTTTAGGGTTAATGACTCCTTGACCACCACATTAGTCTACTCTTTAAATCTCAAAATTAATGCACCCTCCATTTCATATTCTTTTCACCATTCACCTTTCAGCAATTAATCTATAGTTTTTTATTTTTAACATTTTAGTATATAAATGAAGAACTTTTATATAAAAATGATAAATCAAGACATATAATTTTTAAATATATTTTTTCAAAATTTTTTCTAACAAATACTAATATGAATAAATTCAAGTCAAATTATGTAAAAAAGTCAAATGGTGCAAAAAATATGAAACAGAGATAGTAGTTTTTAGGAATTGTGATAATACACAATTTGTCGATAAATATAGCAAATAGTCTAATAATTTGACACTAATATCTACGCTCCGTTTAGGAATAATTTTTATGATTAATATTATAATTTTTACTAATTTATTATCGATGGAGATGAAACTACTGAATTTAAAAACTACTATCTTAAATAACTTTTTTAAAACTCCAATACTATAGTTACCAACCAGGGGCAAGCAAGGTCTTAGTAGATAATTATTCCCTGCTCCGAAAAAATAAATAACTAAATAACTTAAAGAAACATATCAAAGCAGCCATTTTCGACTCTCGTTTCTCTTGGGGATCCTTATGTTGGGTCATTCTCCGAAACACCCAGGGTACACCTTGAGCACAACTGTTTATCAGTTATGTTTCAAATCACAAGTCAAACAGCAAAGAAGAGGAGCTGTAGGAAAAAAAACGCACATCTGCATGGTGAAACGGCCACATCATTAACACACAAAGTACCACATCATAAACCCACAAGTATGTTCATCATCATAAGCCATTAAGAAGCATGCCCACATCATCATACTTAAATATATCACAAAGTGAAAGCAGCCATGAACCAAGGCTGAAACCACAAAAGATAAACTTGTACCATTTTATTGTACATAGCCACTCAAGCTCTGGTGCAGACCTCCCCATCACAAACCCATCCCTCTTTCGGACCTTCCTGTGGCTTCTCATCCTCCTTCGTCTCTTCTTTTTCTTTGGACTCTTTCGCTTCCGCTAGAGCACACTTGGGGTGGAGATCAAAGTCACATTCTGCACATAAGTATGACCAGGCATTTCCTCCCTCCTCACACCCATCACAAACATAAGTCATACGTCGAGTAAGTACAAGCTCATGCTCGTGCAGTTCATGCTTCACCTTCTCAGGCCACCCCTTCGCCATCTCCTCATACTGGCTTTCAATCTCTTTTAGGTGCTCCTCAGTAAAAGGATAAGCATCAGCACCATGGACAGAAATAATATTCCTTGCTTCTTTTGTTATGGTTCGGCCAGTTGGTCCAATGGCTACTGCCATAGGGATGCCATGGACCTTGAACCTGCGGCTCAAGGATGCCTTCCTAGCATCACCAAATGGGAGCGCTAACCATGGCATTCCAGAAAAGAATTCATCAAAAGAAGTTTGGTCCTTGTCGCTAGATATAAAAATGACTTCAAAAGCATCATCCTTTGCCTTAATCTTATGGTATGCTTCAATAAGTTTTGGAAGGAAGGCACGGCAGGGTGGGCACCAGTGTGCTGAGAAGTACAACAGAATGTTCTTTCCCACCAAATCAGACACTGCAATCTGAAATAATCGATGAAAGCAACTGTTAGAAATCATCATACACAAACAGAGAAGGGATACAAGTCTTGAAAGGCTCGATTAATGCAAGCTTAAAATCCAACACTACAAAACGTTAATAGTCATGCAAGTATGTATTGTCGCTAAAAATCTACGTCAGATTATATTGTTGCTCCTAAAGTCATACCTTTGTTCCATCTTTACTGATCACATAATTCAGATCATCTGAAACTAAAACTGACTCCAGAGTTTGTGCTGCCTCTCTTTCTTTCTCTATTTTCGCAAGCTCTTCAAATTTTTCTGTGGTAAAGGGAAACGCAAGGCTGCCATGCTCCTTAATAGCTTCAGCAACATTTGAATTCAAAGTCTTGCCATCAGGTCCAATAATAACTACAGTTGGAAGGGTTGATAATTCAAAGTAGCGCACCAACTTCTCCAAGCTCTTGTCCTTGAAGGGCAGGGAAAGCCAAGGCATGCCTTCAAAGCTTCTCTTGAAAGCATCTTCCTTATCATCAAGTGATATAACCACAATCTCAAAATCCTGATCCTGCTCTTTTAATTTCATATAAACATCCAGGAGTTTTAAAGTGAAGTCAGCACAAGACCTATAAGAAGACAATAAGAAGTACAGGCCAACAGTTTTTCCTTCGAGTTTAGATACAGACACCTGGTATACAAACCAAAAAACTTGCAACATCAGTGTCAAGAAGAAAACCATCGATTATGACCTGAATTTTATTGCTTGTCAAACAAATACACTAAAAGCAAGTCAACTATTACCTTGTTTCCATCTGATGAAACTAGAAAGTCGCGTGATGGTGAAACCAAGATGGATCTTAAGGACTGCTCTCTTCTGGCTCTTTCTTCTTCTTCTTTCAATTCATTGATTCTCTCAGGCGTAAAAGGGTAAGCTTCTACCCCATATTCCTGAACAATCTCGACACCATCCTCAGTAGAAACTGCTCCATCTTGATCCAGCAGCACAAGATGAGGTATTCCGCTTACCTTGAACAATTTATCCAACTTGTCGCGGATCTCAGAGTTGGAAAATGGGACAGAAAGCCATGGCATCTTAGAGAAATAGCCCTTAAAAGCTTCATCATCTTGATCAGCAGAGACAAAAACAATCTCGAAATCCCCCTTTGAAGACAATTCATTATACAATTCCACCAACTTCGGGGTGAATCTTTGACATGGACCACACCATGACGCAGAAAAATACAAGCCAATCTTCTTTCCCTTCAAGAAATCGATTTCAACCTGCAAAATCCAACCTCTTGAAACTGTCCTTTAATGTGCAAATACCAGTGTTACAATTTACCCGGGAAAATATTTCAAACAAAGAACAAAAAGAACAAGAAGAAAAAGAAACAGCGATTCTTTCGATCTATGTTTCATTCCCAAACCGTAAACGATTTAGCATTTATGTTCAGCACAAACAGATTAAAAATTAACCAGGAAAATAGTGTACAACCTTTCAAAACCGAATTCTACAGTAATAGAGATCTTTTTCAGGTGATAGAGAGCAAAAAAGCTCCTACCACAGTCTAATGCCGTATCTAGTCCAGGTACGATCAGCTATTAACAAAACACGCAACACCAACCCCAACATGTTCAAGTTCAGACGTTGTTCAGCATCTGGGAAACAAGAAACAACAAAACGAGCAGAGAAATTCCTATCGCGTCCAATTTGGAAAAAAAAAAAACAGGAAATGAAAAATAACAAGCCATCGGAGAGAACCAACCTGGTCGAAGTTGTTCCGGACGAGGAAGAGGCCGTCCGATGAAGTTAGGAGTGACCAGAGATCGAGCGATTCGACGACTTCGGTAGCGGTGTTTTTATCCTCGTCGGCCATCGGAAAGCTGAAGTTATTGGGAGCAAACTGATCGGTAATGAGTTTTTGAGTGAACTTCGGATGGGTTTGCGTTATACTTGAGTTGATTTCAGTGGACGTTTTTGTACTGCCATTCTAGAATCCTGAGTCGGTGCTGACTAGACGAAGACCGAGGTCGTTTCTTAGTCAAGCTCGATTCGTTCGCAAACGGGCACTTCACTTCTCCGTCATCTAAGGCCCAAAAGCAGTCCCGCGGGCTTAGCTTAATTGGCTGCAAGCGACATTGGCTCTGGCCATTGTCAGGATTTGATACCTACTCTCCCCCATTCTCAAATAATGCTATTATGATACTGGTACAGTTATCATTTGGTTCCAAAAAGGCATATACTTTTTCTCTGTTTAGTGTATTCCTTAAGTCCTGTACTCGTACTCTTAATTTTGAATATGAGAAAAAAAGCTGAAAAGAAAAAATAAAAAAAGAAATAAGGATAAGCTACCAATGTTTGTCCTACGCTTCAAATTCACCACTATTGTTTCTTAATTCATAATGTACCACTCATGTTACTTAATTCTAGAATGCATTTCTTTGATTTCTTCATGCTAATTTCTACACCATTTTTCTAGTTCTATGCAAATTCTAACACATTTAAATGAGTCACAAGTCTATAGTTTTTCCCCAATTTATAACAAAAAGTATGCTTTTTCACTCAGAATATTGTCATGTAGGACATTTCTTTACAAAATATACTCATTTCACATTGAAATATTCCCCTGATTTAACATAGGGTGGCCAACTTGTCATGGTTTAGAAATATGAGTGGTACATTTGAATTAAAGTAAAAAATAGTGGTCAGTTTGGACCGAATCACAAAAATAGTGATTTTTTGTGATTTGCCAAGGCCTAAATGTTGTGGATTGGATGGAGATAATGACGATACAGTAACTTCGAAAACCAAGTTTAAAATATTTTGGCTAAATGAACCAGCCTTCAGAATGCTGGCTAATGTGAACTAAGAACAATGTACTTGCACACAAAGATCCCGTCAAGGCCCCGAATTTCATTTTAGGTAGGAATCCTTTGATGGTCAAGTTAGCTCTCTGGTAGCATTTGCAGTAACTATGCAAGTTAGGCTGCAGAATGTGCTTTAAATGTTGCATGAGGTCCATTTTTACAGCATTGGGTGTTATTCGTATACTTTAGGAAGTATAATTGATATAGGATCTCGTTCCATGTAGGCTCTTACTCTTTTAATTATTTTTGGTGACTTGTGCTGACATGGCACCTCATAGCTCTACCCAGGAAGTCTATGGAAACTTGTCCCATATTAGTTGCAATTGGCTAATTGATTGCGTGCACACTAGTTAAAACCTTTATGTCTTTAGTTAATTAATCCTACTATGCAATCATGTATGAGTATGTGCTTTGCACTTGATCAATAAAATAAGGAAATAATACTTTAAACATCGTCATGGAATTTCATTAAAACCAAACATCAAAACCATCAAAGCATTCAAAACATTTATGTGGTTAATTACACATGATCAACTACAAGCGAGCATTGAAGCATAAAAAGATTATGTACACACCCAAAAGTGACTCTAGAGTTCACTACTCAATATGGACATTGGAGGCAACTAGTGCATGAAACCTATATACTAAAATTACACTACTGAGATCTATAACTAAGCTCTCATCTTAGAGAAAACTCCGGTGGCAAGCTCTATAAGCCCTCCATTGTGCTTCATTAGCCTCTCCTCCTAAGCTTAGCTCAACAAGTCTTAATGGTTGTCAGCCTTATAAAAGATATCTTGTTGGGTTTCGGGAGCCAAACAGCGCAGCGGAATTTAACCGAAACCCTCAAGGATCCAACTGAAACGGGGTAAACCGGGTGTTCGAAAATTTTCATACCTAATTTTCGGTTGAGATCTCTCACTCAACTGTAGAGTCGAATCACAAAACCTGAACAGTTGACGTGTTCAAGCTCTCTATGGTATCCACACGAGCCTCTCGGGATCACCACGCTTCCACCACGTCCCGACAGATGCGTTTCTCTTGCGCTCGCAGTGCTAGCTTGCGTCCTCCAAGGAATTGCAAGAGAAGAGTGCGGCTGTCCTTTTGGAGGCTAGGGCAAGGAGACCTGCGAATTTCTCACTTAAAAGTTGTATTTATAGTGAGACTCAACTTCCAGGCCTAATGGGTTTCAAAGCCCTAATCCAATTAGGATTTAATTTCGGGCTTAATAATGGCTCAACTCTTGGGCCCATTATTAATACGAAATTAAAGTGAAACCATAACCCAAATAATTAGCCCATGCACTCTAATGATCCAAATAGCTCTATGTGTGCGACCCAATAGGCTCTTACCACGTTGGCAATGATCATAAATCACATTTATGATCATAAGCAATGAGCGGTGTCTAGCAACACATCATTGCTACCCAAGTGACAAGATTGTCGATGATTCGACTAAACCTTTATGATCATCACCGATATATGCCATTGTCCCTTTGTCCAAGATATCAAGACTAAGCACGAGACATGGAATGTGTCACTCTCGTATAGCCCAATCTTTGGTTTCTTGATTACCGAGTAGACCAACTTAAACTGATGACATTGATATCGTATATCAACTCATCCGAGCATGGCCATGCATTTTCTAAGTCTCACTCTATCAAGGGGCCCGAAGATATCACTCCCGTTACATAGGAGGGACAAATCCCATCTTGATCATACAAATCCCTCTGCATGATATGTGACATACCCAATGACCTCCTTCAAGTTCACTCAGTTACGAGCAACAAAGGAAAGTATCAAAGTATGTGACTCACATGTAGGGAACCTTGATGATCTTAGGTCGAAGGACTACATATACCATGATCACTATGAGAATCACTTATGACACTCATATAACGATCCATGTAGTGTTCTCATGGTGGGTCGGTCCAGTACACAAGTTCTCCAACTTGTACCCATATGTAGACTACATATCTCATATTAGTCTCCACATATGCTAGTCATTATGTATTATTGCAACCCACTCCACAATAATACTAGACCAGGGACGTTTAAGAATATCATTATTCTAGGGTTACAATTATGTTTGTTAAGTTACGCAGAAACAAAACAACAAACATAATTGCTGGATTAATGCCTTAATAAAATATCATGACTCAATGTGCAAAAATACAATCATCTCATGATTGGCTTTTGGGCACAACACTAACAATCTCCCACTTGCACTAAAGCCAATCATCCATGTATCTAATACCGATGGACCTAGAATGGCTATCATGCTTTTGCTGCGTAAGGGGCTTTGTCAGTGGATCAGCAATGTTGCTATCTGTCGAAGTCCTGCATATCCTTACATCACCCCTCTCGATGATCTCCCTGATGAGATGATAGCGTCGGAGTATGTGTTTGGATCGCTGGTGAGATCGAGGTTCCTTAGCCTGTGCGATTGCTCCATTGTTGTCACAATAGAGCTCTATCGGGTCGGCAATGCTTGGAACCACTCCAAGTTCAGTGATGAACTTCTTGATCCAAACTGCCTCCTTCGTAGCATCAGAGGCGGCAATGTACTCAGATTCTGTTGTAGAGTCAGCTACTGTCTCTTGCTTTGAACTCTTCCAGCTCACAGCACCACCACCAATACAAAACACATAACCAGATTGCGATCTAAAATCATCCTTATCGGATTGGAAGCTTGCATCGGTGTAACCCCTTACAACGAGCTCATCTTCACCTCCAAAGACCAAGAATGCATCCTTAGTCCTTCGTAAGTACTTAAGGATGTTCTTAACAGCTGTCCAGTGACTCTCACCGGGGTTCGATTGGTACCTACTCGTCATGCTCAAAGCATATGAGACATCGGGACGAGTACATATCATGGCATACATGATAGATCCAATTGCTGAGGCATATGGAATCTTACTCATGCGCTCTCTCTCCTCAGTTGTACTCGGACACTGAGATCTAGAAAGAGTGATACCATGTGACATGGGCAAGAATCCTTTCTTGGAATCTTGCATGCTAAACCTCTTTAGCACCTTGTCAATATATGTACTTTGACTTAGGCCAAGAAGCTTTCTAGATCTATCTCTATAGATCCTGATGCCTAACACATAGGCTGCTTCACCCAAGTCCTTCATAGAGAAACATTTCCCTAGCCAAGTCTTCACAGACTGTAGCTCAGGAATGTCATTCCCGATGAGTAGTATGTCATCTACATACAACACCAAGAAGACAATAGCGCTCCCACTAACCTTCTTGTAGACACAAGGTTCATCTTCATTTTTGATAAAACCAAACTCTTTGATTGCATCATCAAAACGAAGATTCCAACTTCGAGAAGCTTGCTTCAGTCCATAAATGGACCTTTGCAACTTGCACACTTTATTGGCATTCTCAGGAGTGACAAAACCCTCAGGTTGTGTCATGTACACATCCTCAAGTAGCTTTCCATTTAGGAATGCAGTTTTGACATCCATTTGCCATATCTCATAATCATAGTGTGCAGCAATAGCAAACAAAATTCGGATGGATTTAAGCATAGCAACTGGTGAAAAAGTTTCATCATAGTCAATACCATGAATTTGCTTGAAACCTTTTGCAACCAATCGTCCCTTAAAGGTAATCACATTACCATCCATGTCAGTTTTCTTCTTGAAAACCCATTTGCACCCTATGGGTTTTACCCCTTCAGGTGGGTCAACCAAAGTCCATACTTGGTTTTCATACATGGATTCCATCTCGGATTTCATGGCCACTAGCCACTTCTCAGAGTCAGGCCCTGACATAGCTTGTTGGTAGGTTGTGGGCTCATCCTGATCCATGAGCATCACATCACTGGTGTGAGTCACAAGAAATCCATATCTCTCGGGCTCACGCCGAATCCTACCAGACCTACGTGGGCTCTGTGCTACAGGAACAGACTCTTGAACAACATCTTGCGGTGTCTGTTCAGGTTCCATTTCAGGTTCGATGTCTCCTTGTTGTTCTTGAATTTCTTCAAGTTCTACTTTCCTCCCACTAGTTTCTTTAGAGATAAACTCTTTCTCTAAAAAGACACCAGTTCGAGCAACAAACACTTTTTGCTCAGAAGGATTGTAGAAATAGTAACCCTTTGTTTCTTTGGGATACCCAACAAAAAGGCATTTTTGAGATTTGGGCCCTAGTTTGTCAGAGGATTGACGTTTCACATAAGCGTCACAGCCCCAAATCTTCATAAAAGACAAATTGGGACGCCTCCCACTCCATATCTCATATGGTGTCTTTTGAACCGATTTAGATGGAACTCGGTTTAGTGTAAAAGCGGCTGTCTCTAGAACATGTCCCCAAAAGGAGTTTGGAAGGTCAGCTTGACTCATCATAGAGCGAACCATGTCTAACAGAGTTCGATTTCTCCTTTCAGATACACCATTCTATTGAGGTGTACCTGGTGGAGTGAGTTGTGATACTATACCACACTCCTTCAGATAGTCAAGGAATTCTCGATCCAAGTACTCTCCACCTCGATCTGATCGAAGCACTTTGATACTCTTCCCGAGTTGATTCTCTACTTCATTCTTGAATTCTTTGAACTTTTCAAAGGATTCTGACTTGTGTCTCATAAGATACACATAGCCATATCTGCTAAAGTCATCAGTGAAAGTAATGAAGTATTGGAAACCTCCTCTAGCTTGTGTAGACATAGGGCCACATACATCACTATGTATGAGTCCTAGTAAGTCATTAGCCCTTTCACTTTGCCCTGTGAATGGGGCTTTGGTCATCTTGCCCAACAAACATGACTCACATGTCTCATATGATTCAAAATCAAATGAGTCCAAGAGTCCATCCTTATGGAGCTTGGATATGCGGGTCTCATTTATATGGCCCAAGCGACAGTGCCAGAGATAGGTCGGGTTCGAATCATTTAATCTGACCTTCTTGGTATTCACATTATAGATTGGATCTTCGAGGTCTAGAACATACAACCCATTGCTAAGTTGAGCACTACCATAAAAGATTTCATTCAAATAAATAGAACAACATTTGTCCTTTATTATAAATGAAAAACCTTTCTTGTCCAAACAAGAAACAGAAATCAAATTTCTACTAATAGTAGGCACAAAGTAGCAGTTGTCTAATTCTAAAACTAATCCACTAGGTAAAGTGAGAACATAAGTCCCTACGGCTAAGGCAGCAACCCTTGCTCCATTTCCAACACGTAGGTCCACTTCACCTCAGGCCAATCTTCTACTTCTACTTAGATCCTGCACATTTGTACAAATGTGAGATCCACATCCAGTATCCAATACCCAAGATGAGGAAGTAGAAAAGTTAGCCTCTATAACAAAAATACCTGAAGTGGAAGTCTTACTTCCCTTTTCCTTAGCAAGTTCTTCAAGATAGAGCTTGCAATTGCGCTTCCAGTGTCCAGGTTGCTTACAATGGAAGCACTCCCCTTCCTTTGCCACACCACCCTTTGGTTTCAGTGCAGCTGAAGAAGAACTAGCATTGGACTTTCCATTAGCTTTATCCTTCTTCTTGTTGGCTTTTCCCTTTCCCTTGCCCTTTTGAACCATCAAAATGGGCTTAGCCTTCTTAAGGTTTTGCTCAGCAGTTCTCAACATGTTGAGTAATTCAGGGAGGGACTTGTCAAGGTCGTTCATGTTATAGTTCATGACGAACTGACTGTAGCTTTCAGGCAACGATTGCAAGACTACATCAATAGCCAACTCTTTCTGAAGAGCAAATCCCAAATTCTCAAGATTCTCAATGTACCCAATCATCTTGAGCACATGAGGACCCACGGGACTTCCCTCAGACATCTTGCACTGAAACAATGCCTTAGAGGTCTCAAACCTCTCATGCCTAGCTTGCTCTTGGAAAAGCATTTTGAGATGTTCGATCATATCGAACGCCCCCATGTTCTCATGTTGCTTCTGAAGCTCAGATTCCATGGTAATAAGCATGAGGCATGCAACATCCAAAGCATCATCAGAATGCCTCTTGTGAGCATCCCTTTCAGCTCTTGGAGCAGTGGCAGCAGGCTCATTCGGAATGGGCTGCTCTAGGACATAAGCCTTTCTCTCTTGTTTGAGGACTATCCTCAAGTTTCGGTACCATTTGAGAAAGTTGGTCCCATTCAGTTTTTCCTTCTCAAGGATCGATCGCAACGAAAGTGTCGATGTGTTTTGTGCCATGGTTATCTACAACAGTAAATATGCAGTGTAAGAGTCATGTATTTTAATTCATTTAATAAGGACTTTTATTAAACGATACTCCCACTATTTTCCTCAAAATAATAACCCTCGATATTATTTCAGAACACCTCGGCGCTAAGGTATTCTAGTGGGCCAAGATCCATATTTGACCACAACCTGAGTCAGCTTTGGCTTTTCTCTCAAGTTACAGCTATTTAGGTAGGCAACTCTTGCATTGCCAATTGCATCTTATGCAACTCTTGGATAGTTGGGTGAACAACACTTGTCCAAGCTCATCTCATGAACTTAAGCCCAACTCTATGCCTCTAAGTCCCTAATCCTATTAGGATGACTTAGTTAAGTCGAACCCAAAGTTAGCAGTTTGGATATCACTATTATCCCATCGCGCCTTACCAAGATGAACATAGGTGCTTTGCTTTGGCAAACCCACCTAATGTTGATCAAAGTCTTGACGAGTGCCAACATTTGGAAGGCATCACATTTAATGACTTAATATTTGTTTGAGGGATTTTTTTCTTTTGATCTCACCAATTTGTTATCTTCGGTTGTCTTATACATGCATCACATACAAATATAAAACATGCATCTCATGCTTTCAAGAAAGTAAACGTGACATGGTTATAGCCCAAACTATGCGATATTCTCAAGCCAATAAGAATATCATAAAAGCCTAAGAAAAGAAAAGAGTCTTCACAAGCTCCTTCTCTTCCTTTCTTGGCTGCCCTTTTGTTGTCACCTCCTTGGACATACCTCCTTGGATGATCCTTAGACATACCACCTTGGATGATCCCATAATGCACCATTACATCAATAATAGAAACCTCGAGTTACATTCGAGGGGAGTAAGGTGAGAAGAGAATGTACAATGAGAGTGATAAGAAAAGGCACGACTCGCAGGCCGTATTTACAAGTACAACCAATCAAGGGCTATAACCATGCACCATGCTTCAAACACCAATCAGCATATCATGTCAAATCTCATTCAACAAAGATGCATGCCAATTTTCGTGCGTTGATTAACCAGTTTTTATTTATGTGGCGCTTCGCATACGGCGGTCCCGCTGGCCGGTCAGCGGGCGGTGGTTCCGCTGACCGGTCAGCAGACGGGGTCAAGGGGAGCCGCCCTTGCGGGGGGTGTGGGGGGCAGCGCCCCCCTGCGCAAAAAATTGTCTTACAATTGCTTAGCCCGAAATCTTCTATTTCGAGCAAGTAGGCACCCGAGACTCCTCCATTCGAGCCACCAAAAATACCTTACTTTCGGTGCCCGAACAGGCCGAATCCGAACAAAGCTAGGGTTTTTGCAACTATTGCAAGAATCCTAATCCATATAGGTATCTCATACCTATCAATTTCGAGTTAATCTCATTAACCAATTTGTGTCATTTCTTCATATATCTCATATGTTCATTACGAATTCCGGTTTCATGCATCATGAATCAATCTAATTAATCATGGCCGAAAAGCAACCGAACACATAGCATCATGCGATTCAACACTCAATCCCGATTTAGGGTTTCACCAGTAGCTCTGATACCACTGTTGGGTTTCGGGAGCCAAACAGCGCAGTGGAATTTAACCGAAACCCTCCAGGATCCAAGTGAAACGGGGTAAACCGGGTGTTCAAAAATTTTCATACCTAATTTTCGGTTGAGATCTCTCACTCAACTGTAGAGTCGAATCACAAAACCTGAACAGTTGACGTGTTCAAGCTCTCTATGGTATCCACACGAGCCTCTCGGGATCACCACGCTTCCACCACGTCCCGGCAGATGCGTTTCTCTTGCGCTCGCAGTGCTAGCTTGCGTCCTCCAAGGAATTGCAAGAGAAGAGTGCGGCTGTCCTTTTTGGAGGCTAGGGCAAGGAGACCTGCGAATTTCTCACTTAAAAGTTGTATTTATAGTGAGACTCAACTTCCAGGCCTAATGGGTTTCAAAGCCCTAATCCAATTAGGATTTAATTTCGGGCTTAATAATGGCTCAACTCTTGGGCCCATTATTAATACGAAATTAAAGTGAAACCATAACCCAAATAATTAGCCCATGCACTCTAATGATCCAAATAGCTCTATGTGTGCGACCCAATAGGCTCTTACCACGTTGGCAATGATCATAAATCACATTTATGATCATAAGCAATGAGCGGTGTCTAGCAACACATCATTGCTACCCAAGTGACAAGATTGTCGATGATTCGACTAAACCTTTATGATCATCACCGATATATGCCATTGTCCCTTTGTCCAAGATATCAAGACTAAGCACGAGACATGGAATGTGTCACTCTCGTATAGCCCAATCTTTGGTTTCTTGATTACCGAGTAGACCAACTTAAACTGATGACATTGATATCGTATATCAACTCATCCGAGCATGGCCATGCATTTTCTAAGTCTCACTCTATCAAGGGGCCCGAAGATATCACTCCCGTTACATAGGAGGGACAAATCCCATCTTGATCATACAAATCCCTCCGCATGATATGTGACATACCCAATGACCTCCTTCAAGTTCACTCAGTTACGAGCAACAAAGGAAAGTATCAAAGTATGTGACTCACATGTAGGGAACCTTGATGATCTTAGGTCGAAGGACTACATATACCCTGATCACTATGAGAATCACTTATGACACTCATATAACGATCCATGTAGTGTTCTCATGGTGGGTCGGTCCAGTACACAAGTTCTCCAACTTGTACCCATATGTAGACTACATATCTCATATTAGTCTCCACATATGCTAGTCGTTATGTATTATTGCAACCCACTCCACAATAATACTAGACCAGGGACTTTTAAGAATATCATTATTCTAGGGTTACAATTATGTTTGTTAAGTTACGCAGGAACAAAACAACAAACATAATTGCTGGATTAATGCCTTAATAAAATATCATGACTCAATGTGCAAGAATACAATCATCTCATGATTGGCTTTTGGGCACAACACTAACATATTTGCACAATGAAAACTAAAAGAGTGAGTGTGACGGCCCTCGGAGCTATAAGTCTAATCAACCAGGTAATTAGTTAATTTAATAAATTACACTTTAGATAATTTATTTGCAAGCTAAGTCTCGGTAATTTAGGGTCCAGTACTTAAAAATGAATAAAATTGATCATTTAAGCAAGCCGGGCCAAGAGGGGTATTTTGGTCATTTCACATAATGACTCATTTTTATTGCATGGTTGAATAGAGCATAAGAAAATATTAAATTTGAGGTATACGGTTTTTCGTGATTCCCGCTTTATCACCGTGAAATTTTGGATTAACTAGATTGTCTATAAGTGGTTTATGTGTAATCTTGAGAAAAGGAGGGAAAAAATTGAATATAACTGAAAGCCTGAGACTGGATGTGTAATTAATTCTGTGAAGGAATGACTTGCGACAAAATGCTGGATTTAGTCCTAATATTTCTGTCTGGTTACAAAAAAGACCCCAACATACTACTGAGTACAAAGAAGGGACCAGGTGCGTGACATGTGCACCTAAGTTGACTTGGTCCATTCTTTCACCCGGCCATCTTCCACCTTCGTCTCCAGACCACCAAAACCTCTCTTTCTCTCCAAACACCACAACTAACACAAAATCCAACCTCAATCCATCAAATTCAAGCACAAATAATCAAGATTTTGAAGGAAAATCAAGTTTTGTGCTATCCTAAGCTAGGACTTCTTGCTTCTTGTCCGAGTAAGTTTGGTTCTATTATTTCCCCTGTTTTTGAGCTATAGTTTAGCTCTGTAAATTCTGGAAATTAATGTTAGACTTGGTTGTTAAGAGAAATCAAAGGTGCTCAACATGTTTATAGGCATTCATGAGCTCATCCATGGTTAGTTTTGTTCCTATGGTGTAGATTTCATCACCTTTGGATATTTGGTACTGTTCATACATTTTTTATGGAAGAATTCATGGCCGGAATAATTGTTGGATGTGTTTCTTAGCTGTAATATGTGAATTGAGATGCAAATGAGCTAAAACCCCAAGAGAACTAAGGCTGGAATTTTGGTGTAGCTGAAACCGTGAGTGTTGAGTTAGGTGTGGTTTAATTCTTTTACAGCCAGCCATAATTTCTTGTTCGAAGGCTTTTAGTAGCTCACCAAGGATATTATCTTGCTTATGAATTAGCATTTGAAGGCTAAGAAGCAAGGGAACATTTATTTGGAAGTGAATTACCAATGAATGTCATGAATGTGCATTAGTGAAGTTTTGTGGCTGCTGAAATTGTAGTTATTTCCAAGAATAAACTATATTATTACAATAATTTTGGTGGCTTTTGGTGGTGACAATCTTGCTTATACACTAGTATACAAGGCATAAAAAAATAAGGGAGCAAGATTTGGGCTGCAGTTATGCCATTAAAGGTGTAAAGAACCACAAGATAGGCAAACCGGAGACAGAAAATTCTAGACAGTTAGTGGTTGTTTCAGGGGCTGTTTCCAAGTGTTAAAATTGATAAATTGTTCTTAGGATGATCAATATAGGTGCTGGGAATAGGCTACTAAGAGAGGTCCTAAGTTTGGCTTGAAACCGAGACAAAAAGGCTAAGTACTTGAAGCTTGCAAACTAAGTTATCTAAGGTAAGAGTTATTTAATTTATATGCTTATGTGTTAAATAAATTTGGCTATGATACTTGTATATCAAGTGGCCGAATTGTTGATAAATTTAACAAGCATATGATTTGAGTATAGATGGCTATTTAAGAAGCTTATATGATTGAGTTTGGTAGAAAACCAAACTATGAAGTACATATGAAGTGTGTAAGTGCATGTTTGTAAACTTCCATGTATAGGCAACATGGACCTTGGTATGGTCTAATTTATGGAGAGTATGATAGTTTGAGAACTTAAGATACCTAAGGTCACCATGATGGGCCAAGGCTTAGGTGAACCTAAGAGGGAGAGGTATCCTCAACCACTTATAAAATGTTGGAACGTTAGCACTAACACATGCATTTAAATAAGCAAATAGTTCACTCCTGTAAATGAAATAAGGGATTTTAGCAAATACTAAGAAGCTTTCAAAGCAGTATTTGTATGGACAAGTTGGACTTGTCAATTGCAAGACAAATGGGTAAAGGAATTATGGGAATTAGCTACTCCTATGATTATTGGCCAGTAATACGAGTTCCTAGAACTATGACTTCAGCTCAAGTGCACTAGGCATATATCAACAACCTTATGGACAATATGCACGGTTCTATATCTTTGTTTTTCTTGCATACTATAACCCTTACTGGGAACCTTCGGTTCTCACACCCTTTACATGTTTTATGTGCAGATACTAGTACATCTGGGGCAAACAACCAATAGAAGGAAAGGTTGTTAGTATTTCGAGACCAGAGGCAAGGAGCAGGGGATACCCGAACACTGTAGTGATCCTTTTTGATAGTGTAACTCAGGTGGGATTGGATCTCAAGATTCTCAGTGTGTAGTATATATATAACACTTTTGTGTATGATGTATATATGTGTGTAGAAGTTATGCCTCTGGTAAATGCTATGGAACTAGTGGTTGTGTTCCCTAGTAGCTTGTATGGATTCACAATGCATAATAGTATGTTTTATATAAATGCATGTTTGAAGTGCTGGCCAGCTGCATCAATTATATATTATTTTTATGGTCATTGACCTACAGCCATAGTAAGGCATAGTATAAAACAGTATTGCATTAAGGATTTAATCAATTAGCAGGCCCATTAAGGACAAATTTACATAGGCCTAACACTGAATGAGTGTAAGGTTCCTGGGGTTCTATATGACTAAGATGGGATTAAGGTTCAAGGACTGTGACAGTGAGAATCAACGATTTGCAGTAGGGGATCCTTTAACCTACAAGAAAAATACTAAGGACACATACATACATAATATATATGAAGTCTACTGTGTGCTTACATTCTTAGGGCGCTAACATATCCGAATATATTCGAGTCTTCCTAGTCCTCACACAGACAACACCTTATGCCTAGCGAGTTTCGACCCCTAGCTCACTCCTAACAAACTTCAGCTTGCTGACATCCTAGTAAGCTAAGCTTACTAAGTAACCTTCCCTTAATTGTTGTGCAGGTGAACATGGTGGATGCACCTCACTTAAGTTCCAAGGAACTCACTAGGTGTACTAAGCCTTCACATAGTACCTTAAGTCCTTAAACTTGCCTAGGTTACTTGTGTATTGAGCTTCTACCCCAAAACCTTACCAAGAGTGCACTAGGTTTTTACTTGCACCTCAAGTAACCTTGCTTATGCTACAAATGCACTAAACCTTCATTCAAGGCTTGAACCTATCCACCATTACTTGGTTCACCCTTGTGGAATGGTAAAGACTATGATTAGACTCATTCACTAAGATCTTTGGAACCTAATTAGGTGCACTAAGGTTCCCACATTAGGACCTCAGACCTAAAGGACCAGGTAGGCTCTCGATGATACTAAACCTTACACTTGACTAATGGTGCTTTAATGTGTCTAAATGTCTCCGAACTTTGAACAAAAATAAAGCTAAATATAGGCCAATTTAAGCTTAGAGAAAACATCAAACTGGTAGCCTTACCTTTTAGCTTCACGTGGAATCTTGAACCTCCTCAATCGGACACCTGAGTAAAAAGTTATAGTCAAAATACTAAAATGGTGTCGAAGTTGGCGAGTCTAAGCATTTTGCCTATGTGGATACATCGCTAACCCTTGGCAATGTGTCACCATAGTACAAAACACTTTAGTTTTTTAAATGAGGTCTTGGCGACACATCCCCAACCTCAGCAACTTATCCCTAACCCTTCATGCCCAAAAAAATCCCATATTTTGCCTCATAGGCACTTTGGAGGCTTCCAATGTCTCCCAATAGCCCTAAGGATGCCTTTAATTGCCTCAAAACTATATATACACAAGCACTGGGCCATAATGCATCATTTAAACCATTCATATGGTGTTCATAAATACAATACAAACCATCAGAACCTCACTAGTCCACCATGTTCATCATCATCCACCAACAACACCATTCATAAAACTACTTGAATTCTACTACAAGCAAGCTACAAATAACATCAAATATGCATGAATAATAAATCCCTTATCTTAATTGCACAAGAATTAGCAAGAACCAAACATCAGAAGCCAAAAATTCCAAGTTCTAAAGCTCCAATAAGGTTTTTCCTAAGTTCCAAGCAACACAAGGCATATGGCACCAAATTAATACTAACCCAACAAAACTCAAGCTTAAATCAACTCAAGAAACACCAAATCTTCAAGGATTGAAGCGTACCACATGCACAAACCAAGGTTTAAGCATGAGAAATGTCTCCAAGCTCTAGCACCATGAAAATAAGTGCAAAACAAGCAATCCTTCATTTGGGCACCAAGAAGACCTTCCAATTTCATCAAGAAATTATGGATTTGTGAAGATTTGAGGATGAGATTAAGAGAAGAAGAGAGCGCTGTGAATTTTAGGGCTAAAATGGAGTGAATAGTGGCAACCCAACCCTTCCAACAAGTTTAAAAACCAACAAACATCCCCTTCCCCAAACTTTTTAATTTTTGACAAAAGGACCCCTTCCACAAATAAGAACTAGTTAAATAAATACTTTAGTAAAGCTTTCTAACTTGGGCTTTGGGTTTTAAAAATGTCATTTTTACTCCCAAGACTCGTCCCATCCAAGGTGAAAAATGACCATTTTGCCCCTAGTGAACCTATTGTCATAAACTACTTAGAATCAACTAAACCTTGAATAACTTACTTGATTTTACTAATTCACCTTTAATTAAGGTACTTAAGCTATAAATTTATGAACTTACCTCACTCACCAAGTATTCTACTTGGAGGGCTATAATATTTTCCCCACCTTGGAGAATTTAGTCCTCCAAATTCAATCTCCCCACTTGAAGACACTATCCTAGGATATGGTGCCAATGTATCTTGATTAAACCTACCAAGGGATGTCAGTCACACAACAACCTATTCAGTGCCAAACTAGCCAACTTGCTCAGCTAATGTCATTTGGCACATGAGTCAGCCCTATCTCATATAGGTACTATGACCAATGCCATTCTTTGTGCTTACCTCCAACTGTACACAAATAACTGCTCACTGCTTTCCCCACCTTAGCCTGACCTTAGTCGGTCCAAAACACCTTATTGCAACCTTGCTCTTGAAGACTTTGGTATGGTTTTTCACCACCCTCATCTTATTGGTGTTGCTAAAGGATCTCCAACTACTTAACCTGTTGCAGTAAGTCTAGTGACTACCACCCTTCAACACCAATCTCTGTGTTGACTACTCTAGTGAAAGATAGCTTGACAAGCGTTTAGAAGCTCATCCACTAACCTTACATTAATATGATCTTACTGAAAGCTCGACACCAACAAACTTTCTTCATTCTCTCATCTGTGCCAAAACCCACTAGTGTAAGCTAACTTAACAAGTTAAACTTGACTGTTAATACTCACACTTGAAAAGTTTCACTCTAGGTTTGGCACCCAATGCCAAATACCAAACCCCTTGTAAGCTAACTTAACAAGCATGAAACTTGTCTACTAACTTTCACACAGTTAGTTCCTTACTCTAGGTTTAATACTCAACAACTCTTAACATTCACTAGACTAAATGTGTCACTAGTATACTATGGCCTCGTCACAAGCACCACCAGCATGCTAAGTTATACTCCACTATATTCTAGGGCTCTTCTGAATGAGTGAACTTTAAAGAGTTGCAAGTCCCGACCCACTTTAAAGTATGAGTCTTTCAATGGTCCCCTCGGATAGTCCTTATGCATGGGGCATACTGGTGCATTGGGTAAGGTACCCATGCACCACCTGAGCATTGTGATCCTACTGCTCTCACTACTCTAGAGCCTTTTACACGTACATGCCTACCAAAGAACAACTCCTCAGAATGAGTGTAAAGACCTCCAAGTAGTTTGTAGCCCTTGGGCCTTGTCCATGCCCCCTCGACTCAGATAATCCAGCACTCAATGATTAAGCCACAAACATACTACCCAAGTCAAAGGTCTCGATGTTTTAGCTACTCCACTTGGAGTATCCTAGGTGCTCGAAGCCTACACACTAAGTATCTACACTTCCCTACACATAGAGCCCATCATACTACACACACCATATTAGTATTTCAGGTATGTCTTTAATACACTTGCTTCTTGGCCACCAAAACTTACCCCATGCCCAAAGCACCTAATGGGTCATTTTATGAGTCACAAGGTGTTAGTGTTGTGCCCAAAAGCCAATCATGAGATGATTGTATATTTTGCACATTGAGTCATGATATTTAATTGAGGCATTAATCCAGCAATTATGTTTGTTGTTTTGTTTTTGCGTAACGTAATAAACATAATTGTAACCCTAGAATAATGATATTCTTAAACATGCATGGTCTAGTATTATTGTGGAGCGGGTTGTAATAATACATAACGACTAGCATATGTGGAGACTAATATGAGATATGTAGTCTACATATGGGTACAAGTTGGAGAACTTGTATACTGGACCGACCTACCATGAGAACACTTCATGGATCGTTATATGAGTGTCATAAGTGATTCTCATAGTGATCATGGTATATGTAGTCCTTTGACCTAAGATCATCAAGGTTCCCTACATGTGAGTCACATACTTTGATACTTTCCTTTGTTGCTCGTAACTAAGTGAACTTGAAGGAGGTAATTGGGTATGTCACATATCATGCGGAGGGATTTGTATGATCAAGATGAGATTTGTCCCTCCTATGTAACGTGAGTGATATCTTCGGGCCCCTTGATAGAGTAAGACTTAGAAAAATGCATGGCCATGCTTGGATGAGTTGATAAATTATATCAATGTCATCAGTTTAAGTTGGTCTACTCGGTAATCAAGAAACCAAAGATTGGGCTATACGAGAGTGACACATTCCATGTCTCGTGCTTAGTCTTGATATCTTGGACAAAGGGACAATGGCATATATCGGTGATGATCATAAAGGTTTAGTCGAATCATCGACAATCTTGTCACTTGGGTAGCAATGATGTGTTGCTAGACACCGCTCATTGCTTATGATCATAAATGTGATTTATGATCATTGCCAACGTGGCAAGAGCCTATTGGGTCGCACACATAGAGCTATTTGGATCATTAGAGTGCATGGGCTAATTATTTGGGTTATGGTTTCACTTTAATTTCGTATTAATAATGGGCCCAAGAGTTGAGCCATTATTAAGCCCGAAATTAAAGCCTAATTGGATTAGGGCTTTGAAACCCATTAGGCCTGGAAGTTGAGTCTCACTATAAATACAACTTCTAGTGAGAAATTCGCAGGTCTCCTTGCCCTAGCCTCCAAAAAGGACAGCCACACTCTTCTCTTGCAATTCCTTGGAGGACGCAAGCTAGCACTGCGAGCGCAAGAGAAACGCATCTGTCGGGACGTGGTGGAAGCGTGGTGATCCCGAGAGGCTCGTGTGGATACCATAGAGAGCCTGAACACGTCAACTGTTCAGGTTTTGTGATTCAACTCTACAGTTGAGTGAGAGATCTCAACCGAAAATTAGGTATGAAAATTTTTGAACACCCGGTTTACCCCGTTTCACTTGGATCCTGGAGGGTTTCGGTTAAATTCCGCTGCGCTGTTTGGCTCCCGAAACCCATCAGTGGTATCAGAGCTACTGGTGAAACCCTAAATCGGGATTGAGTGTTGAATCGCATGATGCTATGTGTTCGGTTGCTTTTCGGCCATGATTAATTAGATTGATTCAAGATGCATGAAACTGGAATTCGTAATGAACATATGAGATATATGAAGAAACGACACAAATTGGTTAATGAGATTAATCTCGAAATTGAATGGTATGAGATACCTATATGGATTAGGATTCTTGCAATAGTTGCAAAAACCCTAGCTTTGTTCGGATTCGGCCTGTTCGGGCACCGAAAGTAAGGTATTTTTGGTGGCTCGAATGGAGGAGTCTCGGGTGCCTACTTGCTCGAAATAGAAGATTTCGGGCTAAGCAATTGTAAGACAATTTTTTGTGCCGGGAGGCGCTGCCCCCCTCGCAACCCCCGCAAGGGTAAGCTCCCCTTGACCTCGTCGCTGCCCCCATGCCCTTCGCAAGGGCGGACCTTGACCCCGTCAGCTGAACCACCGGAACCCCGCCCTGACCGGCCAGCGGGACCGCCGTATGCGAAGCGCCACATAAATAAAAACTGGTTAATCAACGCGCAAAAATTGGCATGCATCTTTGTTGAATGAGATTTGACATGATATGCTGATTGGTGTTTGAAGCATGGTGCATGGTTATAGCCCTTGATTGGTTGTACTTGTAAATACGACCTGCGAGTCGTGCCTTTTCTTATCACTCTCATTGTACATGCTCTTCTCACCTTACTCCCCTCGGATGTAACTCGAGGTTTCTATTATTGATGTAATAGTGCATTATGGGATCATCCAAGGTTGTATGTCTAAGGATCATCCAAGGAGGCATGTCCAAGGAGATGACAACAAAAGGGCAGCCAAGAAAGGAAGAGAAGGAGCTTGTGAAGACTCTTTTCTTTTCTTAGGCTTTTATGATATTCTCATTGGCTTGAGAATATCACATAGTTTGGGCTATAACCATGTCACGTTTACTTTCTTGTAAGCATGAGATGCATGTTTTATATTTGTATGTGATGCATGTATAAGACAACCGGAGATAACAAATTGGTGAGATCAAACGAAAAAAATCCCTCAAACAAATATTAAGTCATTAAATGTGATGCCTTCCAAATGTTGGCACTCGTCAAGACTTTGATCAACATTAGGTGGGTTTGCCAAAGCAAAGCACCTATGTTCATCTTGGTAAGGCGCGATGGGATAATAGTGATATCCAAATTGCTAACTTTGGGTCCGACTTAACTAAGTCATCCTAATAGGATTAGGGACTTAGAGGCATAGAGTTGGGCTTAAGCTCATGAGATGAGCTTGGACAAGTGTTGTTCACCCAACTATCCAAGAGTTGCATAAGATGCAATTGGCAAGGAGTTGCCTACCTAAATAGCTGTAACTTGAGAGAAAAGCCAAAGCTGACTCAGGTTGTGGTCAAATATGGATCTTGGCCCACTAGAATACCTTAGCGCCGAGGTGTTCCGAAATAATATCGAGGGTTATTATTTTGAGGAAAATAGTGGGAGTATCGTTTAATAAAAGTCCTTATTAAATGAATTAAAATACATGACTCTTACACTGCATATTTACTGTTGTAGATAACCATGGCACAAAACACATCGACACTTTCGTTGCGATCGATCCTTGAGAAGGAAAAACTGAATGGGACCAACTTTCTCAAATGGTACCGAAACTTGAGGATAGTCCTCAAGCAAGAGAGAAAGGCTTATGTCCTAGAGCAGCCCATTCCGAATGAGCCTGCTGCCACTGCTCCAAGAGCTGAAAGGGATGCTCACAAGAGGCATTCTGATGATGCTTTGGATGTTGCATGCCTCATGCTTATTACCATGGAATCTGAGCTTCAGAAGCAACATGAGAACATGGGGGCGTTCGATATGATCGAACATCTCAAAATGCTTTTCCAAGAGCAAGCTAGGCATGAGAGGTTTGAGACCTCTAAGGCATTGTTTCAGTGCAAGATGTCTGAGGGAAGTCCCGTGGGTCCTCATGTGCTCAAGATGATTGGGTACATTGAGAATCTTGAGAATTTGGGATTTGCTCTTCAGAAAGAGTTGGCTATTGATGTAGTCTTGCAATCGTTGCCTGAAAGCTACAGTCAGTTCGTCATGAACTATAACATGAACGACCTTGACAAGTCCCTCCCTGAATTGCTCAACATGTTGAGAACTGCTGAGCAAAACCTTAAGAAGGCTAAGCCCATTTTGATGGTTCAAAAGGGCAAGGGAAAGGGAAAAGCCAACAAGAAGAAGGATAAAGCTAATGGAAAGTCCAATGCTAGTTCTTCTTCAGCTGCACTGAAACCAAAGGGTGGTGTGGCAAAGGAAGGGGAGTGCTTCCATTGTAAGCAACCTGGACACTGGAAGCGCAATTGCAAGCTCTATCTTGAAGAACTTGCTAAGGAAAAGGGAAGTAAGACTTCCACTTCAGGTATTTTTGTTATAGAGGCTAACTTTTCTACTTCCTCATCTTGGGTATTGGATACTGGATGTGGATCTCACATTTGTGCAAATGTGCAGGATCTAAGTAGAAGTAGAAGATTGGCCCGAGGTGAAGTGGACCTACGTGTTGGAAATGGAGCAAGGGTTGCTGCCTTAGCCGTAGGGACTTATGTTCTCACTTTACCTAGTGGATTAGTTTTAGAATTAGACAACTGCTACTTTGTGCCTACTATTAGTAGAAATTTGATTTCTGTTTCTTGTTTGGACAAGAAAGGTTTTTCATTTATAATAAAGGACAAATGTTGTTCTATTTATTTGAATGAAATCTTTTATGGTAGTGCTCAACTTAGCAATGGGTTGTATGTTCTAGACCTCGAAGATCCAATCTATAATGTGAATACCAAGAAGGTCAGATTAAATGATTCAAACCCGACCTATCTCTGGCACTGTCACTTGGGCCATATAAATGAGACCCGCATATCCAAGCTCCATAAGGATGGACTCTTGGACTCATTTGATTTTGAATCATATGAGACATGTGAGTCATGTTTGTTGGGCAAGATGACCAAAGCCCCATTCACAGGGCAAAGTGAAAGGGCTAATGACTTACTAGGACTCATACATAGTGATGTATGTGGCCCTATGTCTACACAAGCTAGAGGAGGTTTCCAATACTTCATTACTTTCACTGATGACTTCAGCAGATATGGCTATGTGTATCTCATGAGACACAAGTCAGAATCCTTTGAAAAGTTCAAAGAATTCAAGAATGAAGTAGAGAATCAACTCGGGAAGAGTATCAAAGTGCTTCGATCAGATCGAGGTGGAGAGTACTTGGATCGAGAATTCCTTGACTATCTGAAGGAGTGTGGTATAGTATCACAACTCACTCCACCAGGTACACCTCAATGGAATGGTGTATCTGAAAGGAGAAATCGAACTCTGTTAGACATGGTTCGCTCTATGATGAGTCAAGCTGACCTTCCAAACTCCTTTTGGGGACATGTTCTAGAGACAGCCGCTTTTACACTAAACCGAGTTCCATCTAAATCGGTTCAAAAGACACCATATGAGATATGGAGTGGGAGGCGTCCCAATTTGTCTTTTATGAAGATTTGGGGCTGTGACGCTTATGTGAAACGTCAATCCTCTGACAAACTAGGGCCCAAATCTCAAAAATGCCTTTTTGTTGGGTATCCCAAAGAAACAAAGGGTTACTATTTCTACAATCCTTCTGAGCAAAAAGTGTTTGTTGCTCGAACTGGTGTCTTTTTGGAGAAAGAGTTTATCTCTAAAGGAACTAGTGGGAGGAAAGTAGAACTTGAAGAAATTCAAGAACAACAAGGAGACATCGAACCTGAAATGGAACCTGAACAGACACCACAAGATGTTGTGGTTCAAGAGTCTGTTCCTGTAGCACAGAGCCCACGTAGGTCTGGTAGGATTCGGCGTGAGCCCGAGAGATATGGATTTCTCGTGACTCACACTGGTGATGTGATGCTCATGGATCAGGATGAGCCCACAACCTACCAACAAGCTATGTCGGGGCCTGACTCTGAGAAGTGGCTAGTGGCCATGAAATCCGAGATGGAATCCATGTATGAAAACCAAGTATGGACTTTGGTTGACCCACCTGAAGGGGTAAAACCCATAGGGTGCAAATGGGTTTTCAAGAAGAAAACTGACATGGATGGTAATGTGATTACCTTTAAGGGACGATTGGTTGCAAAAGGTTTCAAGCAAATTCATGGTATTGACTATGATGAAACTTTTTCACCAGTTGCTATGCTTAAATCCATCCGAATTTTGTTTGCTATTGCTGCACACTATGATTATGAGATATGGCAAATGGATGTCAAAACTGCATTCCTAAATGGAAAGCTACTTGAGGATGTGTACATGACACAACCTGAGGGTTTTGTCACTCCTGAGAATGCCAATAAAGTGTGCAAGTTGCAAAGGTCCATTTATGGACTGAAGCAAGCTTCTCGAAGTTGGAATCTTCGTTTTGATGAAGCAATCAAAGAGTTTGGTTTTATCAAAAATGAAGATGAACCTTGTGTCTACAAGAAGGTTAGTGGGAGCGCTATTGTCTTCTTGGTGTTGTATGTAGATGACATACTACTCATCGGGAATGACATTCCTGAGCTACAGTCTGTGAAGACTTGGCTAGGGAAATGTTTCTCTATGAAGGACTTGGGTGAAGCAGCCTATGTGTTAGGCATCAGGATCTATAGAGATAGATCTAGAAAGCTTCTTGGCCTAAGTCAAAGTACATATATTGACAAGGTGCTAAAGAGGTTTAGCATGCAAGATTCCAAGAAAGGATTCTTGCCCATGTCACATGGTATCACTCTTTCTAGATCTCAGTGTCCGAGTACACCCGAGGAGAGAGAGCGCATGAGTAAGATTCCATATGCCTCAGCAATTGGATCTATCATGTATGCCATGATATGTACTCGTCCCGATGTCTCATATGCTTTGAGCATGACGAGTAGGTACCAATCGAACCCCGGTGAGAGTCACTGGACAGCTGTTAAGAACATCCTTAAGTACTTACGAAGGACTAAGGATGCATTCTTGGTCTTTGGAGGTGAAGATGAGCTCGTTGTAAGGGGTTACACCGATGCAAGCTTCCAATCCGATAAGGATGATTTTAGATCGCAATCTGGTTATGTGTTTTGTATTGGTGGTGGTGCTGTGAGCTGGAAGAGTTCAAAGCAAGAGACAGTAGCTGACTCTACAACAGAATCTGAGTACATTGCCGCCTCTGATGCTGCGAAGGAGGCAGTTTGGATTAAGAAGTTCATCACTGAACTTGGAGTGGTTCCAAGCATTGTCGACCTGATAGAGCTCTATTGTGACAACAATGGAGCAATCGCACAAGCTAAGGAACCTCGATCTCACCAGCGATCCAAACACATACTCCGACGCTATCATCTCATCAGGGAGATCATCGAGAGGGGTGATGTAAGGATATGCAGGACTTCGACAGACAGCAACATTGCTGATCCACTGACAAAGCCCCTTACACAGCAGAAGCATGATAGCCATTCTAGGTCCATCGGTATTAGATACATGGATGATTGGCTTTTAGTGCAAGTGGGAGATTGTTAGTGTTGTGCCCAAAAAGCCAATCATGAGATGATTGTATTTTTGCACATTGAGTCATGATATTTTATTTAGGCATTAATCCAGCAATTATGTTTGTTGTTTTGTTTCTGCGTAACGTAATAAACATAATTGTAACCCTAGAATAATGATATTCTTAAACGTCCCTAGTCTAGTATTATTGTGGAGCGGGTTGCAATAATACATAACGACTAGCATATGTGGAGACTAATATGAGATATGTAGTCTACATATGGGTACAAGTTGGAGAACTTGTGTACTGGACCGACCCACCATGAGAACACTACATGGATCGTTATATGAGTGTCATAAGTGATTCTCATAGTGATCATGGTATATGTAGTCCTTCGACCTAAGATCATCAAGGTTCCCTACATGTGAGTCACATACTTTGATACTTTCCTTTGTTGCTCGTAACTGAGTGAACTTGAAGGAGGTCATTGGGTATGTCACATATCATGCGGAGGGATTTGTATGATCAAGATGGGATTTGTCCCTCCTATGTAACGGGAGTGATATCTTCGGGCCCCTTGATAGAGTAAGACTTAAAAAAATGCATGGCCTTGCTCGGATGAGTTGATATATGATATCAATGTCATCAGTTTAAGTTGGTCTACTCGGTAATCAAGAAACCAAAGATTGGGCTATACGAGAGTGACACATTCCATGTCTCATGCTTAGTCTTGATATCTTGGACAAAGGGACAATGACATATGTCGGTGATGATCATAAAGGTTTAGTCGAATCACCGACAATCTTGTCACTTGGGTAGCAATGATGTGTTGCTAGACACCGCTCATTGCTTATGATCATAAATGTGATTTATGATCATTGCCAACGTGGCAAGAGCCTATTGGGTCGCACACATAGAGCTATTTGGATCATTAGAGTGCATGGGCTAATAATTAGGGTTTTGGTTTCACTTTAATTTCGTATTAATAATGGGCCCAAGAGTTAAGCCATTATTAAGCCCGAAATTAAATCCTAATTGGATTAGGGCTTTGAAACCCATTAGGCCTGGAAGTTGAGTCTCATTATAAATACAACTTCTAGTGAGAAATTCACAGGTCTCCTTGCCCTAGCCTCCCAAAAGGACAACCGCACTCTTCTCTTACAATTCCTTGGAGGACACAAGCTAGCACTGCGAGCGCAAGAGAAACGCATCTGCCAGGACGTGGTGGAAGTGTGGTGATCGCGAGAGGCTCGTGTGGATACCATAGAGAGCCTGAACACGTCAACTGTTCAGGTTTTATGTTTCGACTCTACAGTTGAGTGAGAGATCTCAACCGAAATTAGGTATGAAAATTTTCGAACACCCGGTTTACCCCGTTTCACTTGGATCCTGGGGGGTTTCGGTTAAATTCCGCTGTGCTGTTTGGCTCCCGAAACCTAACACAAGGTACCACTCGATCCTACGCTAACCTAGGCATCCTTGGCTAGGTAGCCAACTAGACACCTCAACCCCCTTCACTTGGCTTCATTGTGCCTTCAGTCATTGTCAACTCCTTGACTATCTCCTAGGCCTCCCGACCTCTAGAACTATCAAGCATCCCAATGACAACTGTTTCTCGCTTAAACTATGGTGACAAAGTACCATGTACAACTTTCATGCTCAACTACTATACCATAACTATATCGTGCTGACCTCTCATCGGAACACACACACTCACAACTTCACCATGTCAACTTAACTTACTCTGTGGGAAAGCTGGCTTCACCATTTACTTTAGTTAACCATCGGGAGGTGGTTAGCCATGGAAAATAGCTTTAGTGGCTCGTTTGCTACAAATCTGCTAGGTGCACCGAGCTAGGCACATTAAAACTAGATTATCTCCTCAAAGTTATAAGCCTCACCTGTTAGCCCTTGATGAATCTCACAAGTCACTAGCCTTACCATATTAGGCACTAAGTTCAAGTGAAATGCTCAAACTTTGGTCTTAAATTAGGTCAACCATAATCCTCTCCGATTAGGTTTCCAACTCTCGACTTTCCTTGACTCCGGTAAACTTGATAACTATCAGAGTCACAACAGATATTTGAGCACAATTGTTCTTATACTAGACTTAGCACTTTGGACTACAAAGCATAGTACTCAACTAGCTACAGGATTACTTCACCTTAACTCTCCCTCACGGGCATTCCTTGGACACTACCCCATAAGTTTAAGGCAAAACATCGTATTTTTTGCATCACTTGGTCATTTTTTATCTGATAGTTTAATGTTCCACTAACTTATTGGCATTAACATAAAGCTTTAAGTGATCACCACAGTGTCCATGGTTCCACCTAGGATTCAGTCCTTTGCTTACTTGGCTAGTTTTGCTGGTCGAGTCTTTCTTTTTCCTTAAGTCAACTTAGTGGCCCTTGACTCTACTTAACCTCGAGATGATGACTTTAGGTCACCAACTATCCCTTGGTTTATGGTAGTCATTCTTATTGCTCGGGTCCTTTGATTACCCTTTGGTAGTCAAGCTAAACCCTAACAATGACTCTCCTACTACTAGCTCTACCTTAAGGTATGTAACTAACAGACAAATAAACTTATCCATCCATTTACCCCTTGGATGAGTTCCATGCTTCTTGCTTCCTTTTGTGGCTTTCACCTGCATACTTTGGTTAGAATTGAAAAAATTAAAAGTTACCTACTTACTTTCTCAGCATTTAACTAAACCACTTTGTGCCTTAACTACCCTAGAGAACCCATTCGTCTAACTAGCCAGTAGTTCGCTTGACACGGCTGTCATTGGCCCCTACCCAGGAAGCCTGGGAGAGCTAGTCATAGGGGAGTTACAATTGGCTAGCTGTATATGTGCATGGATTAAAAATTCCATAATACTAGTTGATTAACCTAGAATATGCAAGATGCATGCTCTTCATCCTTTGGTTTGGATTGATAAAATCCATAAAAAATTAACTTGGCCAAGACATTTCCATAGGAAACAAGTTCAAATAGCCAAAGCATACAAAATCAACATTTATAAGAGTTTACTACACATAACAATTGTGTGGGAGCATTCATACATAAAGTAGACTAATGCCTTTACCCAATAGCAACCTTAGAGTCTAAGACTCCTCAAAACATAGACAATGGAGGCAACTAGGAGTACTATATATACAAGCCTCAACTGAGATCTTCTTGAACTAACTCCCACTTTCGATGCAAGTCCCAGTGACGAGTCATATAAGTCCTTGTCCACGTGCTACTAGGCTCTACAGCCAAAGGAAGACTGTAATTAGTACTGTTACTTGACCAACAAGTTACCTAAGTAGACTAGAATCATAAAGATTCTCAAGTGAAATACCTGCAACAAAAGAAAATTACCGTGATAACCCTCAGCGGTTACCCGGCCCAACAACTTTAGAATCTGCACAACATAACTAGGGAGTGAGAATTCAGAAATTCTCAGTAAGCGTCTTTGCTTTACCTGCAAGAAAAGTTACTAAGGACTCTACATATGAGAACATATGTAACCTGCTATGAGCTCATACAGCCTGAGGGTCTAGTACATGCATATACCTAGGTCCCTTGATACCTCTCCTGATCTTGGTCATTGAACTATAGGGCATAGCCTTGTCCTCTAGCAAGCTTAGCTTGCCAGCCTAACTAGTCATACATCACCATTTGAACTTTTCCCATTTATATTGTATAGGGGCACTATGGTGGGACTATTGCAGACTAGGCCATAAAGACCTTGTAGACTAGGTGCACTAAAGTTTCAACTTGCAACCTTGTGGCTAATGGCACCAAGGGTTCTAAGGCTCTCACCCAAGCTAGTGATACCTAGTTATGATCCTTTATAACCTAGTTTCTTGCTTCTGGTAGAAGTAACCATAAAAATTTACAAAACTCAAGAAAACTCCTAGGTCTCGAAGGACTTTTAAAAGTCTCGGAGTACCCCCGGAATGCTTAGACCACAAGGTACCCTAAAAATCTTCTTAGGTCTCCCCTTGACATTCCTTGCAAAAACTGGAAATCTCAGCCATTATGCCTGTGGCGATGCGTCGCCACAATTGGTAATGATATGCCAATTTTCTTGTAACAGTGACGTGTTGTAAGTATTGGCGTTGCCAATACCTACAACAGCTCGAAAAATTCCCAGTTTTGCTACTATGACTTTTGGACACTTACCAAACATATCAAACATGCTTGGTTAGCCTCCAAACTTCACATACATGTAAAACATGTTGCATAAATCACAACCAACTATCACAAGCCAATCTATGATGCATTATAACATCATTCCAATCATCACAAACCTCATAGTTCACCATAATTCAACTTTACCCACTAATTAATGCTATTGCTAGAATTAGTTGAATTTATCAAGCAAACTCATTCCGATAGCATTAATTGAACTAAAAAACATAACTCCCTTACCTCAACTCCAAGTAACAAGCAAGAATTATGCACCTTTTTCTCCAAAACTCAAGTTCTACAAAGCTCCACCTAGTTCCAAGCAAATATGGGCATAAAGCATCAAGTTACTAACTTCTAACCAAAACCCAAGCTCCCTATCAACTAATAAACATGAAATCAATTAAGAGCACATTGATTACCTCGTATTAAAAATAGGGGATGATGAAGAACTTGGTTCCAAGCTCTAAAACCATGATTTTATGCTTAAAATGAGCTTCAAATGGCTTATATACTTATGGTGGATTTTCTTTTCACTAAAAACTCTTGATTTTGAGCTCCAGTGGATGAAAAAATGATGGTGTGAAGGATGAAATCGGGTTATGGCAGCCATCCCTCACTTTACCATCTTATAAACCAAGTTTAAACCGAAGCCACCCAAGCATTAGACATGGAACACTTAAACCCACTCCTTTTGGTAACCTTAGTCATTCTTGGCCAATTTTTGTTTATTTCAACTAAGTTTGGGTTAAAGTTAAAATTTAGGTAATAAAAACTCATTTTTAACACTCGGGTCCTAGCCCAATTCATCAGGATACAAAATTACCATTTTGCCTCCGAACCTCATTTAGTGCCTTAACCTCGTTGGAACTTAGTGAACTTTGCTAAACTTTCCTATTTTTCCTATGTAAACTTGAATTAAGGTTCCAAACTTGATTTAAAGTACTTTACCTTCCTCGAGCATGTTTCCCACTAGGAGGGCCATAACATCGTTACCAACTAGGCCAACCAAAAATAATCTTGCAAGAAAACAAAAATTATGGAAACTTAGGGAAAATCCAATCTAAGGTATTTGAGCCTCCATTTATGTGGTTTTATGCACTAGCAAGTGGGTCCTAGGGTCCCAAGTATTGCCCTAATGCTTGGTGCATCTTTAGGTCCTAATGTTCAAAACTACTACTTAATAAGTAAAACAAAATGTGCCAATAAAATGATGCTAGAATTCCCAACAAGGAAATCTTAACAACTAGACGAAGCTTAGAGACCTACTTCACACTAGTCATTCAATTATCCATGAGTTCACTACGACTACCTATCACGCCCGGTTAGTGGTTGTTTACTCTAACCACTTGATTGGTCGAGCAAAGCTCAAACTACTGTTGTGGTGGTACTAGGCCGACTTTTTATGGTAACTACTGTTGGGGACAACTTTCTAGAATGGTCTTGACTTAACCAAGCTTAATAATACCACTAGTCCGACGACTTGCAAGCTAACAATCATGCATCTTTGCACCCCTAGGCCTTAGCTATTACCACTATGAGTGTTTCTATATAGTGATTAAATTTAGTAAGCTCAAGCTCCAGGCAATCCATGTCCTATAGGCCAAGTAGAACATGCACGCTATGTTTACCCAAGTGGCCCTCTTGGTCATTATGCAAAGATGTGTATATTGGTCCAACCATCACATACATATTCATATACAATTTTATCTAGAAGTAATGATAACAGTGAAATTCTTTATTCTTGGCCAATATGGATTTTGAGTAAAATTTCCAAGTACATGTACAATCATATGCACACATGATATTATTGGTGCGCATTTTGTGTCTAAACTTTCACATCATGTCCAACTCAAATTCTACCCATATTCTCCTGTGCCCTAAAGGTTTTAAAACCTTCATAAGGAAATAGGTTTGAGACATTAAATTCATCTAAGTTTACAATTATGGATTTTACGCTTAACTGGGTAAAAATGACCATATGAACAGTGCTCAGCAAAATTAGCCAATTTTGACAGGCCATAACTCTAGCTATAGGGCACCAAATTCAATGATTAAAAAGCCAAGGTATTCATATTGAAGTGTTATAGATGTAGTCAAAATTTTATAGCCAAATTTTTTATGTACAAAAAGTTATGGCAGCTAGAGTATAAGGTACCAAATTTTTAGCCACAATTGGCCATTATGCCCATACAAAATATCATAATATTCATAAATTCCATTTCCAGGTACAAAACCCATTTGGTAGTGTACATACATGTCTTATGCACCTATGAAAACCATTCCCATGCATTTACAACCCTTTTAACCATCATTCATAAAAATGCCATCAAAACAACCCATAAACACCATATGGACAACATTGTATACACACTTCAAACTACACTCCATTGATCCATATATCCTTCTCACACTACACATACAACATATCCAACTCATTTACATGCATTTTGCACCACTTACATGACAATAACTTAGTTAATATGTACACTAAGCTTCTTGGAGTACTTCAAAAGCACAAAGCACTCTAGAAACTTAAAGGGACCAGCAGCAGTGTAAGGCATAAAGTACCATTACTAAAAACAGCTAATGTGCTCTAAAAATCATGAAAATTTATAGTTTACAACTAAACATATGGAAGTTAATATACCCGAAATTTCACAGAGAAATTCAACGGATAGCTATTATTTGAATGCTCTCTTTTAGGTGATCCTGAAATGGACAGAAAGGGGGTAAGTCTCTTTGATAAAGCTTAGTAATGGCTTATCATTAGAAACTTGAATTCCCAGAAACATACCTGAAATCTAAAGACATAAAAACACAAAAAAAAAAATACATATACAAAAATATGGCCATCCAAATGCACAAACAAATAGAACATAATCAAATGCAATGCTAGCAGCAATACATCATTGGGGTTAGTCCATAAACAATCAAATAAACAATATGTAATCACTATGGAAGCCCTTCTCAAGCTAATGCTCAGTCTTATGAGGTTAATTGGTCTTAGTTTGTACTAACTTAGGCTCTAGAAACTCCTGTAAACACTGCCATCTTAGTGCATGAAAAACAGTAAGGTTGGAACCTTGTTCATGCACTCCCCTTTAACCCATACTTGGTTTCTTGAGATTTTCACTCTCTTCCAAGCATGGTTTTAGCTTCATGGATGCTTGATCATCATCTTAGGACAGTAAACAACCATGAAACATGAAGATAAAACCCTTCCCTAAGCTATGAAGGCTAAAATCTTCAAGAGACACACAATAAACCTGAAAACTAGGGTTTTTCTCTTTCTTACTGCATCCGATTTTGCCTTCCTTTGTGATTTCTTGGGAGATTGAGCTATGGTGGCTATGGAAGCTTATAAAGGAGCTAAGGAATGAACTTTGGCTGGTAAGAGCCGAAAATTACCAAGGAAAGGCAAGAAACAAAGATATTTTTCTTGGTATAATTAGTTTAATCTTAACCCTCACTTAGGTCACATATGTATGCCTTAAGCAAATACTTTTTGGCTAATCTTTAGCCCACCTTTTTGAACTTAAAACCTGGAAATAAAAGGCTGGGATAATGCTAGAAATGGCCATCTTTGACTCCTGTCAAAAATCATCCCATCCTTATGTTATTTTTGTGAACAATTGTAAACCTAGTTGCCCTAGGTTCTTGAATAATAGCCTTTGTCTCCTTTATGCAATTTAGCATCCAAAAATTTCTTTCATACCATTCAAATCCTTCCAAAATCCTTTTTTTAGAGTTGTAAAATTAAGTATCCAAGCCTTGAAATCTTGTAATAAGACCTATAGATTACTTGTAAAACAAACAATCCTCTAAGGCTTTCTTTAGTACCAAGCAACCATTGTAATCTTTTAAGGAGGTGTAGATTATTCACTTTATCTCTTACATTTCATTCACTATGGTCAAAATTATGCTATATAATGGTTTATAACAATTATGCCTTTATATTGTAATTTTCCTATTTGTTGAGATGGTAACATTCGCCCTTCTCCTCATGATCCATTCCTGCTTTTTGGTCTTTAGCTGACTTATGCATTATGGGCATATTACCCATGCTCATACTAGGTTGGGTAAGCCAACCTTCACCTTGCCATTTCATATCTTTGACTCCTTTAACTCTCCTTCGGGAGCCAATGCATTGTTGACCATCCACTGATGGCCCTATGTTAATGATCATTGATGCTTAGTGGCATCCTCATTGTATGACATGCTGGCCTAAATGAGAGACTTTCATTGTGAAGATATCTGAAACACTCAGAAGAATAATGGTTAGGAGCTCCTCGGAGTGTGTTTCTGGGGGAGGAGCCTTCGACGCCCAAGTCAGTATTTGAGGGTGGAATTAAGAACAGAGAACAAAGAGTAAAGAGTGTCTCATGTGTTCTTACCAAGGTCCTTCCCAAGTATCTATAGGAGGGTGGAGGGAGGAGGCCGTTTGACACAGTTGGTCCAGTTCATGACACGTGTTCGGTTAGATCTGATCCGTACCTTCGGAGGTAGGTGTCTGCAGTTGGCTGTAGGCCGTTCTGGCCAGAGGGCAGGAGCGTGTGTGAAGTCTCTCTATCAAAGGCTTATTAACCGTTTTTGTCGTATCTCCATAAGACCCCTTCGGGGTGTGAGTGTCACAGGCCTTGAACCTTAATCCTATTTAAGTCATATATGACCCTAGGAACCTTACACTTATTCAGTGTTAGGCCTGTGTAAATTTGTCCTTAGTGGGCTTGCTAATTGATTAAATTCTTAATGCAATACTGTTTTATACTATGCCTTACTATGGCTGTAGGTCAATGACCATAAAAATAATATATAATCGATGCAGCTGGCCAGCACTTCAAACATGCATTTATATAAAACATACTATTATGCATAGTGAGTCCATACAAGCTACTAGGGAACATAACCACTAGTTCCATAGCATTTACTAGAGGCATAACTTCTACACACATATATACATCATACACAAAAGTGTTATATATATGCTACACACTGAGAATCTGGGAATCCAATCCCACCTGAGTTACACTGCCAAAAAAGGGTCACTACAGTGTTCAGGTCTTCCCTGTTCCTTGCCTCTGTACAACAAAGGCCAGTAAGTTAGTATTCCAGTAATTAGGAACCTGCAAGAAAGAAACTTAACAATAATATACAATAGTAATTAACTTCTGCACGCCTGGTATCAAAATACTAACAACCAATTTCTTTATTGGTTATTAGCCCCAGGTCCACCAGTATCTGCACACACAATATGTAAGGGATGTGAGAACCAAAAGTTCTCAGTAAGGGTTATGACCTGCAAGAAAATCAACAACATAGGACTGTGCATATTATCCATAAGGATGTCGATATATGCATAGTGCACTTGAGCTCAAGTCATAGTGCTAGAAACTCGTATTATTAGCCAATAATTATGGGAGTAGCTAGTTCCCATAATTCCTTTACTCATTCGTCCTGCAATTGACAAGTCCAATTTGTCCATACAAATACTGCTTTAAAAGCTTCTTAGTATTTGCCAATCTCCCTTATTTTATGTACATGAGTGAACTATTTGCTTATTTAGTGCATGTGTTAGTGCTACCTTTATTAGGTTTCGTGAGTGGTTAAGGACACCTCCCCCTCTGAGGTCCATCCAGGTCTTAGCCCATCATTGTGACCTTAGATATCATAGGTTCCTAATCTGTCATACTCACTGTAAATTAAACCATATTAAGGTCCATTTTGCCTATAGATATAAGTTTACAAATATGCAGTTACACACTTCATATGCACTTCATAGTTTGGCTTCTTACCAAACCCAATCATATAAGCTTCTCAAATAGCCATCAATACTCAAATCATATGCTTGTTAAATTTATCCATAATTCGGCCACTTGATATACAAGTATCATAGCCAAATTATTTAACACATAAGCATACAAATTAAATAACCCTTACCTTAGATAATTTAGTTTGCAAGCTTCAGGTACTTAGCCTTTTGTCTCGGTTCTAGTCTCTTCTAGGGTCTTCCTATAGTAGCTTGAGTAATTACGTATAATTGATCATTTAACAATAAGACAAACCATTCTTTAGGCCAACAATTAATAACTCCTACTATGGTTTAAATGATTTACTTAACCCTTTTTCATGGATTTAGTTAATCGGCCCTTAACAAAGCTTTTGTTCTTCTTTACTCAGTGTACTTAATTAGAAGGACTTCTTGTTCATTTTTCCATTATTTTTCCAGCAATTTCAACCATATTACAGCCTAAAATAAACAATTAAAAGCTGGAATTAAATGGAGAACCGATAGATCCTTTTATTCAAAAATCAACCATACCTAAGGCCCTTTCTTTTTCAAGCTTAATTTCCAAGCTTTCCTTGCTTATTTTCTCTTATCAAGCATCAAGAAAGCCAACTTAATAACCATTTGCAACAGCTACAGGATTGAAATGAAGCTTGAAAATAGGGGAAATAAAAATTAGAACTTACTTGAACAAATAGTTTGAAAATCAAGCTTAGGATTGCTTCATACTTGATTTTTCTTCAAAAACTTACTTAATTTGTGGCTAATTTGAAAGGATCTGACTGATGGGAGCTTAACCAAGTTTGTCCATGGTGTTTTTGGGAAGAGGGGTGAAGTTTCGGGTGGTTAGGTGTGGAAGAAATGACCCGGTTGACTTAAATAAGACACCACCGCCTCACTTTAAAAAAAATCACGTGCTCAGTGCCCACTTTGTACTTTCCAGTAAATTTGGGTTTATTCGTAACACGCTTAGACCTTTAGCACCAAATCTGGTATTATGCTGAGCCTGGTTCCTTCACAGATATAAATACGCGGCCAGTCCCAGCCTTCCAGTTATATTCCATTTTGTCCCTACCTTTAACAGGATTACATTTAAACCACTTCTGAACAATCTAGTTAATCCAAAATTTCATGATGATAGAGCGAAAATCACGGAAAACCGTGATACCTCAAATTTAATATTTTTTTCATGCTCTATCCAACCGTGCAATAAAAATGGGTCATTATATGAAATGACCAAAATACTCCTCTTGGCCCAGCTTGCTTAAATGATCAATTTTATTCATTTTTAACTACTGGACCCTAAATTACCGAGACTTAGCTTGCAAATAAATTATCTAAAGTGTAATTTATTAAATTAACTAATTACCTGGCTGATTAGACTTATAGCTCCAAGGACCGTCACAGTGAGACCTTTTCGAGCAGAGGCTTTCCTCCAAGGGCTATTGGGGAAGACCCTTTGGTGGGTCACCTTTGGGAGACTTTTTGCCAGCAGAGGATGTAGGATCTACTTTTATGAGGTTGGTATCTTCGTAAATCAGAGGGTGGTGGAAGACAACTTTTTCCGAGATTGGTCATATTACCTTCCCAAGGTTGGTGTTTGTGTGTTTGAGTATGCCCCGAGGTCGGGGCTAAGTTTTTACAGAGGGTGGTTTCATGACAGCTGATCGGGAGATTTTGGAGGCCATAGCCCTTTGGCTATCACAAACCCCCATCGGGAGGCCGAAGTTGTATCTTCGATGTTAAGCTTTGGCGAGCGTGGCCTGAAAATCTTCAGACGTCCCATTAGCATAGCTAAACTTTGACCGAGGTCACCTTCTTTGGGATGGGTATCTCTTTGGTTCAAGATGTCTTTTTCGGCCGAAGTAGTATCTTCGGCATCAAATGAGACTTTTTGCTTTTGACCGAGCTCTTAATGTTTCCAAAGTTGTATCTTTGGAGAAATATTTCCCTCTTTGAGCTTTTTTTTCCCTATTGCCTGCCAATGAATCGTTACGTCTTTTGACCAAGTAGTCGCGTCACTTCGGGTTAGGCTTACCTAGGTCTGCTAATGTCAGAAGGCGTGCCCTTGTTTCTCACATTGGGTGACACATGTCACTAGGTGACTGGCGAACGGTCCCGTCCATTACATCGGTTATTTCCATTCGCCTATGAAGGGTCATTATGGTGATGGTTCGCCTACCTCCTTTGGTCTATATAAACCTTTCTCCTTCAAAGCTTTCCACAGTCTTCAATTCTCATTCCTTTTGCTCTATAATTTCCTCTCATCTTTCATCTTTCTTTGGCGGTGATGCTAGCAACGGAGCGATTTCCGATGAGTTTGTGGTGATTTCTGAAGTTTCTACTTTCAGTCCAAACTAAGTGGGTTTCTTTCCGAAGTACTTCTTTTTTTGTCTCAATTCTTTCCCCTTTGTCTCTTTGAGGTTAAGGTCTTTTGTTTCCAAACATGTCTTCTTCCTAAATCGAAGCTCGTCCCATTCCTGAGAGTTAGCTCCCTCTTAACTCTTATCCGAGCTTTGCCACTTCGGAGAAAGTGAAGAAGTGGTCCGCTAAATTTTTTCTCCTTGCCTATGCCGTCACCAGGCTCCCTAGTCCTAGTAGGCCTAGCTATGCTCCTCAGATGAACGAGATTAATGTCTTCAGGGCACAGTTGAAGGAGGGATTTCGGTATCCCCCCTCCCCCCAAAGACGGTTTGTGACTTTTGCCAATTTCATGGCATAGCCGTGAACCAACTTCCCCCGAATTCCTACTATTACTTCAATGCCTTTCTTTGCATGTGTGAGGTCTTCAATATAGAGCCCCACTTCATCTTTTTCATGCAATGTTATAAACTTCACCCCATTCCGAAGGGTGGGTTCTACTTCTTGCTCTCTCGGGGATCTGGGAGCAAAAAATTTACGTTCACCTTTGAAACAAAAGATATCTGGCGAAGGTGATAGAAGAAATTCTTCTTTCTGAAGGTGGACAAGTGGTGGAAAGACATGTCATCTAAATGGGCTTCGGGTGTCTTGGCCATTAATGTTGTTGACCCGAGGAAGCTGTTAACCTTAAAGTTAGAGTCCCAATTTAAGGAGTTTGATAGCCGTATTCGGGATGTCGTGGATTAGGATCCTGAGGTCCCTCCGCGTTCTCTTTACCCCTTCCTCATAAGATGGAGTTTCATGACGGAAGACATCTTTTGGGAACTTGGGGTAATCAAGGAACATGTTACTGACGAAGGCATGCCGAAGCCTTTCATTGATGGGAAGAAAGCATGGTTGGTTATGCTCCTTCAGGGCGAACTTACGTACTCGGCACTTAAAGAGAGTAAGCTCATTTCCAATTTTTATTACTTATGCCTTTTTGTACTTACACTGATGTTCTTCTTTTTACAGAGATGGGTGATAAGTTTGCAACCTTCTACAATAGTCTCTTCCTCGACCAAGCTGAGAAGGGGGAGCAGCAAAAGAAGAAGGCGTCGAAGTAAAAAAAGGCATCGGCCGGACTGTCTTCGGTGTCAAATTCGAAGAAGGCCAAAAAGGACTCCCTTCCACCGCCTCCCAAAGGTGAAGTGGAGGTGCTTGATCGAACTCCCATACGGGCTGACCCATCCTCAGAACCGACCATCTGTTCAACCCCTTTGAGTCTTAACACGGTTGCCGAAACATTGGTTACTTCGGTGGGGGAGCTTTCGGCTGAAGAACTGGAGGAACGTCGAAAGAAAAAGGGCAAAAGGGTTCCTGCCGAAGTCCTTTATGTCAGCGACTCTGATGGAGACGACGCCGAACTCCCTCCAGGTTTGTCCCTTAGCCATTCATCTATGAGTTTGGGAATTTTTGGTATTTTAGACCTTGTAGACGAATGGCTAAGGGATAACGTTTTAATTGAACTTCGTCGTGACTTTGTAGACGAAGGAGCACAGGCTCCGTGGGTGGAGGATCATGCTCAGAAGAGAGCCATTCAGGACTCGAAAATATTGAGGGACAAGGTTCCGAGGGAACCCTTCTGGACTTTTATAGAGGACATGGACTTGTTCTCTGAGGATAGCCAGAAGATGGCCCCTTAGACGTTGAGGGGCATCATGACTAATGCCACTTTTCAGTCCCTGACGAAGGAGTGCCCAAATGAGGAGGTCATCACCGCGAGGATGAGCGAACACGCTACCCAGGTAAACCTTAACCCTTTAGGACTTAGAATTTTTCTGAGCTTTTGTTGCTTTTGACCGACATTCAAAATCCTCCCCCTTTGTAGCTTCTGGCATATAGTGGATATCTTCGGGCTTGGTCAACTAAACAATCCTCGATCTGAATTCAATCGAAAGAGAGCTTGGCCAAGGCTAAAGAACTGTTTGCTGGCTTGATCGTCAAGTACGGCGAGCTTAATAAAATTGCAAAGGAGGACTTGGCCAGCCTTCGGCAAGAGGTGCTGAAAAGCCAAAATGAGCTTTTGGAAGACTTTTCTTCCAAAGTGTCAGACCTCGGCTCCAGGGTGGTGGCTTTGACTTCGGCCAATGAAGCCTTCCAGAAGAAAAAGAAGGAAGCCGTTGCTGATCTCATGAAGGTGTTGGGGCTTTACGCTAAATTCATAGTTGAGATCGACCGGCTAAATAAGGAGAAGAAGAAGAAAAAAAAAGAAGCTGGAGAAGGAGGTGGAGGTACTGAAGAAGGAGCTGGAGGACCTGAAAGCTGAGAAGGTGAAGTCAGATGAGGCATCTAAGTCCTTCTTCCAAGATGGGTTCTGCCTTGCCTGTCACCAGGTCCTTTCCAAGCATCCTGACTTGGACCTCTCATTCTTTTGTGTGCTCGACATTCCCAAAGAACCAACTTTGGAATGGTCGATAGTAGAATATCTCAATCTTCCCATTCTTCCTCATTCGGCTACTGAAGCTGGCGCCAACGAAGATGATGCCGAAGGTGACTCCACCGAAGATCCTGCGGAGCCCGAAGATGGTTAGGACAACCAACAGACCTCTTTTTTTTTGTACTTTGTACTTTTGCAATGAAATGAAATTATATCTTTCATTGAAATTTTGGCTATGCCCCTAATTGATATGAATTCAGACATTATCTTTTTCCTTCTGCATTTAATCATCTTCGGTGATTAACCATCTTCGACGATGAGTCGTGTCGTCCTTTAAGGATTTACAACCTTCGTCTTTTTAAAGGTTTCACAACCATCTTCGGTCAACCTTCTTTAAAAGACTTGTCTTTCAAAAATAGTTAAGTACTTTTGGGACCAACCATGTTCAGTCAACCATCTTCGATAAAACTTCATTTTTGTGAAAAATAATTAAGTACCTTTGGCACCAACCATGTTCGGTTGATCACTCTCGGTAAAAGTTGTATAATTTCACTTGTACACTTTTGGAAACAACTACATTCGGTTTGAATCCCTTGGTACAAACCATATTCGGTTGAAAACCTTTGGTAAAATACTACTTATTCACCTTTGGAAACAGCCACATTCGGTTTGCCTCCCTCGGCACCAACCATGTTCGATCGATAACCTTTGGTCAAATATTGTACAATATTACTTATGCACCTTAAGAAGCAACCACATTCGGTTTGCCACCTTCGGTGTCTTTTGCATAATTTTTCTCTTGAAAAATTTTATAAGTGTAGAATTTTTTCAAAGAGTCTAAATGCCATGTATTTTTCAATTCTTCACCTTCGGTGTCACCGACCTTATAGACTCCTAGCCAAACTTCCTCGAGGACCGAATAAGGTCCATCCCAATTTGCCCAAAGTACTCCATGAGATGGTCTTCGGGCTTTGAATTCAGCTTTTCGGAGGACGAGGTCCCTTTCTTGATTCCTTTACACTTGACATGCAAGTTTGTAGCAATGGTTACTCTCTGCTAAAAAGCTTTTCTTCTGAGCTCGGCCATTTCTCTATGTTTGTCAACCATATCTAACTTGGTTCTCAAATCGAGGTGGTTCCTTTCTTCGTTGAACACCTGTATTCTTACAGATGGCTGTACAACCTTAACAGGGATAATGGCCTCTCTACCGAAGATGAGTGAGAAGGGTGTCTCACCCGTGGCCCTTCTAATAGTTGTTCAATAGCTCCACAGCACTATTAGAAGCTCTCTTGGCCATTTTCCCTTTGTTTCCTTCAACCTCTTTTTTAGACCATCTTTTATCGTTCTGTTAGACATTTCCACTTGTCCATTACTCTGAGGATAGGCAACCGGGGTAAAGTGCAATTTTATCACGAGGTCGGTTGCGAATTCCTGGAAACCTTTACCGTTAAACTGGGAACCATTATTAGGTACTATCACCCTCAGTACGCCAAATTTGCATATGATGTTCTTCCAGACAAATCTTTGTATGTCCTTTCCCAATATTGCTACTAAAGGCTCTGCCTCGAAATGCTACGTATATTAAGAATGAAGAAACAAAATTCTTCTGAATCTCATGATGCAAATGCAAGCCATGTATCATAATAAAAAGGATGCAGATTTATCTCTTTGGAAATCGACAAAATACATAAGCGGAAGGGAAAATATGAACTCAAATAGAATGATTACCATGTGATCAGCCCAGTCCTTGATGCATGAATAACAAAATCTATGACCACAAGGCAAAACCCCCCTAGTTGAATTCCAGGGGAGTAGGTAAGCTTTTCTCTTTCTGATGAACGTTGGGGCTTTTTCCACACGCATTCTCAGGCTCAGGGCCTTCTTTGTGAGTCCTGTCGGACACCAACAATGCACACTTTTCAGGCTTATCAGAAACATTTAGAGCTGATGGCTGGTTTTGCACTCTGATCTCATCAACATCTTCAATATCTTCTTCTACAAACAACCTCCGGCTAAGGGGACCAGCTTGAGATGTCCCTTCAGTTCCAGCAATTCTGACATTCCCATCATTAAGTGAATTGGTGAACATGTTAGAGACCTTACAATCTCGCTTATGGACTCTGACTGGATAGAAATCCTGGTCTGAGTCCGAAAGATCAGACTCCAAGACATATCTATTCACAGTCTTGTTCACAAGCCTCTGCCCTTCATGAGAAGATTCAGCCAAAGAGGTGTCACCTGTATCCAAGAATTTCCTCCTTTTCTTTGCCAACTGCACCAAAAGATTGAAGTGAAAATAGTGCTTCCTTTTCAGTGCATCTGAGACAAAATGCATTGACCTTACTGCGACCATGCAGAACTTCACTCTTCCCGGAGGTGTCAGGAGAGGCCCAATGAGGTCAATACCCCAAACAGTGAAGGGGCAAGGGTAGTTTGCCAAGGTTATGATTTCCGAAGGTAGTCTCTGGATGGGAGTGTGTCTCTGGCACTTGTCGCATTTCTGGACGAACTGCCTCACATCCTTCCTTAAGGTATGCCAGACATACCCTTGGCAGAGTAATACCCCGGCAAGGGTATCAGTCTTGATGTGAGAACCGCAGGCCCCCTTATGGACTTCTTTGAGGACCATCTCAACGTTTTCTTCACTGACACACCTTTATAGCGGACTTGCGTACCCTTGTCGGTACAACTCTTATCTGATCAGGAAGTATCTTCCTAAGTGCTTTCACACTCTAGCGGCTTCAAGAGGATCCTTGGGAAGTTCCGAAGTTGTGAGGTATTTCTTAATAGGATATTTCCACCCTATACTCGAGGTTGCTATGCACATTATTGCAGTGCTCGGCTGGCAGAGTACTTGAGTGGACTCTTTTGATTTGGCCAAAGTGTCTGCCTCCATATTTTCTCGCCAAGGTACATTTTCTATCTATACCCTGTCGAATTCTTGGATAAGCTTTTTTGCGAGGTCGTGGTACTTTGCCAAGTTTGGGTCTTTCGCAAAGTAGTCCTCCAGCCATCTGTCGGACGACCAGTTGAGAATCGCTGTGGCCCTTCAGATTTTTTAGACCAATTCTTTTTGCTTATCGCAAGCCTGCTATGAAGGCTTCATATTCGGTGATGTTATTGGTGATACTGAAGCCGAACATGATGGACTTTGATGCTTCCATACGTCTGGGTCCCCGCAGAATTACTCCAGCTCCTTGATGTTCAGAACCGGAGGCACCATCGATGAAGAGTCTCCACTCATGTTCATCACCATCGAGGTCCTCCAGGGTATCTTCGGTTTTCGGTACATTGGCGATGAAGTCTGCCAATGCTTGGGCCTTTATTGCCCTTTTTGGATCATAGGTGATGTTGTACTCACTGAGCTCGATGCACCACTTTGATAATCTTCCAGAGTGATCTACCTTCCTCATGACATCCCTAAGAGGTAGGTTATTTCGTACAATGATAGGATGTCCTTGGAAGTAAGGCCGCAGCCTTCTGCTTGCCAATACTAGAGCATAGATAGCCTTTTGCAGAAGAGGGTACCTAACTTTGGCACCGTGCAAGGACTTGCTTACGTAGTACACTGGAAACTGTTTTCCTCCCTCTTCCGTCACAAGCACCAAACTTACGGCCTTTTCGGTGACAGCGAGGTAGAGTACGAGATGTTCTCTTTCCAGTGGCTGCCGAAGTGTCGGTAGACGGGTTACGTAGCTCTTGAGCTCGTCCCAAGCCTTTTGGCAATCTTCGTGCCAAAGGTGTTCCTCAAAATCGAGGTTACCTTCATTCTTTGCAGCTTTGGTGAGTATTTTGAAGAATGGTTGCACCGGTCTCTGTTAGTGTTGTGCCCAAAAGGCCAATCATAAGATGATTATATTTTTGCACATTATTAAGGCATTAATCCAGCAATTATGTTTATTGTTTTGTTTCTGTGTAACTTAACAAACATAATTGTAACCCTAGAATAATGATATTCTCAAACGTCCCTAGTCTAGTATTATTGTGGAGCGGGTTGTAATAATACATAACGACTAGCATATATGGAGACTAATATGAGATATGTAGTCTGCATATGGGTACAAGTTGGAGAACTTGTGTACTGGACCAACCCACCATGAGAACACTACATGGATCGTTATATGAGTGTCATAAGTGATTCTCATAGTGATCACGGTATATGTAGTCCTTTAACCTAAGATCATCAAGGTTCCCTACATGTGAGTCACATTCTTTGATACTTTCCTTTTTTGCTCGTAATTGAGTGAACTTGAAGGAGGTCATTGGGTATGTCACATATCATGCGGAGGGATTTGTATGATCAAGATGGGATTTGTCCCTCCTATGTAACGGAAGTGATATCTTCAGGCCCCTTGATAGAGTAAGACTTAGAAAAATGCATGGCCATGCTAGGATTAGTTGATATACGATATCAATGTCATCAGTTTAAGTTGGTCTACTCGGTAATCAAGAAACCAAAGATTGAGCTATACGAGAGTGACAAATTCCATGTCTCGTGCTTAGTCTTGATATCTTGGACAAAGGGACAATGGCATATATCGGTGATGATCATAAAGGTTTAGTCGAATCATCGACAATCTTGTCACTTGGGTAGCAATGATGTGTTGCTAGACACCGCTAATTACTTATGATCATAAATATGATTTATGATCATTGCCAATGTGGTAAGAGCCTATTGGGTCGCACACATAAAGCTATTTGGATCATTAGAGTGCATGGGGTAATAATTTGGGTTTTGGTTTCACAATAATTTCGTATTAATAATGGGCCCAATAGTTGAGCCATTATTAAGCCCGAAATTAAAGCCTAATTGGATTAGGGCTTTGAAACCCATTAGGCTTGGAAGTTGAGTCTCACTATAAATACAACTTCTAGTGAAAAGTTCGCAGGTCTTCTTGCCCTAGCCTCCTAAAAGGACAGCCACACTCTTCTCTTGCAATTCCTTGGAGGACGCAAGCTAGCACTACGACCGCAAGAGAAATGCATCTACCGAGACGTGGTGAAAGCGTGGTGATCCCGAGAGGCTCGTGTGGATACCATAGAGAGCTTGAACACGTCAACTGTTCAAGTTTTGTGATTCGACTCTACAGTTGAGTGAGAGATCTCAACCGAAAATTTGGTATGAAAATTTTTGAACACCCGGTTTACCTCGTTTCACTTGGATCCTGGAGGGTTTCGGTTAAATTTTGCTGCGCTATTTGGCTCCCGAAACCCAATAGTCTCCATATCTAGAGATGAATCTACTAAGCGCCGTGATTCTCCCAGTAAGTCTTCACACATCCTTGGTCATTGTGGGAGTTTGGAATCCTAGCAGGGCCTTAACCTTTTATGGGTTGGCATTGATACCTCTTTCAGATACCATGAACCCGAGAAATTTGCCAGCCGTCACCCTGAACACACATTTTTCGGGGTTAAGATGGACCCGAATCCTCGAAGTTAGTTGAATATTTCCTCCAAGTCTACGATATGATTGCTAAGCTGTTTACTTTTGACTATCATATCGTCCACATATACTTTCATTTTCTCCCAATTTAGGAGCTGAATACCTTGTTCATCAGCCTTTGATATATTGCTCCCGCGTTTTTATGGCCAAAGGGCATTCTGACGTAATAGTAGGTTCCAACTTTGGTAATGAATGCAGTTTTTTCCTTATCTTTGGGACTTATCCGAATTTGGTGATATCCGCTAAAGGCGTTAAGGAAGCTAAGCAGGCCGTATTCAGCAGTAGAGTCTACCAATTGGTCTATTGGTGGCAGAGGGTAAGAGTCCTTCGGGCAGGCTTCATTAATGTTTTGGAAGTCGATACACATTCGGAGTTTATCACTCATTTCCTTGGTGTCAACAACAACATTGTTGAGCCATTCGGGGTACTTGACCTCCCTTATTATGCCCTCATCTGTTAATTGTTGGACTTCAATTTTGACAAAGTTGTTCTTATGTGCCGAGAGGCTACGTTTTTTCTGCTGAATAGGCTTCACCTCCGGGGACATTTTAAGGCAATGTTGGATTATACCGGGGTCCACCCCAGGCATATCATTTGGAGAGTAGGCAAACAGATTTTTGTTCGTGAATAGAATGGATACAAGCTTTTCCTTGTCACCTTCGGCCAGTTTTTTCCCCACTTGGGTACTTTGACCTGGGACAAGCTCTGCATCCTCTGTTTCTATTTTTTCAGAGTCACTTTTTTCTCCTCCTATTGCCTCTTCGCCAACCATGCTTCTTTTTCCCAAAGTCTGTGCATGAACTTTCATTGGGCTCTGTCTTGGCTTCATGAAGACTTTCCTTACTTCGGCTTGATCAATGAATATTTCCGCGTCCCCTTCCTTTTAGCCGAAAGTGACCGTTAGGTACTTCACATCTGGATGAATGTAGGGATTTCCTTATGTTTGCCTTCCGAGGATGGCATTGTATGAAGAAGGGACATCTATGACGATGAATCTCGTCATTATGAAGCCAAATAGCTCTTTCTTGTTCTGAACCGAAGTTCCTCTTACCATCAAAGGCAAATCAATCCACCCAAGTACAGGGAGTTTTGAGGGACCTATGCCAAAGGCAGGGGAGGTAACGGGTTTAAGATCAATCTTGGAGATGCCCAAGTTTGGCAACAAGTAGGAGAACAGAACGTCGGCATTAGAGCCATCATCGATGAGCACTCTTTTGATGTCCTAGCTCCCTATCCTTGCCATTATTAGGAGGGGGTAGTCATGAGAGAACTTCACGGTAGACCTATTTTTCCGAACAACCTTGTTCGATGGGTTTCTGAACTCCATCATTGAGATTTCGTGAACTTTCCTTTTCCTTTCAGCCGAGAGTATCCCAGTGGTGATTGTTTGGATCACTCCCGCTAGAGGTAGTGGATGCTTTCTAGGACTTCGGTTTCGACGTTGGTCGGAATCGTAGTCTTCATCTTCTCTTTGCCTCTCTTCTTCTCTTCTACCTTTGGTGGACTGTATCCAGAAGTAGCGCCGAAGTCTTCCCCCTTTGTTTTCGAGGACTACCCCCACCCTCGGTTGGGTACCGAGGTTGGTGACTCTGACCCTCGGAATGATTGTGATCAGACTTTGGCCCTCCCATCTTCAGTTTTTCAGCCGTCATTTGCTGTTCTGCCCTTCGGTATAATTCTCTGAAGGTGTCAAGGGGATCTTTGGAGAACTCGTATAATTCTCTCCTAAGTTCCCCGATCATGGCGAGGATGCGGATTTCGGGGCAAAAGTCGGGCACACTCAAGGCTTCTCGATTAAACCTCTCGACATAGTCCCGAATGGTCTCCCCATTCTTTTGGGCAACGTTAAACATTTGGACGGGCATCTTCGCCATCGGCCTACTTATGATGAATTGCTAGGTGAATGCGGTGGATAACTCTTGTAAGCCCATTATGGTTCTGGGAGCCAGGGAGTTATACCATGCAGTTGCTGACCCTGAAAGGGTGACTTTGAAGCACTTGCAGAGGGTGGCGTCATCAGCGCCGTGCAACACCATGCTGCGCTTATATTTTGTTAGGTGAGCTTGGGGGTCGCTACGCCCATCATACATTTCTAAACACGGTACTCGGAAGTCACTTGGCATAGGTGCCTCTACTACTGCACGGATGAAGAGTGACTCAAGGGTGCGTTCATCATACGTTTCTAAACGCTAGGTCTCAACAACGGTGAATTGAGAATGAGTTCCCACAGATGGCGCCAAATGATGCCTAGAGGCATCCTCGTTGTATGACATGCTGGCCTGAATGAGAGACTTCCGGTGTGAAGATGTCTGAAACACTTAGAAGAATAAGGGTTAGGAGCTCCCCAGAGTGTGTTTTTTGGGGAGGAGCCTTCGACGCCTAAGTTAGTATTTGAGGGTGGAAGTAAGGAGTAGAGAACAAAAAGTAAAGAGTGTCTCATATGTTCTTACCAAGGTCCCTCCCAGGTATTTATAAGAGGGTAGAGGGATGAGGCTGTTTGACACAACTAGTCTAGATCATGACACGTGTTCGGTCAGATCCGATCCATACCTTCAAAGGTATGCATCTCCAGCTTATTGTAGGTCATTCTGGCCAGAGGGCAGGGGCGTGTACGAGGTCTCTCTGTCAGATGCTCATTAACCATTTTTGTCATATCTCCGTAAGACCCCTCCGAGGTGTGATACCCCTTCGGGCAAAGACTTTCCTCCGAGGGCTATCGAGGAAGACTTTTCGGTGAAGTGGGTCACCTTCGGAGGACTTTTTGCCAACAGAGGATGTAGGATCTACTTTTCTGAGGTCGGTATCGTCGTAAATTCGAGGGTGGTGGAAGACACCTTTTTTGAGGTTGGTCATGTTACCTTTCCGAGGGTGGTGTTTATGTGTTTGAGTATGTCCCGAGGTCAGGACTAAGTTCTTACAGAGGGTGGTTTCATGACAGCTGATCAGGAGATTTCGGAGGCCAACGTCTTTCAGCTATCAATCATCAAGTGCCTCTGTATGCTAGCTCAAGGCCTTGATAATCTCAGCCTCAAGTTTTTACTCTCGAATAAAAGGGTACATGAGTGCTCCTCCATTTTGCTGTATAGCCCACATGACCATGTGTTTATCACTTGGGTTAGTGCATCCTTGGGTCTTTTCGGTGTTGCCTAACCCATCCAAGCTGGAGGGTTCAAATTTTGACACATCAAAAATAACCAACTCGACCTCGTGTCACTCCCCACCTCGAAGGTTCCCATGCCTTCATAATCCTACAGATCATGTTGCCTACCTTGTATTTGAGGTCCAAAACAACTTCCTAGGATGGTGGTCACACCCAAACTACTAGCACCAAGGTGTTGCCCTACCTCAGAGCAAGCCAAACCAACTGCCCCAACATTGCCGCATTAGAGTGCTAGGATTCATCCTCAAACCTTTAGCATTCGAAGGCACACCTGACCCAATTTCACTATCGCAACATGCAGCCAAAGTCAGATGACAATTCACAGATGTTAGTTAGTACTAACTACCCTAGCACAAGGACAATCCACTAGATCTCAGTTCCAATCTTCCAATAACCATAACATGGCTATAATACCAAGCTAACACAACCCCTCATGGCCTTGCCTAGGAAACCTATGGGAACTTGTCCCACACTAATCTCAATTGGCTAATTGATTATATGCACTCTAGTTAAAGCCTTTATGCTTCTAGTTAATTAATCCTACTATGCAATCATCCATGAATATGTGCTTTGACTTGATTAATAAAACAAGAAAATAACACTTTAAACATCGCGATGGAATTTATTAAAAATGTACATCAAAACCGCTCAAGCATGCAAAACATTTACATGATTAACAACACATAATCAATTGCGTGAGAGTATCCACGCATAAGAAGACTCTATTCACACCCAAGAGTGATTCTAGAGTTCACTACTCAACATGTACATTGAAAGCAACTAGTGTATGAGAATTATACACTAAAATTAAACTATTAAGATCCATAACGAAGCTCTCACCTAAGAGCAAACACCTAGTGGCAAGCTCCATAAGTCCTCCCTATTCTTCACTAGCCTCTACTTGTTAGCTTAGCTCAACAATCCTTAACTGTTGTTGCCCTTATAGAACATATTTGCACAATGAAAACTAAAGGAATGAGAATTAATGATTCTCAATAAGGGATCCTTCAACTTGTAAGAAAAATACTGAGGACACACACATATACAATATATATGAATTCTACAGTGTGCGCTTGCAGTCTTAGGGCTAACATATATACATATATTCAAGTTCCTTGAGGTCCTTCCTCTTCTTAGTTTTCACATGGATGTCACCCTATGCCTAGCAAGTTTTGGCCCCTAACTAGCTCCTAGCAAGCTTTAATTTGCTAACGTCCTTATGAGCTAAGCTCAATAAGTAACCTTCCTTTGATTGTTGTGTAAGTGAACATGGTGGATGCACCACGCTTAAGTTCCAAAGAACTTACTAGGTGTACTAAGCCTCCACATAGTACCTTAAGTCTTTAGACTTGCCTACTTTACCTGCATACTAAACTTTCACCTTAAAACCTTACCAATAGTGTACTAGTTCTCACTTACGCCTCAAGTAACCTTGCTTAAGCTACAATTTCCCTAAACTTTCACTCAAGGAAAAACTTATCCACTCTTACTTGGTTCACCCTGGTGGAGTAGTAATGACTATGGTTGGACTCATTCATTAGGTTATTTGGAACCTACCTAGGTGCACTAAGGTTCCAAAATCATGACCGTAAACCTGAAGGCCCAACTAGGCTCTTGATGGTACCAAACCTTACACCTGGCTAATGTGTTATAATGTGGCCAAATGTCTCCTCACTTTAAACAAAAATGAAGCTAAATATGGGCCAATACAAGCTTGGGAAAAACATCAAAATGATAGCCTTACCTCTTAGCTTTGCGTGAAATCTTGAATTGCCTTAATCGAACACTTGAGTAAAATATTATAGTCAAAATACTACAATAGTGTCGATGCTAGCAGGTCCAAGCATTTTGCTTATGGAGATGCATTGCCAACCCTTGGCAATGTGGCACCATAGTACAAAACACTTAAGTTTCTTAAATGAGGGCCTGATGATGCATCCCCAATCGTTTATGCCTAGAAAAATCTTAGATTTTACCCCACATGCACTTTTGGGGCTTCCAATACCTTCCAATGGCCCTAAAGACACCTCCAATTGCCTCAAACCTGCTTGTACACATACAATAGGCCGTAATGCACCATTTAAACAAATCATATGGTGTCTTTAAACACCACACAAACCATCAAAACCTCTCTAGTTTACCATGTTCGTCATCATCCACCAACTAACACCATTCATAAAACTACTTGAACTCTACCATAAGCAAGCTATGAATGACATCAAATATGCTTGAATAAAAAGTCCATTACCTTAATTGCACAATAATTAGCAAGCATCAAACATCACAAGCCAAGAATTCCAAGTTCCAAGGCTCCACTAAGGTTTTTCTTAGGTCTAATCAACACAAGGCATTTGGCACCAAATTAACACTAACCGAATAAAATCGAATTTTAAATCAAATCAAGAAATATGAAATCTTTAAGGATTGAAGCTTACCACATGCAAAAACCAAGGTTCAAGCTTGAAAAATGTCACCAAGCTCCACACCATGAAAACAAGTCCAAAACAAGCAATCTTTCAGTTGGACATCAAGAAAACCTTCCAATTTCATTAACAAATCATGGATTTATGAAGATTTGATAAGGCAATGAAGGGAAGAGGAGAGAGCTGCGAATTTTGGGGCTAATATGGCACCAAATTAATACTAACCCAACAAAACCCAAATTTAAATCAACTCAAGAAACATGAAGTCTGTAAGGATTGAAGCTTCCTATATGCACAAACCAAGGTTCAAGCTTGAAAAATGCCACCAAGCTCCAACACCATGAAAACAAGTGCAAAACAAGCAATCCTTCACTTGGGCACCAAGAAAACCTTCCAATTTTATCAAGAAATCTTGGATTTGTGAGCATTTGAGGAAGGGATAAAGAGAGGAAGAGAGAACTGCGAATTTTGGGGCTAAAATGGAGTGAATAGTGGCAGCCTAACACTTTCAACAAAATGATCATTTTGCCCTTAGATGAACCTAGTGCCATAAACCAATGGGAATCAACTAAACTTTGAATAACTTACTTGATCTTGCTAATTCACTTTTAATTAAGGTACTTAAGCTAAGGATTTATGAACTTACCTCGCTCACCGAGCATTCCACTTTGAGGGCTATAACATGTGTTGGCTTGCGAGGTTGGTTCCTGTATGAATCAGACCTTGATAATTGTTTTCCCCAGTCTAGATCCTGGTATTAGGCCGTTAACCAAAAATGGTATCAACATGTCCCTCCCCTAAAAAATGTGGGACATGGGCCCTACATTTTTCAGGGCCTATTAACAAAAAAGATGTCTCTTTTGAAAAAGGCACAATGAAATGACACCTAGTAGAGAAGGGAGAGACCAAATGGTATTTGCTGGGCGCACGTCCTTGTCATAATGGTAAAGTAGGAGTCAAAACAATATCTCATAAATATGTATTAGATGCAGCTAGCATACGTGTAACTCTTTTGTCAAATGAAGGCCACATGGCACCCTATGATTGGTCCACACGGCTGGTAATGATCACGGTCATTTTTTGAGATAGAAGGCAAAGGACCTCATAAGGTTATAAAAGTCCTTCCTTTTACCATCCTTCATTCACCATTCTCACTGCTTCTTAAATTTCTAAGTTTTTTTGCTATTTAGAGCTATTGTTCACCTTTCCCTGGTGATCTTTTGGCATTCTCTATGGACTTCTTCGTAGTCACCATAACAGGTTCAGTCCTAAGGTAATCTTTATAACATGGTGCTTACTTTTGCCAAATTTTTGCACATTTTTTTTGTTTCTTTTCTTATTTTTCCACAACATCTAGCAACTGCTGTCAATTTCATCTGATGGCAGTTTTTTTCTTGTTTTTTTTCTCAAATAGCTCACAAGTCTGAATTAGGAAAAGGTTGACATGGCCCTCTTGGCCCTACCTAAGAAACTTATGAGAACTAATCTCACGATAGTTGCAATTGGCTAGTTATTTATATGCACAAAATTAAAACTTTATGTGACTAGTTAATTAACCTAGAAATGCAAGCATGCATGCATCTTTAATTTGACTTGAATAAATGAAAATTCATAAAACATTCACATTGCTTAGGCATTTTGCATGGAAACCAAAGTTTAAATAGTCAAAGCATATAAAATCAACATTTGTATCATCACAACTACACATAATAACCATGTGAGGGCATTCAACAACAAAAAACTAATGTTCTTCACCCAAGAGTAACCCTAGAGTCCTTTAATCTTTGCATAGCTTCTCCTATTGAGATCTTCTCAAAATGAATCCACCTTAGATGGAATCCCAGTGACGAGCCTAAAAAAGTCTTCCAAGTGCTTTGCTAGCCATTGTGGCCAAGAAAACTATAGTTAGTACCTTGACTTAACCAACAAGTAACTATAAAAACTAGAATAAAAAAGTTTCTCATAACAAAGTACTTGCAACAAAAGACTACCTCAACAACCCTCAGTGGTTATTAGGTTCAACAGCATCAGAATCTGCACAACATAAACTAAGGAGTGAGAATTCATAAATTCTCAGTAAGAGGCCTTGACCTACAAGGAAAATACTAAGAATAACACATATATAAACATATGTAATATGTTGTAAGCTTATACAACATAAAGCTAAACCTATGCACATATATTTCAGTCTTTTAGGAATTGTCTTCTTCCCAGCCCTTAAACTACAAGGCAAAGCCTTGTCTACTAGTGAGCATAGCCTACTAGCCTAACTAGTGAAATTTTTCACTAGTTAAACCTCCTTTATGTTGTACAGAGGCTCTATGGTTAAACCGATTTCAACTAGGCTTCGAAGCACCAACTAGCTGTACTAAGGATTCCACATCAAAACCTCATACTTGTTGGTACGACTAGGTCCTCAATGGTACTAAACCTCATACCCATCTAATGGTAATACATTGTCGGCTTTTATAATCTAGTTCCCTTGTTTATGGTATAAGCTACCATGAAACACAAGAAAACTCCTAGGACTTGAAGGAGATTTGGAAGTTTGGGGGTACCACCACAACACCTCAACCCTTAGGTACCCTAAGCACCCCCTTGGACCTCCCCTTGAACCCCTTAGTAAAAGTTGGTTTTTGTTGGTACTATAATTGTGGTGAAGCGTCACCACAATACATAACTTCCTGGATGTTTCACAAGGATTTGGATATGTATCCTCGACCTTGGCAATGCATCACCAACCCCTTCATGCCCAAAAAGTCCTAACTCTTGCTATATGTACCTTAGGAGGCCTCCCAAACATATCAAACATGCTTAGAATGACTTCCCACTTCACATAGTTGTAGAACATGTTGTAAGTGTTGGGTTTCGGGAGCCAAACAGCGCAACGGAATTTAACCGAAACCCTCCAGGATCCAAGTGAAACGGGGTAAACCGGGTGTTCGAAAATTTTCATACCTAATTTTCGATTGAGATCTCTCACTCAACTGTAGAGTCGAATCACAAAACCTGAACAGTTGACGTGTTCAGGCTCTCTATGGTATCCACACGAGCCTCTCGGGATCACCACGCTTCCACCACGTCCCGGTAGATGCGTTTCTCTTGCGCTCGCAGTGCTAGCTTGCGTCCTCCAAGGAATTGCAAGAGAAGAGTGCGGCTGTCCTTTTTGGAGGCTAGGGCAAGGAGACCTGCAAATTTCTCACTTAAAAGTTGTATTTATAGTGAGACTCAACTTCCAGGCCTAATAGGTTTCAAAGCCCTAATCCAATTAGGATTTAATTTCGGGCTTAATAATGGCTCAACTTTTGGGCCCATTATTAATACGAAATTAAAGTGAAACCATAACCCAAATAATTAGCCCATGCACTCTAATGATCCAAATAGCTCTATGTGTGCGACCCAATAGGCTCTTGCCATGTTGGCAATGATCATAAATCACATTTATGATCATAAGCAATGAGCGGTGTCTAGCAACACATCATTGCTACCCAAGTGACAAGATTGTCGATGATTCGACTAAACCTTTATGATCATCACCGATATATGCCATTGTCCCTTTGTCCAAGATATCAAGACTAAGCACGAGACATGGAATGTGTCACTCTCGTATAGCCCAATCTTTGGTTTCTTGATTACCGAGTAGACTAACTTAAACTGATGACATTGATATCGCATATCAACTCATCCGAGCATGGCCATGCATTTTCTAAGTCTCACTCTATCAAGGGGCCCGAAGATATCGCTCCCGTTACATAGGAGGGACAAATCCCATCTTGATCATACAAATCCCTCCGCATGATATGTGACATACCCAATGACCTCCTTCAAGTTCACTCAGTTACGAGCAACAAAGGAAAGTATCAAAGTATGTGACTCACATGTAGGGAACCTTGATGATCTTAGGTCGAAGGACTACATATACCCTGATCACTATGGGAATCACTTATGACACTCATATAACGATCCATGTAGTGTTCTCATGGTGGGTCGGTCCAGTACACAAGTTCTCCAACTTGTACCCATATGTAGACTACATATCTCATATTAGTCTCCACATATGCTAGTCGTTATGTATTATTGCAACCCGCTCCACAATAATACTAGACCAGGGACTTTTAAGAATATCCTTATTCTAGGGTTACAATTATGTTTGTTAAGTTACGCAGGAACAAAACAACAAACATAATTGCTGGATTAATGCCTTAATAAAATATCATGACTCAATGTGCAAAAATACAATCATCTCATGACTGGCTTTTGGGCACAACACTAACAGTAAGGACCACAATGAACCATTACAAACACAACTATGATGCATTAAAACATCATGTCATGCTCAATCAATCACTTAGTCTACCATGAATCAACTTGCTTACTAATCAATGTTATTGCCAAAACTACTTGATTCCAACAAGCAACAACACTCCAATAGCATCAATTAAACTTGAAACTCTAAATCCTTTACCTTGATTTCAAGTCACAAGAAAGAATTAAGCAACCCTTCACCAAGAACAAAGTTCCACAAGGTTCTACTTAAGTTCCAGGCAAACCAACATAAATGACCCAAATTAACAACAATTAAGCAGAACCCAAGCTTCAAAACACCAAACAAACAATAAAAACACCAAGAAATCTTTGTTACCATATAAGCAAACCCAAGCAAACCCAACCCCAGTTGGAAAAATGTGAAAAGCAACTCGAAGATCACAAACCAAGCTTGAAATAAGTTACTCAAGGCTTGTATATCTCTTGGGCCTTCAAATTCCACCAAGAACACTTGATTTTGGCCAAGAATTGAACGAGAAATCAAAGGGAGAAGAGGGATCTCGGGTTTTGGAAGTGAAATGAGCAAAAATGGTAGCCAAGACCACTTTATCAAGTTTAAAAAGCCTTCCACCCTTAAGCCCTTAAACTTTCCTTATGATTACAAAAAGCCCCATTCCCTAAATGGTAATTTAAGTCAAAACTTGGTCAAACCTTTGATACTTAGGCAAATTTTTTTGATTTTAAACAAGGTTTGAGTTTTAAAACACATTTTTTACTCCCGAGACTTAACAAGGTTTGAGGTTTAAAACACATTTTTTACTTCCGAGACTTGTCCAATTCTTCGGGATGAAAAATTACCATTGTACCCCCAAACTTCATTTGGTGTCATAACCTCCTCGAAACTTAGCAAACCTTGCCTAACTCACTTAATCTTGCTATGTGAGCTTAAAATAAGGTTCCAAACTAGGATTTTATTTACTTTACCACCTTCAATCAATTTTTCCACTATAAGGGCATTAACAAAGGTGGTCATTAGTGCTCAATCACTAGCAGCCATAGAATTTGTCATTGGAAGAGAGAAAGCAAAGTGTCATCTCCCATCCCTTGGAGGAGGTGGCATTGATTAAGAACACTCTTACTCTAAAAGGCCATGAAGATTGCCTACTAGAGATTATTTTGGTCAACAGGGGTTGGCACTACAATATCTAAATTCGATGCCTGGTCCATCAACCCTAAGAAAGATGGTATCACCATATTTCCTACGCAACTTTAGGTTGGATTGTGCTTCCTGTTGATTTTTCTATCCTACCAAGATCATACATAAGAGCATAGAACACACAAATTAAATTGAAACAAACAAAAAATTTGACCTGATTTAGGCTCCATTGATGAACACAGCGGAAACAAGATCAATGAATGCACGGGTCTTCTCCCTTATTCCACTCGGCAACTCTTCCAATGGGTGGAACAATTTTGCCTTACCTAGCTCTTTATTTATATAGAAGTTCATGGGCCTACCCATTAATAGCCACATGAACTTTATAGCCCATGCTAATATAACCTACATTTTATTACATAATTGGAGTTACTAGCCCAAATAATTAAAACATAACCTTTATGGGCTCCATATGTCTTATAATTGACCAATTTAATTTTAATCCATTTAAATAAAACACACAATTAATGTTAGCCCACATTAATAATTTCCAACATTCTCCCACTTAGGAAACATTAATTGTGAAAGATTTTGAAAACATGTTTTGGATTAAGACCTTCAAAACAAATTAGTCATAAGACAACTTTATGTACCATTCTGTCCAACAAGGTTCTTAATGGAGAATCGTGGTGATAACTGTATTAACTCATGACAAAGGACCTTCCATAGTCACACACATCAATACACCTTATTGACATAAACTAAATGTGGTAGTGTGGCAAGTAACAACAATTCTCACTTTATGATCTATTTTGCATTATTGTTTACTTATTGGTTTACTGATTTCTCTCATTAAGCAGCATAAGCATACCTAATAAATCCTTTATCATTCTTTATTGAGCTTGTATGTCTTTATAACTTTATGCATCTCAGAATGACCCTTTAGGTGTCACATAAGACATGCAACCACAAGGCCATAAGCAGTAATGCCCCAGGTCTTTGCTTAAGATTTACACTCATCTTAAGACTTTAAAACGTTTCATAATGAAGAAAATTTATGACTGAAAAATATCATTTATTATAAAATGTCTTAAAACTTATACAAGTCAAATGTGTACTAAAAAAAAGTAATAGCGTAACTACACATTACTCTCACTAAACAAGTACATCAAAGGATTCTACTAATCCTATATTAGTAACATGGCCTCTAAAAATTTTTAGGCGAAGTCCCTTGGTTAGAGGATCCACAATCATATACTTAGTCCCAATATTTTCTATCATAACTTCACCTTTTCGTACTTGCTCCTTAACAGTCAGATATTTGACTTCCAAATACTTAGCCCTAGAAATACTTCTATTATTCTTGCAAAATAACACTGCTGCAAGATTTCATAGTTTAGTCAAATGGGCTTAGCAATGGAATCTACAATAGACATCTCAGTGATAAGATTTCACAACCATGTAGCTTGTGTGGAAGCTCCAAAACACACTTTATACTAGCATGCATAGTAGAAGAGGTCACAAGTGTCTGTTTGACACTTTTCCATGAAACTGCACCACTTGCCAATATGAAATGTACCATGATGTGGACTTTCTATCATCTTTATAACCAGCATAGTTAGAATTAGTATAACCAATCAACTCAAGATTCTTAACCCTTTCATAAGTTAACAAATAGTTTTTAGTTCCTTTTAAGTATCTCAGGACTTTCTTTGAAACAACCTGATGATCATTCCTAGAATTTGACAAGTATTTTCCTAAGAAACCTTCCTAGAAATGCAATGTTTGGTCTAGTGCAAACCTGAGCATACATCAGGCTCCCAACAACACTAGTATATGACACATCCCTTATAAAGTCTTTCTCACAATCATTCCTAGGATATTGTGCCAAACTCACGTTTTTACCCTTGGCTATTGGCACATTCAAAGGTTTACAGTCTTGCATATTGAATCATTTTAATATGCATTCAATGTATGATTTTTTAGAGAGACCCAACAAGTTTCAAGATTTGTCCCTATGGACTTCAATTCCAAGAACAAAAGATGCTTCACCAAGATCCGCCATGTCAAATTGCCTAGACAAAAACTGCTTAACCTCATGCAACATGCCTAGGTCATTAATTGTGAGCAAAATATCATCCACATAAAGGACCAAAAAGATAAATTTTCTCCCATTAACCTTGTGATATATGCATCTATTGACTTGGTTTTCCACAAAACCAAATGAGGTTATTACCTCATCAAACTTTAGGTACCATTGTTGGGAAGCCTGCTTCAAACCATAAATAGACTTTAACAGTCTACATACAATATAATCTTTACCAACTACCTTAAAACCTTTAGGTTGTTCTATATAGACTTCTTCTTTCAGGTTTCCATTTAAAAAGGCAATTTTAATATTCATCTGGTGTAACTCTAAGTCATAATGAGCTACAAGCGCCATAATGACTAAAAAAAAAGTATTTAAAGGATACAGTAGAAAACAAATCAACATAGTCAATTCTTTCTCTCTAAGTATACCCTTTGGCAATTAGTCTGGCATTAAACCTCTCAATTTTTCCATTAGGATCATTTTAGTCTTAAACAATCATTTGTTACCAATGGATTTATAGCCCTTAGGTAGCTTAACAAGCTTCCACCCTTGATTGTGTTGCATAGATTGCATCTCACCCTTCATTACATCCTATCATAGATCCTTTTGAGGACTAAATACAACTTCCTTAAAAGTCACTGGATCAATTGCATGATTGATGTCATAATCACTCTTACCAGGATAGACCACATAATTAGAACAAATATCAAACTTCCTCTCCCTAATAGACCGTCTAAGTGGAACCTCTGCTACCGCATCCTGTGTTAGGGGAACCTCTTCAACTGGTAGTTGTAGAGGTTATTGCTCCATTGGAGCAAACATAAGTAAGGGATCCATGGTCTCTTACTGTATAGGTAGAGGAACATAAATAGTGCTAGTTTGTATATCCTTTTCTATGGTCTTACAGTGATCACTTTCATAGACCACATCGTGCGGAAATTTAGCTGCTTGTGATTCTACAATTCTAGAACCTCTATCTCTACGATAGAATCTATACCATTTAGAATATTTAGGGTAACCGAAAAAATAGCAAGGGGTAGAACGAGGTTGCAATTTTTTTTTTCATAGAATCATACAATCTCACTTCAGCAAGACAGCCCCAAACTTGAAAGTGGTTCAAGTTGGGTTTCCAACCAGTTTACAACTCAAATGACATATTTTGCACTGACTTACTAGGCACTTGATTAAGGATATACAAGGCTGTCTTGATAGCCTTACATTTGTCCTACTTTGCATGCTCTTCATCATGTTCTTTAAATTGCGATTTCGCCTTTTGGCTACACCGTTTTGCTTAAGACTACCTGGCATAGTGAACTGAGCCACTATTCCACAACTTTCTAAGTATCTGGCAACGAACCCTTAATTTTTCCACTATTCCCATGTTTGCCATAGTACTCACCTCCTCGGTCAAATCTCACAATCTTAATAACTTTTCCCAATTAGTTTTTGACTTCAATCTTGAAGATCTTGAACTTGTCAAGAGCTTTAGATTTTTCCTTAATCAAGTACAAGGAATAATAACGGGAATAGTTATCAATAAAAGTGATGAAATATTTGGAGTTACAAACTATATGTGAGTACGGTCCACTTATATCAATGTGAATTGCTTCCAAGAGATTCGAGCTAAGTGTAGCTCCCATTTTCTTAATCTTGGTCAACTTGCCTCGACAACAATCAACACATGTCTCTAGGTCATTGAAGTCAATAGTAGATAAGATGTTTTCCTTTTTCAACATTTATACTATTTCCTTAAAGATGTGGTCGAGCCTTTTATGCCACAACATGGAAGATTTTTCCTTTATAAGAAGCCTTTAGCAATAACCTTTTCAACATTATATAAGGTAGCATAGATATCATTTGGAGTCAAACACAATCTATATAGGCCAGAGGACAAAGAATAACAACCAACATGCTTTGAGTCAAAGAGTAATTTAATAAAACCATCTTTATCTCAAAAGCATAGCCATCTTTGTCTAACATGGAAACTAAGATCGAATTCCATCTAAAAGATGGTATATAGAACATGTTATTCAAAATAAGTCTAAATTCAGTATCTAAATTTTGAAACACAACTCGTATGAACTCCACGTCCACCTCTTCATTATTGCCAATAATGAGCTTTGTCTCCTTTTTATTTGGTTTCCTCTTGCTTATGAACCCTTATAAAGTAAAAGTAGCATGAGTAGTTACTCTGCTATCTAGCCACGAGGAACTGGATGGGGCCATAGCCAAATTGGATTCATGTAAAACAAGAGCCAAAGAGTTATTACCTTTATGCCTATTCTCAGCCAACCAAGCTTTAAATTTAGGACAATCATTTTTAAAATGACTTATTTTCCTGCAGAAAAAACATTTCTTTTGTTTCTTTTCGATCATTGCATTTGGCCCACTCACTCCTCCAGCCTGACCATTAGCCTGAGTCTAAGCATTCTTAGGAACATTATAATTAGGCTTCTTACCATTTTTCTTGTTGTGTTTACCTGATACAAACAAGATAGTTCGGGACTTGTCATTCTTAAGCTTTTTCTCTTCAACGACACACCTGGTAATCAGGTCATTAACTGCTCGAGCCTCATCCTAAAAATTATAAGTAGTGACAAGAAACCCATAGTCCACAGGAAAGGTATTTAGCACTTAATGTATGATACATGCATTAGGGATGATAACGTTGAGCACCTTGAGGCTACTCTGAATTTGGACTATCTTAATGATGTACTCCCTAACACCACTTACTCTATCATACTTCATGGAGTGAAGTTCCTTCAAAAGGGTACCTATCTTAACATTAGAGGACACTCTATAACTTTGTAACACAGCATCAAGGAAATCGTTGGTACATTAGTTTCAGAATGACCACTAAGTAGGTGTGTAGGGATGGACCTCTTTATCAAGAGATAGCACATGTAGTTTGATTTCCCCCAAGCTGCATAAGCCCTCTTATCTTCATCACTTCTCATGGTAGTAAGATCTATAGGCTTATCAATGATCATGGCTAGATTCACATCTGCCATCTCAGGAGCAAATTCAACATTTTGCTTCCACTTTTTGAAGTTTGAGTCAGACAACAACTCAAATGTAATCAAGTTTTTATTAATAGAAAAGGTAACTGAAAAGATCAAGCAAACACAGACATCAATAATTTGTAAGGTTACCATGATACTTAAAATCACAAATAGTATTTGCATTAAGAATTCAAGCACATCACTATGAAAAAAAACCTTTTGGCAAAATTCATAACATGTAATTTTAAATTCTCACATATAGTGACGATTCAAGGAACTTTTCCTATCCTTAGCAATCTACCACCTATGGGTGTATAAACAGCTTAGACAAGCCAATCCTTAATCATATGTTATATATGTCTCATCTTTAAACTTCATGCATAATCAACACCTTTAGGCAAAATAATCATACACTCAATCCAGAGACATCCCTAATCATGCGAGAACAGAATTTCACAAGACCCATCAAACTGACCACTTTGGTGGCAACAGTTCAATAGAGCTCATAAAACCCTCCCACAACGGGATATTGCTTATGTTACCTTTCCATTTAACGACAATTATGGGGCTTGATTTCAATTTTCATATGACTTTACCAAATGGGAGAATTAATTCACTTAAATTTCTCCCTAGTCATTTGTTGCCATATTTATTCGTGTATTCTAATCTATTTAAAAACCATTTATCATGCATATTCACTTCAATTTTCCTTTATAAAGCACCATGACCAAATGTGTCTCTTCAATTGAAACGAATTTAACCTTTATTGCGTGAAATAAATTTTAGTGGGGTTTTAATTAACGGTTTGGGGTCATTTTTATGAAATCAGCAGCTTTAGGGTTCATTATAAAAAATCTAGTGACCGGAATACACAAAGCAGAAAAGCTTCATGGCAAACAAACAATTTAGTAATTATTTAGGCTATAAATGACCAAAAAAAAATTTAGGGCCTAATTTATCACAAAGGTAATCTAGAGGACCCATTTTGTCATTAATCTAAAAGTTAGGTAAATGCCATCTCAAGTCATCTTCTCCGATTCGTTCTCTGTGACTTTCAACCAGAGAAGCGCCCTTTTCAATTCAAACAAATATCATGCTGATTTCAACCCAAAATCAAGGTTATATACAATCTCATGTGCAGATTTTAATAAAACTAACAATATCCAAGGAGGAGAGCACTAAAATTAAACCCGGAAAATACACAGATGCTGCCACTTTCTCCTCAACGGCCACCGTTCATGGCCAAGCCATGCCAACAGCGAGGGTGAGGAAATTGATCACGGGATCTGATGCAATTAGCAAATAACATCGCTCACAGCGGATGCCTCCACAGAAAACATGCTTTCAACCCATCTCTGATTTGTTTCAATTTTGTTTTATTATCAAAACTCACAACATAAAACAAAACAAAACAGAGACAATGATGCATCCAATTTCACATAGCATACAAACAAAACATGAGAATAAGACAGAGGGATGTAAAACACAATCACATGTTTTCAAACCCAATTCAGTAAAACTTTTATTCTATGATTATGTAACCAGCTCTAATACCATAAGTTGATTTTTTTAGCCTGTCAAGATCGTAGATGAGAGTATAGAACATACAAATTAAATTGGAACAAATAAAAGATCTAACCTGATTTAAACTCCATCGATGAACATAGGGGAAACAAAATTGATGAATACACAGGTCTTTTTCCTTATTCCAATCGGCGACTCTTCCAATTAGTGAAAATGTTTTTCCCTAATTACTTTGTCTAAGGGAAGGACCTAGATCTCTATTTATATAAAAGTTTATAGGTCTACTCATTAACAGTCACATGGACTATATGACCATTCACAACCACATGGACTTTATGACCTATATTAATATAACTCACATTTTATTACATAATTGGAGCTACTAGCTTAAATAATTAGATCATAACCTTTATGGGCTTCATATGTTTTATAATTGACAAATTTAATCTTAATCTATTTTCATAAAATACACAATTAATGTTAGCCTACATTAAAATTTTCCAACACTTCTCACTTCACCATTTAGTCCTCCAGTTCCCTGAGTTCTACCAAATTTCTTCCTCTCAACTCACCTAAAATTCCTTTGCATGCTTGAATGCCTTCATAGTCATTTGCCACTTGGCAAGGGTCATCCTTATTCTTGAAAACTTCCTTCAGTTTTATACCTTTACCTTAACATTGGGGATTAGGGTTCTTCCACACCATTCTGATACCATTTGGTAGAATAGGTCCTTTGCCTTTGCCATCGATGGGAATCAGAAAGGCACTCACAAGGATCTCTAAGGATAGCCTTTGGACATGTGACCAGAGTAAAAGCCTGAGAGCTCATGCAGGTGCTCTAAGGAGCATTCACGTAACAAACTTATTAGGAGGAGTGTTAGTGACATTAAGACCTGTCATTAATAGAATGAGACTCAACCGAAAAATCTACTGTAAAAAATACTATTACTAAGGCTTATGTCGAAGGCATATTCCACATGTGACATCACCATAACTACTGCAAGCATTAGAAAAATGATTCACTGAAATAAAAGTAGAACAATCATTCATAATGATTTAGAGACTAGATTATAGGTAAAAACATTGAGAATATTTTCATATTACTTCAATGTGGAGAATTGTTTATTACACTGAGTTTAAGAATGCCCTATATGACCATAAAATTTACAGATTTTATGTAATTGTATTTATATTGTTGTCATGATTGAATTCTCTAAATGACACAAGTTTACATCAATGGAGGAGAATATCAGGTAATGATTTATGCAAAACATTCTAAATTCCTGCGTTTTGCGAAGGTACTGATTTAAGGATGGCTACTCTATTCACCTTTACTTGCCTTGACAGTGTTCTGATCTAAAGCAAGTTGTAGATCAAACTGCTATAGGCTTTCAATCCTTGTGAGGGTCACTTACTCCGATTAGTGTTCCATGGAATACCCTAGAGTTCAAATCTTTATTAGCTTTTTGACTTACATCAATTTGGTTTCCAAGTGCTTGAACAACAAACTAAACAATAGCTCCTTCAGACGTAATGATATGGACCCTTAAGTATTTCTAGCATAGATATGCTTGATAAGGCAGCTCAATTGCAATAGGCAAGCCCAACCTTTTTCTAATATATGCAGATGTAGAATGAGTCATTACTTGTTTGGTTGCTTTCATCTAAACATATCCAATTCTTGCTGGAAGACTCAATACTTGTGTTCTCGACCTCTCAAGTTCTCCTTCAATGCCTGAGGTTAATGAACATACTTCAATGTTTGGTTCAAGAGTTGTGAAAATCCAGATTATTAGAAGTTAAAATCCTTATTACCATTTGTTTGGTTCAATTTTGGAAAATGATTATCATTCTCATTCTCCAAAAAATCTTAATCTTTCACAATTTTGTAGGATTTATTCTCCTAATTCTAAATTAGGTGGAGAAAGAACCCATAAAGTAATTATGTTTGAAAACTTATAATAAACCCCTCAACTTTCAACTATTTACATTTTGGTCCCTTAACTTTCAAATACAAAATTCCCTAAAAATTACATATGTAGTTCCCAAACTTTTGAAAATTTTACAATAGTTTCTTAAAATTACACATTTACAACCTAACATTCTGTAAAACTTACAAATATACCCTAAAGTATAAAAAATTACATTCTAGTCTCTACACTCAAAGTTTAAAGAGATGTATAAGTACCTCAACCAAACATTTAAAAAAAAAAAGAAGGTAAAACCTTCATTTTTTTGCAAGATGTGAACCAAATATAGGAAAATTAGAATTATACTTTTGTTGAAACATGCTCAAATTTTGATATTGTTGTAGATGTTGGTCCCACTTTAAAGATTGAGTAAGATGAATGAGGCAATTTTCACATTTCTTTTCCCACTCTCTTGTGAATCAACCAACTTTTGTTTGTCCTAACCAGCTATTAAGGTTGCAACCTGAGAGCAAATATACTATCTACTACTATAAAAAAAAAAGTCAACCTGACATTAAACAAAGCAAAAATTATAGCCTTAGTCCTAAATTTCCCGTAAAACTTAACAGCTTTAGTTTTCACATCTCTCATCGTGACCCTAACCACATGAACACCCTTACTGGTCTTCTCCTGCCACTTACGCCTTACGACAATCTACATAAAACACTGTAAAGTACGTGAGAAATGGTGACACCTGTACATAAGAAACGATGTCGTCTTCTATGTTTTCATTAAATCCTGTTGTTCTCACCTGAACTGGTTTGTTTTCTCGCTGTTCTGTTGTCCTCTATTGAAGATTCCAGCGCATCTTACTTTCTTCATTCTTAGGATCGACGATGACATTTGACATTTCGCAGAGCTTGGTGGGTTACGTGGTTTTTTGCAATGTTTTGCATGAAACTGATCTACTTAGAAGTTTGCAGTTCTGACACTGTGATCATGCCTCTTGGAAACCGCATTGCTGATGTATGTGAGTCTAGTTATGCAAACACCTAGCAGTAGACAACCGTAAAGCAGGATTGTTATTCCCATAAAAGGGACTTCACAAGTCCTTGGTCCCCCGCATTCACTGCAGCAAAGAAAACTATTTCTCATTAACACAGCTTTCCTCCTTGGTTTTAGAGCACTTGCGTCTTTATATCTAGTTATTTATGCTCTGCTTCTGCAAACAAGTGTTTGCCATACTATTGTGCATAAAGTTTATTTTCAGTGTCTTGAATTTGTTTTTGATGTTTCACAATATGTACGTCTGCTTTGATTGCCTTCGTTAGTCCCTTCGTTACTAAACTTTCGATGTTTATAAGAATGCTTTCTGCTTGCCTAAAGTTGGCAATATTTGTTTTGTTTTCTTTCTTTGTTGCAGGTTTGTCATTAATAGGTATGGACTTGCATTTGAGCAGGGCTTGCAGAAGAAAGACATGGCGGTTCACAGGTGAGTCAGATGAGGACGTGGATCACGAGTAATAGATGAGTGAAATAGTATCAGGATTCAGGAATAATGATTGTGAAGCAATCATGGCTTTCTGATTGAAACCGAGGACGAAATATAGGAATCTGATGCGTGGCTGATGCAAAACAGGGGATTATCGAGCTATGGCATTACAGGGGAGATCTGCAGGGGACATGGTGTGTGAGTATTCTTCGGTGCTGATGATTTTTCGAACGTCTAGAGCGATGAGGACGGGACAGGGAGTAGCATTGATTTGTTGATCAGGTTCTTGCAGAGCTTCTTCAATAAGGCCTCCAAGCTAGCAAAGAATGGCTCCCACTCGATCCTGTTCCGGCCGCCATCTTGCCCCAGCTGGTGTATACACACACACACACACGTTCTCTCTCTCTATCTCTCTCTCTCGAGTTTCTCTTATTCACCCGCCATTGTTGTTTCTGTAAGCTATTTTTTATCAACTTAATGATTATCGTGAATTAATGGAGAAATATTATCTTTATCAATTTTTAAAGTCAAGTTAACAATTCTTTCAATGTTCCAATGCCCATCTACTATGTCTGTTTCTACATCGTTTAACAATCCCGGCATAATACGGTCGAACACCTGCTGTACCCAGACTTATACTATCTAAGCTTCAATACCATCAAACTCTTTCATAACAGCCGCTGTGGAGCGCGGGCTATTCCTAGTGATCATTGTTGGTCGTGGGATAAGTTTTATTCTACCTGTAACGAGAACCAACAGCCCCAGGGTAGGCGATACTAATTTTGCTTTCTTGAAATTTGAAAATTCCTAAATTTTCAACCAATGTTGTTAAATCCGGCCCAATTTAATTGGCCACATTGGTTCAACCACAACCCATGAGGTACAATGGATCAAGTGACACTTTCATAACCGTTTAGGTGAAAATTCGGTTAGGCTCAGAAAACCTAACTGACGCATTCATCCATTTAGTTCGGTTCACTCGGATAAAACCAAATTTATGTGGGCTTGATATATATTTTTTTTTTTACTGTGTAGGGTTTGAAATTTCATTGGCTTGATTGTTTTGGTTCGTGTTTTACTAGTTGATGTAAAATTGTAAAGCTAAAAAAAAGAACAAAAAACCATGACTATGACTGTATTGATGTTTTTATTTGTGAATGCTTTTGAAATATTGAAATATTTAACTTTGAAATCTAAATAATTAGCTATGCACGCATTGAAATTAATGTTATTTTATTATAAAATATGAAATATCATGTTGTTATATGGTTTATGTATGAAAACATATAGAAGTTGGTTATATTTTATATAGCAGTAGCATGGCATGCTTGGTGAGATGCGATGATGCTTGTGTGTGAAAGCTGATATGTATTACAATTAGTCCATCCGGTTGAGCCAAGCAACGTAGTTGACCCACAACCCGGCGACCACTTTGAGCTGCTCTTTGGGCTAAGTCTGACAACATTGATTCTAACACAAATTGATTTTGATCAAATTAAGAAGCTAGTTGGATGTATAAATTGTAAATTGAATGTGACTGTGATTAATCATCCTCTTGGGGTTCAAAGCTCCTTTGTGCTATTGCAGTTCGATCACGTTTAGAAGTTTATTAGGTGTTAGAGTTTTAAATAATACTAAGGGTCATGACTCACGAGCCCATCATATTGGGGCAAGCCATAAAGGTGAAGGTAGTTGTTGGCCTCTGGGAACGCTGCTCTAGGGTTGATGACTCCTGGACCACCACATTGGTCTAGTTTTCAAGATTTGTAATAATACACAATTTGTCGATAGATATGTCAGATAGTCTAATAATTTTATCTAGGCTTCATTTAGGAATAGCTTTTAGGATTAACATTAGAATTCTTACTAATTTATTAATAGTGGTGGAGATGAAGCTGTTGAAACTTAAAACTACAATCTTAAATAGGTTTTTCAAAACTTCAATACTAATCACCAACACTAGTGCCAAACAAAGTCATAGACAATAATTCCGTATTCCAAAAAAATAAATAACTAAATAACTAAAAGAATCAGATCAAAGTAGCTATTTTCGACTCTCGTCTCTTGGGGATCCTTATGTTGGATCATTCTCTGTAACCCCCAGGGTATGGTACCTTGAGCACAACAATTTATCAATCGTGTTTCAACTCACAAGTCAAACAAGAAAGAGGAGGCAATGTAGGAAAAAACGCACATCTGCATGGTGAAACGACCACATCATTAACACACAAGTACCACATCATTAACCCACAAGTATGTTCATCATCATAAGCCATTAGGAAGCATGCCCACATCATCATACTTAAATATATCACAAAGCGAAGCAGCCATGAAATAGGGCTGAAACCACAAAAGATAAACTTGTACCATTTTATTGTACATAGCCACTCAAGCTCTGGTGCAGACCTCCCCATCGCAAACCCATCCCTCTTTTGGACCTTCCTGTGGCTTCTCATCCTCCTTTGTCTCTTCTTTTTCTTTGGACTCTTTTGCTTCAGCTAGAGCACACTTGGGGTGGAGATCAAAGTCACATTCTGCGCATAAGTATGACCAGGCATTTCCTCCCTCCTCACACCCATCACAAACATAACTCACACGTCGAGTAAGTACAAGCTCATGCTCGTGCAGTTCATGCTTCACCTTCTCAGGCCACCCCTTCGCCATCTCCTCATACTGGCTTTCAATCTCTTTTAGGCGCTCCTCAGTAAAAGGATAAGCATCAGCACCGTGGACAGAAATAATATCCCTTGCTTCTTTTGTTATGGTTCGGCCAGTTGGTCCAATGGCTACTGCCATAGGGATGCCATCAACTTTGAACCAGCGACTCAAGGATGCCTTCCTAGCATCACCAAATGGGAGCGCTAACCATGGCATTCCAGAAAAGAATTCATCAAAAGAAGTTTGGTCCCTGTCGCTAGATATAAAAATGACTTCAAAAGCATCATCCTTTGCCTTAATCTTATGGTATGCTTCAATAAGTTTTGGAAGGAAGGCACGGCAGGGTGGGCACCAGTGTGCTGAGAAGTACAACAGAATGTTCTTTCCCACCAAATCAGACACTGCAATCTAAAATAATCAATGAAAGCAACTGTTAGAAATCATCATACACAGACAGAGAAGGGATACAAGTCTTGAAAGGCTCGATTAATGCAAGCTTAAAATCCAACACCATAAAACGTTAATAGTCATGCAAGTATGTATTGTCACTAAAAATCTGCGACAGATTATATTGTTGCTCCTAAAGTCATACCTTTGTTCCACCTTTACTGATCACATAATCCAGATCACCTGAAACTAAAACTGACTCCAGAGTTTGTGCTGCCTCTCTTTCTTTCTCTATTTTCGCAAGCTCTTCAAATTTTTCTGTGGTAAAGGGAAACGCAAGGCTGCCATGCTCCTCAATAGCTTCAGCAACATTTGAATTCAAAGTCTTGCCATCAGGTCCAATGATAACTACAGTTGGAAGGGTTGATAATTCAAAGTAGCGCACCAACTTCTCACAGCTCTTGTCCTTGAAGGGCAGGGAAAGCCAAGGCATGCCTTCAAAGCTTCTCTTGAAAGCATCTTCCTCGTCATCAAGTGATATAACCACAATCTCAAAAGCCTGATCCTGCTCTTTTAATTTCGTATAAACCTCCAGGAGATTTGGAGTGAAGACAGCAGAATACATATGAGAAGACAATAAGAAGTACAGGCCAACAGTTTTTCCTTCGAGTTTAGATACAGGCACCTGGTATACAAACCAAAAAACTTGCAACATAAGTGCCAAGAAGAAAACCATAGATTATGACCTGAATTAGATTGATTCTCAAACAAATACACTAAAAGTATGTCAACTATTACCTTGTTTCCATCTGATGAAACTAGAAAGTCACGTGACGGTGAAACCAAGATGGATCTTAAGGACTGCTCTCTTCTGGCTCTTTCTTGCTCTTCTTTCAATTCATTGATTCTCTCAGGCATAAAAGGGTAAGCTTCGACCCCATATTCCTGAACGATCTCAACACCATCCTCAGTAGAAACTGCTCCATCTTGATCCAGCAGCACAAGATGAGGTATTCCGCTCACCTTGAACAATTTATCCAACTTGTCCCGGATCTCTGAGTTGGAAAATGGGATAGCAAGCCATGGCATCTTAGAGAAATAGCCCTTAAAAGCTTCATCATCTTGATCAGCAGAAACAAAAACAATCTCGAAATCCCCCTTTGAAGACAGTTCATTATACAATTCCACCAACTTTGGGGTGAATCTTCGACAAGGACCACACCATGACGCAGAAAAATACAAGCCAATCTTCTTTCGTTTCAAGAAATCGATTTCAACCTGCAAAATCCAACCCCTTGAAACGGTCCTTCAATGTGCAAATACCAGTGGTACCCGGGAAAATATTTTCAAACGAACAAAAAGAACAAGAAGAAACAGAAACAGCGATTGTTTCGATCTATGTTTCATTCCCAAACCGTAAACGATTTAGCATTTCTGATCAGCACAAACAGATTAGAAATTAACCAGGAAAATAGTGTACAACCTTTCAAAACCGAATTATACAGTAATAGAGATCTTTTTAGGTGATAGAGAGCAAAAAAGCTCCTACCACAGTCTAATGCCGTATCTAGTCCATGTACGATCAGCTATTAACAAAACACGCAACACCAACCCCAAAATGTTCAAGTTCAGACGTTGTTCAGCATCTGGGAAACAAGAATGCAAAACGAACAGAGAAAATCCTATAGCCTCCAATTTGGTTTAAAAAAAAAACAGGAAATGAAAAATAACAAGCCATCGGAGAGAACCAACCTGGTCGCCGTTGTTCCGGACGAGGAAGAGGCCGTCCGATGAAGATAGGAGTGCCCGGAGATCGAGGGATTCGATGGCTTCGGTGGCGGTGTTTTTATCGTCGTCGGCCATCGGAAAGCTGAAGTTACAGGGAGCAAACGGATCGGTAATGAGTTTCTGAGTGAACTGAAGGAAGGGTTTGCGTTATAATTAAGTTTCAGTGGACATTTTTGTACGGCCATTCTGGAATGCTGAGTCGATGCTGACTAGACGAAGACCGAGATCCTTTCTTAGTCAAGCCCGATTCGTTTGCAAAGGGCTAAAGGCCCAAAAGCAGTCCTGCTAGCTTAGCTTAATTGGCAATAAGGGACATTGACTCTGACTTTTGTCAGCATTCGAGACCCACCCCATCTTCCATTCTCAAATAATGCCATTAAGATGCTAGTTTAGTTGCCTTTTAATTTCGAAAAGGTATACTTTTCCTCTATTTACTGTATTTCTTAAGTCCTATACTTGTATTTTGAATACCAAAACAAGGCCCAAAAGAAAAAATAAAAAAAGAAAAAAGAAGAAACTACTAATGTTTGTCCTACACTTCAAATTCATCACTATTGTTTCTTAATTCATAATATACCACTCATGTTTCTTAATTCTAGAATGCATTTCTTTGATTTCTTCATGCTAATTTTTACACCATTTTTCTAGTTCTACACAAATTCTAACACATTTAAATGAGTTACAAGTCTTTAGTTTTTCCCTAGATTTATAACAAAAAATACTCTTTTCATTCAGAATATTGTCATGTAAGGCATTTCTTTGCAAAATATACTCATTTCACATTGAAATATTCCCATGATTTAACATAAGGTGGCCAACTTGTTATGGTTTAGAAATATGAACGGTACATTTGAATTGAAGAAAAAAATAGTGGTCAATTTGGACCAAATCACAAAAATAGTGATTTTTTTTTATTTGCCAAGGTCTAAATGTCGTGGATTGGATGGACATAATGACTACACAGTAACTTCGAAAACCAAGTTTAAAATATTTTGGCTGAATGAATAGGCCTTCTGAATACTGGCCAACGTGAACTAAGAACAACGTACCTAAATACAAAGATCCCATCAGAGCCCAGAATTTCACTTCATGTGAGAATTCTCTGACAGTCAAGTTAGCTCTTTGGTAGTATTTGAAGTAACTATGTGATGCCCAGCAGCATCTTCGTTGAGTGACATTGTGACTCCTGGAGGGACTTCCTGAGAGGGAGAACGCCTGGAGCCCAGATTTCCCAGGGGAGTGTGCCTGTTAAGCTCAAAAGAGAGGGTTAGGAGGTTCCCGGGGTGTTTTTCCAGGGAGGAGTCTCCGACGCCCAAGTCAGTGTCCTGAAAAGGTAAAGGGGAAACACTAAGGTTTTAGTGGCCTTGCCTGTTTGTGTTTTCTCAAGGAGAGGGGTCTGATCAAGGATCGATCCTTTGCCAGGGTTTGTTTCCTGGTATTTATAGGAGTGTCTAGCCCGTTCAGATCATGACACGTGTTCGGTCAGATCTTTTCTGTACTTTCGGGCGTAGGGGACAAGTAGCTGTTTGCAGGCTCCTCGAGCCTTGGTCCGAGACAAGTCGTGACAAGACCTGGACGGCGTTGGCGTGTCAGATCGCCGTTTGAGGCAGCATGTAGCGCCTGTGGGCGACATGTCAGAGGCTCCTTAAATGCTCATGCCGTACTCCCGAGGTCCTCTGGGCGAGGTCGTCTTTGACACCGATGCTCTTCCTCGGGAGCTATGCTCATGGTTTCGGGGAGTTCCCTGGTTCGGAGGTTCCGCCTTCGGGGAGATCCTCTTCTGCTTGCAATAGTCAATTCTTCATATCCGAATGCGATCCACCCGGTTCCCCCGGGGGAGCCGGCAACATCTTTGAAATCCCTGGCGTACTAGCCGAAGTTCCAAGTTCGAGGCTCTTGACTTCGCTCCCTCCGAGGTCAGTGATAGCGCTTCTTTCGGATAACGTCAGGCTTCCCGATCACACTTTCGGCAGGAAGTATGTTCTGAAAGAGGCGATAGCCCTTCGGCTACCACAAGCCCCCCTCCAAAAAGCCAAAATGAAAGCTTCGGTTTGTCGGCTTCCGGAGGGCGCCCCTCGAGGCCTTGGGGGTAATACCTTTTTCCGAAGATGCACATTTTGTCCGAAGACATTGGCTCTTCAGCCATAGCCTGTCTTTTGGTGTCTTCGAGGTAACCTACTTCTTTCATGTTGCAGGTTTGTGAAATGTCGTGTCTCGTAACCAAGCGTGTCAGTCTGGAGCGGCGCGCCATTTGTCAAAAAGCGTGTTCCTCTTTTGGCGCGATGGCTGACACGTGGCAGCTAGTTATTGGCGGGGGCTGCATCGGACATAGCGTGCGCGCCTTTTTGTGCGCCCCGAGCAGTTATGGCGACTTTTCGCCTTCGCAGAGTACTTATGACGCCGGTTCGCCTACCCTCCTCGGCCTATATATACATTTGTCCCGTCATAGCCTCCTTTTGCTTCTGCTTTTGCTTCCCTCTACCTTTCAACTGTTTTTGCGTTTCCTTCTGCTTTTTGCGGCAGTGCTATTTGACGCAGTGTTTTCCGGCAACTTTTCGTGACGGCGACTTTAAACCCAGATTTTGGCAAATCATTTGGTGGGTTTTTGATTTCCAGAGTCTTCTGATTTTTAAAGTTTTCCCGAAGTCATTTTTTTACCTTTTTTTGAAAGCACTTTCCAGCCGACCATGCCTATTTCTAAGAGTTGGCACCCTCTTTTGTCTCACCCTTGCTGCACACTTCTGAGAAATTAGAAAAATGGAAGACCAAGTTCTTCCTTCCCTCCTACGCCATTACTAGGTTGCCACGTTCGGACCAATTTAGCTTTTCGAACTGTAGTGACGAGGTTACCGTTTTTCGGACCCAGCTGAAGGCCGGACTTCGGTACCCTCATCCGAAGATGATCTGCGACTTTTGCCAGTTCCATGGCATTGCCATAAATCAACTTCCGCCGAACTCGTATTGCTATTTTAACGTCTTCCTCTGCATGTGTGGCGTCTTCAAAATAGAACCCCACTTCGTTATCTTTATGCAGTACTATAAGCTCTTCGTGGTCCCGAAGGGTGGCTTTTACTTTATGCTACCTCGGGGATCTGGGAGCAAAAAGTATATGTTTACCTTTGCCACTAAGGACAGTTGGCGAGGGTGGCAACAAAATTTTTTCTTTTTGAAGATGGAGAAGGCCTGGTCGCACGTTCCGACCAAGTGGGCTCGGGGAAGGCTGGAGATGGACGTCGTAGATCCGAGGATAATGCTGACTCCCGAGTTGGCTCCCGTATTCGCGGACTTCGATAGATGTATCCGCGCCGTCTCTGATTGGGGTTCCGAGGTCCCTTCGCGCTCTCTCTACGCCTTCCCCATCAATTGGAAGCTGATGACCGAGGAGGTTCTTCGGGAGTTAGGGGTAGTGAAGGAGCACAAGACAGACCTCGGGATGCCGGCTCCTGCCATCGCTGGGAAGGATTCCTGGTTGGTGAAACTCCTTCGGGAGGAAGTTACTTACGAAACTTTTTATGAGCGTAAGTTATCTCCGAATCCCTTTGTTATAATTTTCACCTTGGGCTCACGCTGATGTCTTCTTTCTTTTCCAGAGATGGGCGATGACACTGCTGCTTTTTATAAGTCCCTTTTTTTCGGTCAATCCGAGAAGGGTGAGCAAACGAAGAAGGCCGCCTCCCGAAGGCGGAAAGCGACTGGTGCTGGTCCTTCCTTGGCTAAACGAGCAAGGAAGATTGTTCATCCTCCTCCGCCGAAAGTTCTTGAGGAGGTAAGCGAAGAGCCTGAAGCTGCCGCCGCTCCGCCGCCCGAGGTTGCTGTCAACGTCCCTCCTCGAAGTCCTACTTCGTCGCCTGCTCTTCTGGGTGCCCTGGTGGAAGCTCCTTCTGCCGAGGAGCGGCGTAAAAGCAAAGGCAAAGTGGTTTCTACCGAGGAGGTCTTGGACTCCGATGATGACGTCGATGAGGTGCCGCCAAGTTCGCTTTCTCAGACAAACTGTGATGCCTTTACTTTTTTGAATTTTTAGATTTACTTGTCTTGACCAGCTTCTTGTTTTGCCGTGCAGGGGAGTTACTTACTCCGGGTTGGGCAGCCAAGCATGCCCGGAAGCGAGCCCTTCGGGATGCCCATATCCCGAAGGAGTCTTTCTGGTCGTTTACAGAGGACATGAATTTGTACTGCGGAGACTGCCAGCAAATGGCCAAAGAGATCTTGAAGGGGATGCTTACTGAGGCCTCCTTCAGGGCCATTGCGAAGGCTCACCCGGGCGATGATTCCCTCGCCGCAAAAGTTTTCGAGCACGCTGCCCAGGTATGCTTCACGCCTTTCTTTCTTCCTTTTGATTTCCTCTAAGTGTTTGGCTCTTTTTTTTTTTTTTGCCTTACTGACTTTGCCTTTATTTCTTTGCAGCTGCTGGGGTACGCTGGTTTCCTCAGAGTTCGGGTGGCGAGGCAGGCGGCGTTCCGAGTCTCGGCCTTAGAGGTCATAGAAAAAACTAAGGCCACGTGCTCGGAATTGGCTGCCAAGAACACGCAGCTGGCTCAAGCTGCAGAGAAGGAGGTTGCTGCCGTTCGGGAGGAGTTCCTGAAAGAAAAAGAAGAACTTTTGAAGGATTCCTCCCAGAAGATTTCTGACCTCGGCTCCCAGGTGGCGGAGCTGATTTCGGCAAACGAAGCGCATCAAAAGGAGAAGTCAGAGTCTGAGGCTCTCCTGGCGAAGGCGCTTGCTGAGAAGGCCGCGCTCCAAGCCGAGGTCGATTCTTTGAAGAAGGAGCCGAAGAAGAAGAAGATGAAGGCACTGAAGAAGGAGGTCGCAGATCTGAAGAAGGACCTTGACGCCCTTGGGGTCGAGAAGGATAAATCTGACCAGATGACCAAAGTTGGTTTCCAGGACGGCTTCTGCCTCGCTCGGCACCAAGTTCTTCAAAGGTTCCCAGATCTGGACCTTTCTTTCTTGGAGGCCCTAAACATTCCTGAGGGGCCTCGGTGGTCTTGGTCCAAGATTGAGCACCTGAACTTGCCTCTTTCTTTCCCGGCGCCGAAGGTGGTGGAAAAGGACGCAGGAGCTGGTGGCTCCCGGGACGCCGAGATTCCTTAGTTTGTTTTAGGGTCCTTTGCCTTCTTTTCCTTTTTTTTTGTACTTCTTCTTTTGGCAATCTTTCTTCTCTGTAAGCAGATTCATCTCAATAAAGACTCTTTTTGGCTAAGTCTTTTTGCGAGATTTTTCATTTCCCATTGTCCCGAACATGATCGCTCAAGAGACTTCGGAAAATCATATCTGCGCTTATTACGGCGATCACCTTCGCGGAATTCTGGCTTGTACAATTTACACTTAAGAACTTTTCTAAGAAACTTCTGTACTTAGAATATTTTTCTAATTTGTACAATACAATTCTTCCGCGAAATCCTAAGCATAGAATTTTTTCAAGGCATCCGAATGCCAAGTATTTTTTAATTCTACGCCTTTGGCATCGCCGAGTTTGTACACCCCCTTTCGTACTTCGGCAAGAACCAGATAAGGACCTTCCCAATTTGCGTGAAATACCCCGTGGGATGGCCTTCGGGGTCCGAATTCAGCCTTTCGGAGAACGAGGTCTCCTTTCTTTATTCCCTTCGGCCTGGCGCGCAAGTTTATAGCCGCGGCCACTCTTTGCTGAAAAGCTTTTCTTCTCAGCTCGGCTGTTTCTCTGTGTTCGCCGACGAGGTCGAGCTTGGTTCTTAGGCCGAGGTCATTTCCACTTTCATCAAATACTTGCACCCGTACTGATGGTCGCACTACCTCGATTGGGATGATGGCCTCTGTACCGAAAATGAGTGAAAAAGGCGTTTCCCCTGTGGCTCTTCGGGGTGTTGTTCGGTAGCTCCATAATACGCTTTGGAGCTCTCCTGGCCATTTCCCTTTTGCTTCTCCCAGCCTCTTTTTCAGACCATCTTTTATGGTCCTGTTAGATACTTCTACTTGCCCATTGCTTTGGGGGTGAGCTACTGGGGCGAAGTGCATTTTTGTTCCGAGGTCACTGATAAATCCCTGGAACCCTTTGTCTATAAACTGGGATCCATTATCAGCTACTAGTACCCTCGGTATGCCAAATCTGCATACGATATTCTTCCATACGAACTTCTGCACTTCTTTTGCCGAGATAGTAGCCAAGGGTTCTGCCTCGACCCATTTGGAGAAATAATCTACCGCTACTACGCAGAACTTCACGCCTCCAGGTGCTGTTGGGAGTGGTCCTATGAGGTCTATGCCCCAAACTGCGAAGGGCCAGGGATAGTCAGCCGAAGTTACCATTTCCGAGGGTGTCCTCTGGATATTCGCGTGTCTCTGGCAATTACCACATTTCTGGACGAACTGCTTAGCGTCCTTTCTCAGGGTAGGCCAAAAGTACCCTTGGCGAAGTATCACTGCTGCCAGGGTGTCGGTTCCAATGTGCGAACCACAAGCGCCTTTGTGAACTTCTTCGAGGATCATTTCAGTATCCTCTTCGCCAACACACCTCTGCAGTGGATTTGCGTATCCCTGCCGATACAACTCTTCGCCGATTAGGAAGAATCGGCCGGAGCGTCTTCGCACTTTTGCAGCGTCGCCGGGGTCTTCGGGGAGCGCGTTGTCTGTGAGATACCTTTTTATCGGGTCTTTCCATCCTTTTCCCGAGGTTACTATGCTCAATACTGCGATGCTCGGATGGTCTAGCACCTCGGTGCATGTTTTCGACTTCGCCAAGCAATCTGCTTCGGCGTTATCTCATCGAGGTACGTTTTCGATCCGTATGGTGTCGAACTCTTGAATGAGCTTTGCTACCAGTTCGTGGTATTTTGCCAAGGTTGGGTCCTTCGCCCCATAGTCTCCTGCCGTTTGTCGAACTACTAGCTGGGAATCGCTGTGGGCCTTTAAATTTCTCACGCCAATTTTTCTGGCTAGGCGCAATCCTGCTATGAGGGCTTCATACTCAGCCACATTGTTGGTGACGTTAAAGCTGAACTTGATAGCCTTCATTACCTCTAGGCCTTCGGGACCTCTGATAATTACCCCAGCTCCCTGGTGTTCGGACCCCGAGGCTCCGTCAACATACAAAGTCCATTCTGGCTCACCTTCGTTTGGATCCGGATGGCTGTCCTCGGTGGTGGGTACTTCGGCAATGAAGTCTGCCAGAGCTTGAGCTTTTATGGCTTTTCGAGGTTCATAAGTGATGTCGTGTTCGCCAAGCTCTATACACCATTTGGAAAGCCTTCCCGAATGATCAACTTTTCTCATGACATCGCGCAGAGGTAGACTGCTTCGGACGATGATAGGGTGAGCCTGAAAATATGGTCGCAGCCTTCTTCCTGCTAGCACCAAGGCATATATAGCTTTTTGCAACAAAGGATACCTGACTTCGGCGCCATGCAGGGACTTGCTTACATAATAAACCGGCCATTGCTTCGGCCCTTCCTCTTTCACAAGGACCGAGCTTACTGCTTTTTCTGTGACGGCGAGGTATAATACGAGGGGCTCTCCCTCGCGGGGTTGCCGCAGAGTGGGCAGACCGGCTAAGTAGATTTTGAGTTCTTCCCAGGCCCTTTGGCAGTCTTCATCCCAAGGATGATCATTACTTCCGAGGTTGTCCTCCTTTTTTGCTGCCTTAGTGAGGACTTTGAAGAATGGTCGACACCGGTCTCCATACCTGGAAATAAACCTGCTAAGAGAGGTTATCCTTCCGGTGAGTCTCTGCACATCTTTTATTGTGGCAGGAGTTCGGAACTCGAGCAGAGCCTTAATTTTTTCTGGGTTAGCATCAATGCCTCTTTCTGATACCATGTACCCAAGGAACTTTCCCGAGGTCACTCCGAAGATGCACTTTTCGGGATTAAGACGGATCCCGAAGGCTCTGAGCTGGTGGAAAGTTTCCTTTAGATCTGCGACGTGGTCGCCAGGCAGCTTGCTCTTGACTATCATGTCGTCGACATATACTTCCATGTTTCTCCCTATTTGGTCGTTAAAGACCTTGCTCATCAACCTCTGGTAGGTGGCTCCTGCGTTTTTTAGCCCGAAGGGCATTCTGACGTAACAGTATGTTCCTCCCTCGGTGATGAAGGCGGTTTTCTCCTCATCTTCGGGGTCCATCCTTATTTGATGATACCCACTGAAGGCGTCTAAGAAACTTAGGAGCCCGTATTCGGCAATTGAGTCTACCAATTGGTCTATCGGTGGGAGAGGGTATGAGTCTTTTGGGCAAGCATCGTTCAAGTTTCTGAAGTCGATGCAGATCCGGAGCTTACTGCTTCCTTCTTTTGTGGCAATAACCACGTTGCTTAACCATTCGGGGTACTTGACCTCCCTGATGACATCAGCGTTCAACAGGTGCTGGACTTCGGTTTTGACAAAGTTACTTTTATGGACTGAGATGCCCCGTTTCTTTTGCCGGACAGGTTTTGCTTCCGGACTTACTCTAAGGCTATGCTGTATTACGTTAGGGTTTACCCCGGGCATATCTTTCGGCGAGTAGGCAAACAGATCTTTATTTGCCAACAGAAAAGATACAAGTTTTTTCTTGTCACCTTCGGCCAAGTTCTTCCCTATTCGGGTACTTTGGCCTGGGACAAGTTCTACTTTTTCCATTTCCGCTTTCGCGGGATCTTCTGCCTCGCCCTTCTTTGGTGCCTTTGCCTCCATCGTTTGTGTGAAGTTGTTTGCCGGAGCTTTTCGTGCCTTGACGAACACCTTCCTTACTTCGCCCTGATCTATGAAGATTTCCGCATCTCCATCCTTGGTGGCGAAAGTGACAGTTAAGTACTTCACATCAGGGCGAATGTGCAGATTTCCCTGTGTCTGTCTTCCAAGGATGGCGTTGTACGATGAAGGGACATTCATGACAATGAACCTTGCCATTGTGGAGGCGAATAATTCAGCAGTCCCATCTACCGAAGTTCCTTTCAGCATTAAGGGGAGATCGATCCATCCGAGGACAGGCAGTTCGGATGGTCCTACCCCGAAAGTAGGCGAGGTGACGGGCTTGAGGTCGCTGCTAGATATGCCCAAGTTCGGCAGTAAGTGTGAAAACAGGACGTCGGCGTTTGATCCATCGTCGAGCAACACTCTCTTGACGTCCCAGTTTCCTATCCTCGCCATGATCAACAGCGGATCGTCATGGGGAAAGATGACGGCGGAACCATCCTTGCGGGCCAGTTTCTTTGTCGGACTCTGATATTCCATGACTGCTATTTCTCTGGCCTTCCTCTTTCTTTCCGAGGATGGGAGCCCCGTCGTGATTGTTTGTATTATTCCCGCCGGAGGTGGAGGGCGCCTTTTCGGACTTCGGTTCCTCCGCCTGTCGGAGTCGTAGTCCTCATCTTCTGCCTTTCCTTCCTCCTCTTTTCTCCCTTTCGGGGACGGCATCCGCAGATAACGTCGAAGTTGGCCCAGTTTTATCAGCGACTCTATATACTTCTTCAATTGGAAGCAGTCTTCGGTGTCGTGGCCGTGGTCGCGGTGAAACTGGCAGAACTTCTTTATGTTCTTCTTGTTATCAGCGGTCATGGCCCTTGGCCGCTGAATCTGAGTCCCCTGCCTTTCCATTGTCATGAGGATGTTGGTTCTCGTGGTGTTCAGGGGTGTGAAAATTGGGAGTTTCCTTCCCCGCATTCTCCGAGGTCGGCCTGCCTGTTCGGTTGGATACCGGGTTTGCTGGTTGGACCCTTCGGCCCGGGTGTGATCGGACTTCGGTCCACCCATTCTCAGCTCTTCGGCCGTCATGTGCTGTTCGGCCCTTCGGTAAAATTTGCCAAGCGTGTCCGGGGGGTCCTTGGAGAACTCGTAAAACAGCTGTGAGTCCCTCCGAAGGCCTCGCGTCATGGCGAGAATGTGTATTTCGGGCCGAAAGTCCGGGACACTCAAAGCTTCTCTGTTGAATCTTTCGACATAGTCGCGGATGGTTTCTCCATTTCTTTGCGCTATGTCAAACATTTGGACAGGCATCTTCGCCGTTGGCCGACTTCCAATAAATTGTTGCATGAAGGCCGTGGATAACTCATGGAACTCCGTGATGGTTCCTGGAGCCAATGAATTATACCACGCAGTTGCTGGTCCTGTAAGGGTGACCTCGAAACATTTGCACAAGGTAGCGTCATCGGCACCGTGCATCATCATGCTGCGTCTGTACTTGGTCAGATGGGCCTATGGATCAGTGCGGCCATCATAAGTTTCCAGCTGAGGTACTCTGAAGTCGCCTGGCATGGCTGCCCCAACTACAGCTTGGGTGAACGGGGACTCATTTCCACAAAAGGTTCCAGACAGCCTGGCCCAGACGGGTTTGTGGGCTACCTGTTTTTCCACCCTGTCTAGTCTCGCTAGTATCCTCTCTATAAGGATCGTGGCACTAGGTTCTTCCTCTGGGAAGGGAGATTGCCGGCGCCTCTTCGGGGAATGAGTTCGGCGTCGGGGGGACAGGGACTTCGCCTCAGGCAACGAACTCCTTCAATGTGGGATTTTGGGTTGCTTGGACCCTGTTTGTCCCACAAGCCGTGCCCCGAGGGGCATGTTTTCCGTTAAAAGACCCCTCACGCGGGTCTCCACTTTCCGAACTACGATGGGTTGGTTTGGGGCTTCTCTCCCGAGGGCGTACTGGCGAGGGAGGCATTTGGGCCTGAGTTTGTTGTGGCCACCTTCGGTCTATCTGCTGTGTCATTTCAGCCACAACAGAATGCTGAAAGTCGCGTAGAAAGCTCATGGTAATGACTAGAGGGCGCCCTTCCTCGGGCGCGGAAGTCCCTGGAAGGGTTTGCTCAGTAGTCGGTTGAGCTTCAGGAGCGGACGGGGACCTCGGGAGTCCCTTGTCCTTCGAACGCCGAGTTTCAACAACGGTGACCTCAGAGTGCGTTCCCACAGACGGCGCCAAATGATGCCCAGCAGCATCTTCGTTAAGTGACATTGTGACTCTTGGAGGGACTTCCTGAGAGGGAGAACGCCTGGAGCCCAGATTTCCCAGGAGAGTGTGCCTGTTAAGCTCAGAAGAGAAGGTTAGGAGGTCCCCGGGGTGTTTTTCCGGGGAGGAGCCTCCGACACCCAAGTCAGTGTCCTGAGAAGGTAAAGGGGAAACACTAAGGTTTTGGTGGCCTTGCCTATTTGTGTTTTCTCAAGGAGAGGGGTCTGATCAAGGATCGATCCTTTGCCAGGGTTTGTTTCCTGGTATTTATAGGAGTGTCCAGTCCGTTCAGATCATGACACGTGTTCGGTCAAATCTTTTCTGTACCTTCGGCATAGGGGACAAGTAGCTGTTTGTAGGCTCCTCGAGCCTTGGTCCGAGACAGGTCGTGACAAGACCTAGACGGCGTTGGCGTGTCAAATCGCCGTTTGAGGCAACATGTAGCACCTGTGGGCGACATGTCAGAGGCTCATTAAATGCTCATGCCGTACTCCCGAGGTCTTCTGGGCGAGGTCGTCTTTGACACAGATGCCCTTCCTCGGGAGCTATGCTCATGGTTTCGGGGAGTTCCCTGGTTCGGAGGTTCCACCTTCGGGGAGATCCTCTTCTGCTTGTAATAGTCAGTTCTTTATATCCGAAGGCGATCCACCCGGTCCCCCCGGGGGAGCCGGCAACATCTTTGAAATCCCTGGCGTACTAGCCAAAGTCCCAAGTTCGAGGCTCTTGACTTCGCTCCCTCCGAGGTCAGTGATAACGCCTCTTTCGGATGACGCCAAGCTTCCCGATCACACTTTCGGCAGGAAGTATGTTCTGATAGAGGCGATAGCCCTTCGGCTATCACTATGCAAGTTAGGTTACAGAATGTACCTTAAATATTGCAAGGGGTCTATTTTTAAAGAATTGGGTGCGATTCATATACTTTAGGAAGTATAATTGATATAAGATCTCATTTCATGTAGGCTCTTACTTTTTTAATTATCTTTTGGGACTTGTGTTGGCTTGCTAGGTTGGGTCCTCTATGAAACGGACCCCTAATAAATGCTTTCCCCAGTCCAGATCCCAGAATTAGGCCCTTGACCTAAAATGGTATCAATATGTCCCTTTCTTAAAAAATGTGGGATATGGGCCCTACATATGTCAAGACTTATTCATGAGAAAAGATGTCTATTTTGAAAATGGCCCAATGAAATGACACCTAGTGGAGAAGGGAGAGACTAAATGGTATCTGCTGAGCACACGTCCTTGTCATAATGGTAATGTAGGAGTCTAAACGATATCTCATAAATACTTATTAGCTGCAACTGGCATACGTGTGACTCTTTTAGCAAATAAGGGCCATATGGCACCTTATGATTAGTCCACATGGCTGGTAATGATCACAGTGATTTTTTGAGACAAAAGGTGAAGGACTTTGTAGGGTTGTAAAGGCCTTTCTTTTACCATCCCTCATTCACCATTCTTACTGTTCCTCAAGTTACTATCTAAGTTTTCTTGCTCTTTAGAGCTCCTGTTCACCCTTCCCCAATGATCCTATGACATTCCCTATAAACAAATTCTTTATAACCGCCATAACAGGTTCAATGCTAAAGTAATCTTTGTAAAATGGTGGTCACTTTTGTCAAATTTTTGCATATTTTTTTGTTTTTTTTCTTCTTTTTCCACGACGGTCGATTGTCATTGTCAATTTCATTTAATGGCAGTTTTTTTTTTTTCTGAAATGGCTCATAATTCTGCATCAGGAAAGGCGACCGTTAGCGCTCAGTTACTAGTAGCCATAGAATTTGTCACCGGATGAGAGAAAGCAAAGTACCATCCTCTATCCCTTTGAGGAGGTGGCATCGATTAAGAACACTCTTACTCTGAAAGGCCATGAAGATTGCGTGCTAGAGATTATTCTGGTCAGCAAGGTTTAGGGCTATAATTTCTAAATCCAACGCTTGGTCCTTTAACCTAAAAAAGACAGTATCATCATATTTCCTATGAAACTTTAGGTTGGATTGTGCTTCCCACTTCTCTTCTTAGTCCTTCAGTTTTCTAAGTTCTACCAAATTTCTTCCTCTCAACTCACATAAAATTCCTTTGTGCACTTAAATGCCTTCATTGTTATTTTCCACTTGGCAGGGGTCATCCTTATTCTTGAAGACTTCTTTTAGTTTTATGCCTTTACCTTGACTTAGAGGATTAGAGTTTTTTCACATCATTCTAATACTATATGGCGAAATAGGTCCTTTGCCTTTATCGTTGATGGGAATCATAAAGGCACTCATAAGAATCCTTTATGGATAGCAATTGGACAAGTGACCAGAGCAAAAGCCTGATAAGTCAAGTAGACGCTCTAAGGAGCACTCATAAGTACACGTTGAAGTTCACAACTCTTTAGAGCCAAGTATTTTTCCTTAGCCACCATGAGACATATCTCCCGCACACCAACACAATCAAACTGACAGGACACTTCATTGTTCTCACGCCCTCAATCGCCACCTCTTATCTAACTATAGATGCAACCAATGAGGAAAAGAAACACATGAATTCTTTGCCTTAATTAAAGCATGACTTCTCCACCAAAGTCTGACACTAATTTTTGCCATCGTTGTTTGTCTTCTGGGCGTCCAATGGTCAGGATCTGTCCTTTAAGCCATTGGAGATAGGGATCAAATTGAACGACACGAAAGTTCAATAACTTCGAGCAATAGTGATCAAATTCTAAATGATTGCCCTAAAGGTTTTTCCTTTTTTTTTTTTTGGAGATCTTTAGGAATAATTACAAGTTTGGTCCTTAAGATTGTGTTTTTTTTTCATATTCGGCATCAAGTATTAACTTCATACATCTAGGTCATAATTGTAAATTCAAGCTATGTGGTTTACAGGCTGAGCTTGAGCCTCAAAATTTAAGTTTGAGCAATTCAAGCTTGAGCCCGAATAATACTGACAAGATTAGGGGCCAAGCTTTAGCCTAGTGGGCTTAGGCTCGGCTCGGCTTGGCCCCTTTACACCCTTACTCGTAGGGTTATAAAAGGCGTTGCCATTACCATCCCTCATTCGCCATTCTTATTATTCCTCAAGTTACTATCCAAGTTTTCTTGCTCTTTATAGCTATTGTTCACCTTTCTCTGGAAATTGTTCAGCATTCCTTGTACACACTTCTTCGATGCCGCCATAGCAGGTTCAATCTTAAAATAATCTTTGTAACATGGTGATTGTTTTTGTCTAATTTTTGAATACTTTTTATTTCTTTTAATGTAATCTTTATAACATGCTAGCTATTTTTGTCTAGTTTTTGCATATTTTTTGTTTCTTTTTTTGTTTCCATGGCGGTCAGCTGCCATTTTTTATTTCATATAATGCTAGTTTCTTTTGTTCTTTTTCTCAAATGGCTAGCAATTTTCATCTAGAAAGGTAGCTGCCAGTGATTAGTCACCAGATGTTGTGGAATCTATCTATGGCGGAACAGAGTCCAAATACCTAAATTAATTAACTTGTAAGCTCTTAAGGATTGTGATCTCACTTAGTTACTGTTGGTTAAATATTATTTGTAGATAAATTTAAACAATTTACATGCAACTAGTTACTTAGTCTACTCTACGAGAAGATATGCATGCATTTGTCCCGATAGTGTAACACAAGTAAATAAAACTAAGTATAAAACATCGCTGCATCATTGTATTAAAAACATATTTAAGACATGCCAATACAAAAAAATTCTAATTGATATTTTAAATTAATAGTTTATACACACTCCATAACCCTAACATGCACTAAAAGGTGACAAAGGTGTCATACACTACAAATGCATCCTAAGAGTCAATATCTTAGTACATATGGTACCATATAAACAAGGTAAAAATACTACTAAGATCTTTTTTTTTCCCCCTACCTTTGAGCTAAAAGCTCAAAATGCAAAGCCCTATAAACTTAGTACCAATTTAACTTACAAGTGAGCAAAAAAAAAAAAAAATTTCAAAATACAAAACTTAGCCCTCATGTTCTAGGTTCATTGTTGGGTATAATGTCAAAGCTTGCACAATTAAACTTAAGAGAATAAGTACACGAATGCACTCAATAAGGTCCCTTAGGGGTTCCTAAAAAGAAAATAGCAAGCAAAGCATGCAAATATGGCAAACAAGCAAACAAACAACCAAAAAACATCCAAAAATATTAGTAACAATAAAATGCAATATATATACGATTGATATACAACGCACATCACTTGGGACTTTGTGTTGGAATTTTCTTATATGTGGGTTATATTAATTGTATGTGTTTTACTTAATCGGATTAAGAATTGAAATTAATCAAATGAAACATACAGAGGCCATATGGTAATTGATCTAAAGGCGGGCCAGTGACTCCAAATATGATAAAAGATGTGAATTTATTTAAGTGTTGGCTAATAGAATTGATGTAGCCAATAATGGATAGACCCAAGAACCTTTATATAAATAGAGAGCCGCTGGCTAGAATAAACGAGAAGACATGTTCTTTCATCAATCTTGTTTCTACTATGCTTATTAATGAAGCATAAATCAGGTCAGATTTTTATTTATTCTAATTTAATTTGTGTGTTATACATTCTTATGTATGATTTTGGTAGGCTAAAAAAATTTACATGTGGTATTAGAGTCTATTACATGATCATAGAACATATGATTAATTAAATTGGGTTTTCAGATGAAACTAGATTTTAGTTATCCTTTTTTGTCTGAAGTATGATGTTTAAACATGTTCTTGTTTTGTCCGTTTATGCTTTTATTTTGACTAATTGAATCTTTTTTAATCTATAATCTATAAATAGATATGAAAGCAGGTAAATTGACCGAATGGTCTTTTTACATGATTATAAATTTTAAAATATTTTTAGCGGCTTACACGTGTAACTCAGAATTTACCATAAAGTGACACGCGGTGAATTCCACAATTACCCCCCTAAAAGCACACGCGCCAGAAACTCATTTGTTTCCCGTTTGAATTAGGCTCATTTAACAGGTATTTATGATGTTGCCGCAACGTTCAAGAAAAAGACACGTGTGCACACGTTGTTTAAGGTAAATACACGATTTTCATCATTCAGTTTAAAATCAAGTTCTCTCGATTTATCTGTAATATTCTTTTTTCCAAATTATTCGAACCCACTTTCTCTCGCTAAGATCATTTTTTTGCAGTTTTTTTAGGCAGTTATAGATGACCCTTTCAACCCACGTATTATAGCTGTTGCTCAAGATGTCATGCTTACCCACTAAGCACTTAACCGACAATTATGCATCAGTTACAAAAATTAACGACGTATTTGACAAACCTCTACATTTTTTCACTTTTAAATATTTGCACTCCATCAACAAAAGTTATGAATCAGCAGCAATTTTAGTATTTCACCAGGCAGCATGCTCAACCATCCCAATTTTATGTCCTACAGCATTTTTCCAAAATCAGAAATAGAAAACTCATTTCATCAGAATCAGAAAAAACAAGCAAAACAACCAGGAAAATTGCACATAAGAATCGTACCAGAAAATTCCAAATTCACATCAGGTATTCTTACTTCATTTTTATTTGCAAGTTACGTGTTAGCTAGAGTTTTTTTAACAAATTTCACTCAATCTTAATGACAGCCAAAAGCCAGGCATTTTGCGTGCACCTGATTCAGCAAAGAGGAACCAAATTTCCACCTACAAGAATCAGCAATTGAAACCAAAACTAACAAGTTCCTATTAAATACCACCAGGTTCATATCTAGACATTGATACTTTTTCATATTTGATTTATATCAAACTACATGCTACTTTTTTAACAGTTTTGTCCGATTACTATTCCTACTACATCTATTGTTTTTTACTCACTCAATTTTGCACAATTTAGATGACCACATGTCATTAGCTAGGTAATTAAACATTGAAAAGTTTATATTTACCTTACCCACCAGAGTTGTTGGATTGATAGCTCCCAAAAAACATGGATAAAGAAAATAGATTAATTGCAGTTTGTTAACAAGGTTAGTGCCGAAAAAGGTATTCGAAATCATAGATTAAGTTAGGAAATTATACCTTCTTATCCCTCTTGACATTAAAATGACGTGAACTTCATTTTTACAGATCTTTCGTGTTCTAGCCAAACTTTCCCCAACAGGAGCGGCGCATGCAACACCCAAGGGTTGACAGAGTACATACAGACAAGAAAAACCAACGGTTCAAAGCTAGATCTACAAAAAAAAAAAACAGAAGTGCACTTTTTCCAGAAAACATTTGGGAAAAAAAGAAAAAGAAAGTTTAACCCTTTACATCGTTAACAGTGATCCTTTTGACGGTAACTAGGTACATCGGGTAGTCAAACGCAATAGACCATTGCCGTATTTGAACCGAGAAGACATTACAAAGAAGCAACCGGTTCAGATGCAATAAAGAAAAAAAAAAAGGACATGGCCGACTTAAGATAGATCAACAAAAATAGCCGCCGACGATATCAGAGTTACGCCTGCAAAGGCCTCCCAAATAGGATCTGGACTTCCAGTCATTTCACGCTAGCCATGCCGCCGGTGAACATAAACAATCGACAGTAAGGCATAAGAGGCGGCACGTCCTACCGAATTCAAACACAGCAGAGAAAAAAAAAAATGAAAAACAGTGTTTAGACTTGGATCTACAGAACCCACTGTTATTTTCCTAAACCATTTAGATATACAAAAACATAGTTTTTGACCGAAGCCTTTACAGGAAATAGCTACAAGACGAAAAACAAGTAGATAGAACAAAGGAGGAAAAGTTCCTTCTAGAAAAAAAATAGTTATAGATATACAAAACCAGTTTTATTTTTGTACTAAATTGTTTACAGCCACAAAATAAGTGATTAAACGGGGGGAACATTGGTTTTCTGACTATAAGTCGCGGCGCCGCTGGAAGAAGGGAACAAACGACAGCGAAGGGTGACGAAGTAGCACCTTAGACAAGAATCTCATATTCTAATTAGAGAGACGGCAAGAAATGGTGAAGCAAGAAATTGAAAAGCAAGCAGCGAGCTAGGGTTTGGACAAATCCTCCTATGTACTATTTATAGGCCTTCTCAACCAAATTACACTCCTTAGTCCTCCATCTCGTATACACCTGCCACTTTAGGCCTAAATCTTTTATTTATGCCATTCTCAGTCTTCTCCCCATTCCTTCTCTTACATGAACTGTTTCATTTTTTTTAACCATTCTGTTATGTGCCATCCATTTTAAAAGTTTTGGGCCAAATTTAATTGGGTCCAAATCTTAAATTTTCTTTCTCCCTTTCTTATATTGTATTGTGCATGTTTCCTTTTTTAACTTTCCATTTGATCATAATTATGGGAATGTGGGCTTTTTTAATTTAAATCGGGTTCTTATTGTTTAAAATTTTTTGGGTCTTATATACCATAACTATTATCGGCCCGTTAAATTTGGCCCAGTTGATTTAATTCGTTTGTACCTAATTTATTTTGTGATGAACGAATCTTTCCCCTTGTGTAATTTTTTCCCAACAAATTCGGTCTTACTTTTATGGGCCAATTTTACATACACCCAAAACTTTAAAAATAGCCAATTTTGACATTCCAATCTTTAGTCTTCATTTTTTTTCCGTTGAAGTTTTACCCCTTTTTCTTACAATTCAAAAGTAATAATTATTCTGGGTATTTTAAAAATTTATAATTTAAATCAGCATTTTAAATTTTTAAGCTCTCAATTTCTTCTTTTTTCCCGTAAGTTATAAATATTAAAAATTGCGCAATTTACATGCTCATTATTTCATGACATTATTTACGTTTCTTATGCATTACATGTACATGTCACTTATGGCATTAATCAAAATTCTTTAACTAAATGTTAGTTGGATTTTCACTTCTCATTTATGATATCATAACCTATTATTCCCATAAGTATGTACAATTTTTTCATTAATAAAGTATTGTATTTTTCTGTATGCAGGTATCAATCTTTCTCATGATATCATTATCCTATTCTATTATTGCTTTTAGATATAAATTTTAGATATAAAACTATCCCGTCCGTTAGACGGGTTATAAAACTAGTTGAAAGAAATAAATCAGAAACGGATGTTAATTTAAGATCAGAAACTCAGACGATCGACGGGGCATCGGAGGCGAGCAACGGTAACCGCTGGTTGCATCGGGATTCGCGACCAACACCGTTGCCGCTGCCGTGGCCAACGACGGTGCGTAGTTGTGAACATGGTTGCGGGTCGAGAAATAGCGGCATCAGGCCAGTGGCTTTCCGAATTGTTATTTTGGTTCTTTTTCTTGTTTTGGTGGCCGTCTGTTATTGTAAAAACAAAGCCCGGCGCATTATATACATCTATGTTACGGGTTTTGGGGTTGAAATCAGTAAGCAATTCTTGAAATTAAACAATTGAAATGGTTTTGAGTTTGAAAGTTACAGGAACGAATCGGAGAACATGCCTTGAGATGGCTTTTACCTAATTTTTGGCTTACTGACAGCGTGGGTAATCTAAATTGTCCTTTGTGACAAGGTAGCCTTAAATTTTGTTTTTGGTCATTTATATCCTAAATAATTACTATAATTGTTTATTGGCCATAAAGCTTTTCTGCTTTGTGTATTTCGGTCCCTAGACTTTCATAATGAACCTTAAAGCTGCTGATTTCATAAAAGTGACCCCAAACTTTTAATTAAAACCACACTAAATTTTATTTTCATGCAATAAAGGTTAAATCCGCTTCAACTGAAGAGACACATTTGGTCATGGTGCTTCATAAAGGAAAATTGAAGTGAATATGCATGATAAATAATTTTTTAAATAGATCAAAAGACGTGAATAAATACAACAACATATGGCTAGAGAGAAATTTAAGTGAATTAATTCTCTCATTCGGTAAATTTATATGAAAAGTGAAATTGAACCTCATGATTGCCATTAATTAGAAAGGTAACATAAGGAATATCTTGTTGTGGAAGGGTTTTACGAGCTCCATTGAATTGTTGGTCTTATGAAATTTCATTTTCACATGATTAAAGATGTCTCTGAATTTAGTGCATATTTATTCTATGTAAAGGTGTTGACTATGCATGAAATTTAGAGGTGAGGCACATATGGCATATGATTGAGGATTAACTTGTCTAAGCTGTCTATACACCCAAATGTGGTAGATTAGTGAGGGCAGAAAAAGTTTCTTGAATCTTCATTATGTGTGAGAATTTGAGACTGCATTTTATAAATTCTACCCAAAGGTGTTTTTATAATGATGTGCTTGAATTCTCAATGTGGATACTATTTGTCATTTTAAGTATCATGGTTACCTTACAAATTACTGATGTGTGAGTTTGCTTGATCTTTTCAGTTACCTTTTTTGTTAATAACAACTTGGTTACTGTTGAGTTGTTGACTAGCTCTAACTTTAAAAAGTAGTAGCAAGATGTGGAATTTGCTCTCAAGATGGCAGATGTGAATCTAGCCATGATCATTGATAAGCTTATAGATCTTATTGCCACAGGTAGTGATGAGGAGAAGAAGGCTTATGCAGCTTAGGAGAAGTCAAACTGCATGTGCTATCTTTCGATAAAAAGGGCCATTCCTGAACACTTGCTTGGTGGTCTTTTTGAAGCTAATGTAGCCAAGGATTTCATTAATGCTGTGTACCAAAGGTATAGAATGTCCTCTAATGCTGGGATAGGTACCCTTCTAAAGAAACTTTATTCCATGAGGTATGACAAAGTAAGTGGTGTTAAAGAATACATCATTAAGATGGTCCACATTTATAGTAGATGTAGGGTGCTCAACATTGTCATCCCCAATGCATGTATTGTGCATCAAGTGCTGAATACCTTTCCTGTAAAGTATGGGCTTCTTGTCACTACTTATAATTCTTAGGACGAGGCTTAGGCGGTCAATGACCTGATCACTAGGTGCGCCATTAAAGAGGATAAGCTTAAGAGTGATAAGTCATAAACTACCTTATTTATATCAGGTAAGCACAACAAGAAGAAGGGTAAGAAGCCTAATTCTAATGCTCCTAAAAATGTCTAGACTCAGGCTAATGGTTAGGCTGGATGAGTGAGTGGTCCAAAATAGTGGTTGAAAAAAACCAAAAAAATGTTTCTTCTGCAGGAAAAAAGGTCATTTCAAAACTGATTTTCCTAAATTTAAAGCTTGGTTAGCTAAGAATGGGCATAAAGGTAATGATTCTTTGGATTTTATTTTACATGAATCCAATTTGGCTGTGGCCCTATCCAGTTCTTGGTGGCTAGATAACAGAGCTACTACTCATGTTGCTTTTACTTTACAATGGTTCATAAGTAAGAGGAAACCAAATAAAGAGGAGTTAAGGCTCATTGTTGGCAATAATGAAGAGATGGACGTGGAGTTCATAGTAGTTATTTGTCTAAATTTATATTATAGATTTAGACTTATTTTAAATAACACATTCTATGTATCATCTTTTAGACAGAATTTTGTCTTAGTTCCCATATTGGACAAAGATGACTATACTTTTGAGATTAAAGATGGTTTTGTTAAATTACTTGCTGACTCAAAGTATGTTGGTAGTTGTTCTTTGTCTTCTAGCCTATATAGGCTGTGTTTGACTCCAAATGATATCTATGCTACCTCATATAATGTTGAGAAAGTTGTTGCTAAAAGGACTTTTACAAAAGAAAAATCTTCCATGTTGTGGCATAAAATGCTTGGCCATATTTCTAGGAAAAAAGTAGAAAGGTTGATAAAGGAAAACACCCTACCTACAATTGACTATAGTGACTTAGAGACATGTGTTGATTGTTATAGTGGCAAGTTGACCACGATTAAGAAAAATGGTAGCTACACATAGCTTGGACCTCTTGGAAGTGATTCACACTGACATAAGTGGATTGTACTCACATACAGTTTATAACTCCAAATATTTCATCACTTTTTACAATGATTATTCCTATTATGGTTACTTGTACTTGATTAAGGAAAAACCTGAAAGCTCTTGACAAGTTCAAGATCTTCAAGATTGAAGTTGAGAAACAATTGGGAGAAGTTATTAAGATTGTGAGATCTGGTTGAGGAGGTAAGTATTATGGCAAACACGGGGGTAGTGGAAAAATTAAAGGTTCATTTGCCAGGAATAGTGGCTCAATTCACTATGCCAGGGAGTCCTAAACAAACAGTGTGGCCAAAAGGCAAAATTGCACCATAAAGGACATGATGATAAACATGCAAAGTAGGAAAAATTTGCCTAATTTTCTCTGGAGTGAGGCTATCAAGATAGCCTTACATATAGTCAATCAAGTACCCAATAAATCAGTGCAAAAGACATCTTTTGAGTTGTGGACTAGTAAGAAACCTAGCTTGAACAAATTTCGAGTTTGAGGTTGTCCTGCTGAAGTGAAATTGTACGATCCCATGGAAAATAAATTGCAACATCGTTCTACTCGTGATATTTTGTTAGTTACCTTGAACGTTTTAAATGATATAGATTTTATCATAGAGATGGAGGTTCTAGAATTGTGGAATCACAAATAGCTAAGTTTCTGGAGCACCATAGGGCCGATGAAAGTGATCACTCTAAGACCATAGAGAAGGATGTACAAGCTAGTACCATTTGTGTTTCTTTACCTATGCAACAAGAGACAGTAGATCCTTTACCTGTATTTGCCCCAATGGAATAAGAACTTTTACAACCATTAGTTGAAGAGGTTCCCCAAGTATAGGATATGGCAATAGAGGTTCCACTTAGATGTTCTACAAGGGAGAGGGGGTCTGTTGTATCTTTTGATAATGTGGTCTATCTTGGTAAGAGTGATTATGACATTGGTCATGTAATCAATCCAGTGACTTTTTTGGAGATTGTATTTAGTCCTCAAAAGGATCTACGGGTGGGATAAAATGAAGGATGAGATGCAATCTATGCAATACAATTAAGTGTGAGAGCTTGTTGAGTTATCTGAGGGCTATAAACCCATTGGTAATGTTAGAGATTATAATTGATTGATTAGATGATTTTCAGGGATTATAATTGATTAGGAGTGATTATGGGACAATTAGTTGTAATTGATACTTATCTTGTATAAGTGATTTTAATCAATATAAAAGGGAATGGGGAGTTGCGGACAGTAGCAAACTCTCAGAAAATCTTCTCTCCTCTTCTTCTCTCTTACAACCTCTCTTTCTGACATGGTATTAAAGTATGGTTTCTGATGAACCATCACTGTAATCCCTTTAAACAAAAAAAAAACAACTAAACCTGTTCTTGAAGATCTAGACCCAGAAAACCTCTAGCAATAGCCAGCGACCAAGATCACAGGAGAAGAAGCACCGCCGAAGCATCATGCACCACCGCTAATCGTAAACCTTGTCGGTACATGTAGTGTACGCGCCACCTTCCGACAACGCCCAGTTGTCTTCCCTGCCATGGCTGGGCTTGCAATCCTCTAAGGATACTATTGACATGTTAATTTCTTGTTGTTTCGATCATTTTGTTAGTGCATAATTGTTCACTCTATTTGGCAACTTGGTGTTGTCTTCTCTCCCTCCTTTATTGATTGAAGTACCATGAGTGAGAAAGTTGAAGGATAGCTAGCCATCACCATTCAACAAATTACAAATCGGAAGTTGAATGCCTCTAATTATGTTGCGTGGGCAAAGGTGATCACCATATATCTCAAGGAGCTCGGGAGATACGAGCATCTTACGGAACTAGCTCCTGATAGCAAAAAAATCGTTTAACTACACGAAGTGGGAGCAACATGATATCGAGATTATGATGAATCTTTGGAATGCCATGGACCATAATATTGCAGACATGTGTCAACATGTGAATTTCGCAAAAGAGCTATGGGAGTATGTGATACTTTTCTTTTCTAGTAATATCACTTGTATTTATGATTTGTCAGTGGAATTATTTAAGTGTGAGCAGGGGGAGAAGAACCACACTGAGTACTTTTCAAAAATAAAAAATTTATTTGTGGAACATTTAGCAGCCCAGTCGATAACCACGAACAAGAACGAACTCTTAAAGGAACGGGAAGAATTATTTTTCATGAGATACTTGGCTGGCCTAAGATCATAATATGAACTGATTCGGGCTCAAATATTGGGCGGCACTGGACTCACAACACTAGCTGAAGTATACTCGCATGTTTCTCAATCCTTAAAAGGACCAGTGCATGAAACTGGAGGTAAATTTGCTTTGGCTGTTTAGAGTGGATGAGGAAACCGCAGTAACCGTGGTGGACGTGGAGGACGTGGTAGAGGAGGCCAAAAGAAATGCGATTATTGTGGCAAAGATAGGCATATTTGTGACTATTGCTGAGATTTACATTTTGATCTACGCCCAAAATCCTTTCAAGTTGCTAATGTTGTGGAGGCCGCAGATAACTTTGCTTCAACAAGTGGAAGCAAAGTAATCTTTGATAAAGAGTATGCAGCTTTCATTCAATATCAAGTAACCCAAAAAGCAACTACACCTGTTGCATCACTTGCTCACCTAGGTAATCATATTGCTTGCTTATCACCCTGTGTTAAACCTTGGGTTATAGATTCAAGAGCCATTGACCACATTGCAAGTTACCTTAAACTCTTTGAGCAAATCTACCCTTTCCTTTGTTGACCTTACCAGCTACATTATACATTCCAAAGTTTGCTTTTAATTTAATGTCTGTTAGCAAACTAACTGAATCTTTAAACTGTTTTGTCTCCTTTTTCCCTGAATCGGTTGTTATTCAAGATTTGAAGACAAAGAAAATGATTGACGGGAGTTTAACTGCATGCTCAATTATTGCTTCACCTATTCAAATCCATAGTTGCATTAAGCATCTGTTTATCCAAAAATTGAGGAAAATGATTCCTAATTTGAGCCCAACTTTTCGTCTAACTTGTGAGTCTTGTTAACTTGGGAAACATCATCGTACTGTTTTTCTATCTAGAGTCAATAATAGAGCAGAAAGCTGTTTTTCGTTAGTCCACTCTAATGTCTGGGGTCCATCTCGAGTTTCCTCAAAACTTGGTTTTCAGTACTTTGTTATTTTGTTGATGATTAGTCAAGGATGACTTGGGCCTTCCTAATGAAAGAACATTCTGGGTTGTTTTCTATTTTTCAATCCTTTTGTTCTGAAATTAAAACTCAATTTGATTGTCCTATTCATATTCTTAGAAGTGACAATGCCAGAGAATATTTTTCTGAACCCTTTGAGACTTACATGAAACATTGTGGAATGATTCACCAATCCTCTTATTCTTACACACCAGAACAAAATGGCATTGTTGAAAGGAAAATCGGGCATATCATAGAGGTTGCTTGAACCTTACTAATAGACATGAAAATACCCATATTTTCGGAGTGATGTTGTCCTCATTCTTGCCATCTTATTGATACAATGCCTACTACCACCCTAAAGGGTTAGATTTCTTACACCCTTCTATTTCCTAATGCACAGTTGTTTCCTCTTCCACATCATATTTTTGGTTGTGTCTATTTTGTTCACCAGCTATAAGCTGGGGCTGACAAACTAGCTCCACGAACTATCAAATGTGTTTTCCTTGGTTATTCAAGGTATAAAAAAGGCTATCTTTGTTATAGTTCCTTGTTTAAAAGATTCTTTATATGTGCAGATGTTACATTCTTTGAAAATACTGCATACTTTTCCAACCATCAAGATGCCAGAACTTTCCATCAGTGTTTACCTTCCCCATTCGATTGTACTTCTACCAAACCACTTGAAACTGCCAACCCTTCTTATCTTGATCAGTCTTGACCAGATTTCTAGGTTTATTCTCAAAGACCTTGTCAAATAGTAGATGGTTATACGGATGATCCTTCTCCACCAATGCCGGAATTGTCTCCAAATCCAGATGACAGTAACCTAGACTTACTTATTACTTTAGGGAAAGGTAAGCAATCTTGCACTTAACACCCTATTTCTAATTTTCTTCCCTATAATCATTTATCCTATTCATACTGTTTATTCCTATCAAGCGTGGATTTTATGTCTATTCCTAAGAGTATAACAGAGGCTATGTAGCACCCTGGGTAGAAGCAAGCTATGCAAGAGGAAATAGATACTTTATGGTCCAATGGGACATGGGAACTTGTTGCACCGCCTCTTGATGCTTCAATTGTTGGTTGCCGATGGGTGTATACCATTAAGACTTGTGCTGATGCGTCAATTGATCAACTCAAGGCTCCTCTTGTCGCAAAAGGCTATACGCAAGTTTATGGTGTTGATTACTCTGAAGCATTTTCTCCCGTTGCAAAGACGATGTCGGTTCGTATATTAATTTATTTGGCAGCAAGTTATTCTTGGTCCCTCCATCAACTTGATATCAAGAATGCATTCTTGCATGGTGATCTTGAAGAAACAATATATACGGAGCAACCTCCAGGGGTTGTTGCTTAGGGGGAGATTACAAAAGTGTGCCTATTAAACAAATCTTTGTAAGATCTGAAATAATCCCCAGGAGCATGGTTTGGACGATTTAGTTCAGTAGTCATAAATTTTAGTCTAAAGTAATATGGAGTTGATCGTTTGGTGTTCTATCAGCACACAAAATCTAGTAAAATCCTATTGATTGTTTATGTTGATGATATTTTCATTACCGGTGATCATCTAAGTGGAATTCAGAGTTTAAAGGAATTTCTACAAAAACAGTTCCAAACAAAAAATCTTGGTTTATTAAAGTACTTTCTGGGAATTAAAGTTTCAAAATCTAGAAATGGTATTTGCCTTTCCCAACATAAATATGTTCTAGATCTTTTGGAAGAAACGGGTTTACTAGGTTGCAAACCAGTTGATTCTCCAATGGATCCTAACACCAAATTGATGCCAATCATGGAGAACTTTTGAAAGATCTAGGGAGATACAGGAAGTTGATTGGAAAACTGAACTATTTCATGGCTACAAGACTTGACATTTCATTTGCTACGAGCGTGGTAAGTCAGTTTTTGCAATCTCCTCAAACTAGCCATTGGGATGCAGCTGTTCGAACTCTGAGATATCTTAAGCGCAGTCCTGGTAAAGGGCTCTTATATCATAATCATGGGAACTGTTCAATTCAAGCCTATAGGGATGCCGATTAGGCTAGTTCTAAGACCGATCGTCGATCCACTACTAGGTATTGTGTTTTTGTTGGTGGTAATTTAATTTTTTAGAAAAGTAAAAAGCAGATAGTAGTTTCTTATTCAAGTGCAGAATCAGAGTATAAAACAATGACACACACAACCCGTGAACTTCTTTAGGTGAAACATATGTTGCAAGAGCTTGACATTCAAAAAATCCATGATATGGGCTTAATGTCTGATAATCAAGTAGTTATTTACATTGCCTATAATCTTGTTTTTCATGAGAGGATCAAGCATATTGAAGTGGATTATCACTTTGTCAAGGAAAAGTTGCAGGAAAATGTAATAAGGACAATTCATGTTAAATTTGAAGATCAGTTAGCAGACCCCTTTACTAAGCCATTAGCTGGAAATCGTGTAGCACAACTTTGTAATAAGCTTGGAGCTGATGATGTCTATGCTCCAGCTTGACGAGGAGTGTTAGAGGTTATAATTGATTGGCTTGATGATTTTTAGGGATTATAATTTATTAGGAGTGATTATGGGGGAAATTAGTTGTAATTGATACTTACCCTGTATAAGTGATTTTATTTAATAGAAAAAAGAATGAAGAGCTGCGGACAGTACCAAGCTCTTAGAAAATCTCTTCTTCTCTCTTACAACCTCTTTTTCTGATAGGTAACAAATGGGTGTTCAAGACTAAAAGGGATCCTAATGGAAAGATTAAGAGCCTTAAAGCTAGGCTGGTTGCCAAAGGGTACACTCAGAAATAAGGAATTGACTATATTGATTTATTTTCTCTTATACCCTCTAAAGGCTCTTTTCAAGTCATTATGGCACCTATAGCTCATTATAATTTGGAGTTACACTAGAGGGATGTTAAAACCACATTTCTAAATGGGACCATAAAAGAATAAGTATGTATGGAACAGCTTGAAGGTTTTAAGGTAGCTGGTAAAGATCATATGGTATGCAGACTATTAAAGTCTATGTATGGTTTGAAGCAAGCTTCCTATCAATGGTACCTAAAGTTTGATGAGGTAATCAGCTTATTTGGTTTTGTGGAAAACCAAGTCGATAGATGAATATATCACAAGGTCAGTGAAGGCAAAATTATCTTTCTAGTCCTTTATGTAGATGATATTTTGCTCATAACTAATGACCTAGGCATGTTGCATGAGGTTAAGCAGTTTTCGTTTAGGTAATTTTACATAAAGGATCTTAGTGAAGCATCTTTTGTTCATGGAATTGAAATCCACAGGGACAAATCTCAAAACTTGTTGGGTCTTTCTAAAAAATCATAAATTAAATGCATATTCAAGGGATTCAACATGGAAGACTATAAGCCTTGGAATGTGCCAATTACTAAGGGTGAAAACTTGAGTTTGGCACAGTATCTTAAGAATGATTGTGAGAAAAAATCCATAAGGGATGTGCTATATGTGATGGGTTTCGGGAGCCAAACAGCATAGTGGAATTTAATCGAAACCCTCCAGGATCCAAGTGAAACGGGGCAAACCGGGTGTTCGAAAATTTTCATATCTAATTTTCGGTTGAGATCTCTCACTCAACTGTAGTGTCGAATCACAAAACCTGAACAGTTGACGTGTTCAGGCTCTCTATGGTATCCACACGAGCCTATTAGGATCACCACGCTTCCACCACGTCCCGGCAGATGCGTTTCTCTTGCGCTCGCAGTGCTAGCTTGCGTCCTCCAAGGAATTGCAAGAAAAGAGTGTGGCTGTCCTTTTTGGAGGCTAGGGCAAGGAGACCTGCGAATTTCTCACTAGAAGTTGTATTTATAGTGAGACTCAACTTCCAGGCCTAATGGGTTTCAAAGCCCTAACCAATTAGGATTTAATTGTCGGGCTTAATAATGGCTCAACTACTTGGCCCATTATTAATACGAAATTAAAGTGAAACCATAACTCAAATAATTAGCCCATGCACTCTAATGATCCAAATAGCTTTATGTGTGCGACCCAATAGGCTCTTACCATGTTGGCAATGATCATAAATCACATTTATGATCATAAGCAATGAGCGGTGTCTAGCAACACATCATTGCTACCCAAGTGACAAGATTGTCGATGATTCGACTAAACCTTTATGATCATCATTGATATATGCCATTGTCCCTTTGTCCAAGATATCAAGACTAAGCACGAGACATGGAATGTGTCACTCTCGTATAGCCCAATCTTTGGTTTCTTGATTACCGAGTAGACCAACTTAAACTGATGACATTGATATCATATATCAACTCATCCGAGCATGGCCATGCATTTTCTAAGTCTCACTCTATCAAGGGGCCCGAAGATATCACTCCCGTTACATAGGAGGGACAAATCCCATCTTGATCATACAAATCCCTCCGCATGATATGTGACATACCCAATGACCTCCTTCAAGTTCACTCAGTTACGAGCAACAAAGGAAAGTATCAAAGTATGTGACTCACATGTAGGGAACCTTGATGATCTTAGGTCGAAGGACTACATATACCATGATCACTATGAGAATCACTTATGACACTCATATAACGATCCATGTAGTGTTCTCATGGTGGGTCGGTCCAGTACACAAGTTCTCCAACTTGTACCCATATGTAGACTACATATCTCATATTAGTCTCCACATATGCTAGTCGTTATGTATTATTGCAACCCGCTCCACAATAATACTAGACCAGGGACGTTTAAGAATATCATTATTCTAGGGTTACAATTATGTTTGTTAAGTTACGCAGAAACAAAACAACAAACATAATTGCTGGATTAATGCCTTAATAAAATATCATGACTCAATGTGCAAAAATACAATCATCTCATGATTGGCTTTTGGGCACAACACTAACAATCTCCCACTTGCACTAAAGCCAATCATCCATGTATCTAATACCGATGGACCTAGAATGGCTATCATGCTTTTGCTGCGTAAGGGGCTTTGTCAGTGGATCAGCAATGTTGCTGTCTGTCGAAGTCCTGCATATCCTTACATCACCCCTCTCGATGATCTCCCTGATGAGATGATAGAGTCGGAGTATGTGTTTGGATTGCTGGTGAGATCGAGGTTCTTTAGCCTGTGTGATTGCTCCATTGTTGTCACAATAAAGCTCTATCGGGTCAGCAATGCTTGGAACCACTCCAAGTTCATTGATGAACTTCTTGATCCAAACTGCTTCCTTCGTAGCATCAGAGGTGGCAATGTACTCAGATTTTGTTGTAGAGTCAGCTACTGTCTCTTGCTTTGAACTCTTCCAGCTCACAGCACCACCACCAATACAAAACACATAACCAGATTGCGATCTAAAATCATCCTTATCGGATTGGAAGCTTGCATCGGTGTAACCCCTTACAACGAGCTCATCTTCACCTCCAAAGACCAAGAATGCATCCTTAGTCCTTCGTAAGTACTTAAGGATGTTCTTAACAGCTGTCCAGTGACTCTCACCGGGGTTCGATTGGTACCTACTCGTCATGCTCAAAGCATATGAGACATCGGGATGAGTACATATCATGGCATACATGATAGATCCAATTGCTGAGGCATATGGAATCTTACTCATGCGCTCTCTCTCCTCGGGTGTACTCGGACACTGAGATCTAGAAAGAGTGATACCATGTGACATGGGCAAGAATCCTTTCTTGGAATCTTGCATGCTAAACCTCTTTAGCACCTTGTCAATATATGTACTTTGACTTAGGCCAAGAAGCTTTCTAGATCTATCTCTATAGATCCTGATGCCTAACACATAGGCTGCTTCACCCAAGTCCTTCATAGAGAAACATTTCCCTAGCCAAGTCTTCACAGACTGTAGCTCAGGAATGTCATTCCCGATGAGTAGTATGTCATCTACATACAACACCAAGAAGACAATAGCGCTCCCACTAACCTTCTTGTAGACACAAGGTTCATCTTCATTTTTGATAAAACCAAACTCTTTGATTGCATCATCAAAATGAAGATTCCAACTTCGAGAAGCTTGCTTCAGTCCATAAATGGACCTTTGCAACTTGCACACTTTATTGGCATTCTCAGGAGTGACAAAACCCTCAGGTTGTGTCATGTACACATCCTCAAGTAGCTTTCCATTTAGGAATGCAGTTTTGACATCCATTTGCCATATCTCATAATCATAGTGTGCAGCAATAGCAAACAAAATTCGGATGGATTTAAGCATAGCAACTGGTGAAAAAGTTTCATCATAGTCAATACCATGAATTTGCTTGAAACCTTTTGCAACCAATCGTCCCTTAAAGGTAATCACATTACCATCCATGTCAGTTTTCTTCTTGAAAACCCATTTGCACCCTATGGGTTTTACCCCTTCAGGTGGGTCAACCAAAGTCCATACTTGGTTTTCATACATGGATTCCATCTCGGATTTCATGGCCACTAGCCACTTCTCAGAGTCAGGCCCCGACATAGCTTGTTGGTAGGTTGTGGGCTCATCCTGATCCATGAGCATCACATCACCAGTGTGAGTCATGAGAAATCCATATCTCTCAGGCTCACGCCGAATCCTACCAGACCTACGTGGGCTCTGTGCTACAGGAACAGACTCTTGAACCACAACATCTTGTGGTGTCTGTTCAGGTTCCATTTCAGGTTCGATGTCTCCTTGTTGTTCTTGAATTTCTTCAAGTTCTACTTTCCTCCCACTAGTTCCTTTAGAGATAAACTCTTTCTCTAAAAAGACACCAGTTCGAGCAACAAACACTTTTTGCTCAGAAGGATTGTAGAAATAGTAACCCTTTGTTTCTTTGGGATACCCAACAAAAAGGCATTTTTGAGATTTGGGCCCTAGTTTGTCAGAGGATTGACGTTTCACATAAGCATCACAGCCCCAAATCTTCATAAAAGACAAATTGGGACGCCTCCCACTCCATATCTCATATGGTGTCTTTTGAACCGATTTAGATGGAACTCGGTTTAGTGTAAAAGCGGCTGTCTCTAGAGCATGTCCCCAAAAGGAGTTTGGAAGGTCAGCTTGACTCATCATAGAGCGAACCATGTCTAACAGAGTTCGATTTCTCCTTTCAGATACACCATTCCATTGAGGTGTACCTGGTGGAGTGAGTTGTGATACTATACCACACTCCTTCAGATAGTCAAGGAATTCTCGATCCAAGTACTCTCCACCTCGATCTGATCGAAGCACTTTGATACTCTTCCCGAGTTGATTCTCTACTTCATTCTTGAATTCTTTGAACTTTTCAAAGGATTCTGACTTGTGTCTCATGAGATACACATAGCCATATCTGCTGAAGTCATCAGTGAAAGTAATGAAGTATTGGAAACCTCCTCTAGCTTGTGTAGACATAGGGCCACATACATCACTATGTATGAGTCCTAGTAAGTCATTAGCCCTTTCACTTTGCCCTGTGAATGGGGCTTTGGTCATCTTGCCCAACAAACATGACTCACATGTCTCATATGATTCAAAATCAAATGAGTCCAAGAGTCCATCCTTATGGAGCTTGGATATGCGGGTCTCATTTATATGGCCCAAGCGACAGTGCCAGAGATAGGTCGGGTTTGAATCATTTAATCTGACCTTCTTGGTATTCACATTATAGATTGGATCTTCGAGGTCTAGAACATACAACCCATTGCTAAGTTGAGCACTACCATAAAAGATTTCATTCAAATAAATAGAACAACATTTGTCCTTTATTATAAATGAAAAACCTTTCTTGTCCAAACAAGAAACAGAAATCAAATTTCTACTAATAGTAGGCACAAAGTAGCAGTTGTCTAATTCTAAAACTAATCCACTAGGTAAAGTGAGAACATAAGTCCCTACGGCTAAGGCAGCAACCCTTGCTCCATTTCCAACACGTAGGTCCACTTCACCTCGGGCCAATCTTCTACTTCTACTTAAATCCTGCACATTTGCACAAATGTGAGATCCACATCTAGTATCCAATACCCAAGATGAGGAAGTAGAAAAGTTAGCCTCTATAACAAAAATACCTGAAGTGGAAGTCTTACTTCCCTTTTCCTTAGCAAGTTCTTCAAGATAGAGCTTGCAGTTGCGCTTCCAGTGTCCAGGTTGCTTACAATGGAAGCACTCCCCTTCCTTTGCCACACCACCCTTTGGTTTCAGTGCAGCTGAAGAAGAATTAGCATTGGACTTTCCATTAGCTTTATCCTTCTTCTTGTTGGCTTTTCCCTTTCCCTTGCCCTTTTGAACCATCAAAATGGGCTTAGCCTTCTTAAGGTTTTGCTCAGCAGTTCTCAACATGTTGAGCAATTCAGGGAGGGACTTGTCAAGGTCGTTCATGTTATAGTTCATGACGAACTGACTGTAGCTTTCAGGCAACGATTGCAAGACTACATCGATAGCCAACTCTTTCTGAAGAGCAAATCCCAAATTCTCAAGATTCTCAATGTACCCAATCATCTTGAGCACATGAGGACCCACGGGACTTCCCTCAGACATCTTGCACTGAAACAATGCCTTAGAGGTCTCAAACCTCTCATGCCTAGCTTGCTCTTGGAAAAGCATTTTGAGATGTTCGATCATATCGAACGCCCCCATGTTCTCATGTTGCTTCTGAAGCTCAGATTCCATGGTAATAAGCATGAGGCATGCAACATCCAAAGCATCATCAGAATGCCTCTTGTGAGCATCCCTTTCAGCTCTTGGAGCAGTGGCAGCAGGCTCATTCGGAATGGGCTGCTCTAGGACATAAGCCTTTCTCTCTTGCTTGAGGACTATCCTCAAGTTTCGGTACCATTTGAGAAAGTTGGTCCCATTCAGTTTTTCCTTCTCAAGGATCGATCGCAATGAAAGTGTCGATGTGTTTTGTGCCATGGTTATCTACAACAGTAAATATGCAGTGTAAGAGTCATGTATTTTAATTCATTTAATAAGGACTTTTATTAAACGATACTCCCACTATTTTCCTCAAAATAATAACCCTCGATATTATTTCGGAACACCTCGGCGCTAAGGTATTCTAGTGGGCCAAGATCCATATTTGACCACAACCTGAGTCAGCTTTGGCTTTTCTCTCAAGTTACAGCTATTTAGGTAGGCAACTCTTTGCCAATTGCATCTTATGCAACTCTTGGATAGTTGGGTGAACAACACTTGTCCAAGCTCATCTCATGAGCTTAAGCCCAACTCTATGCCTCTAAGTCCCTAATCCTATTAGGATGACTTAGTTAAGTCAGACCCAAAGTTAGCAATTTGGATATCACTATTATCCCATCGCGCCTTACCAAGATGAACATAGGTGCTTTGCTTTGGCAAACCCACCTAATGTTGATCAAAGTCTTGACGAGTGCCAACATTTGGAAGGCATCACATTTATGACTTAATATTTGTTTGAGGGATTTTTTTCGTTTGATCTCACCAATTTGTTATCTCCGGTTGTCTTATACATGCATCACATACAAATATAAAACATGCATCTCATGCGTTCAAGAAAGTAAACGTGACATGGTTATAGCCCAAACTATGCGATATTCTCAAGCCAATGAGAATATCATAAAAGCCTAAGAAAAGAAAAGAGTCTTCACAAGCTCCTTCTCTTCCTTTCTTGGCTGCCCTTTTGTTGTCATCTCCTTGGACATGCCTCCTTGGATGATCCTTAGACATACAACCTTGGATGATCCCATAATGCACCATTACATCAATAATAGAAACCTCGAGTTACATTCGAGGGGAGTAAGGTGAGAAGAGAATGTACAATGAGAGTGATAAGAAAAGGCACGACTCGCAGGCCGTATTTACAAGTACAACCAATCAAGGGCTATAACCATGCACCATGCTTCAAACACCAATCAGCATATCATGTCAAATCTCATTCAACAAAGATGCATGCCAATTTTTGCGCGTTGATTAACCAGTTTTTATTTATGTGGCGCTTCGCATACGGCGGTCCCGCTGGCCGGTCAGCGGGCGGTGGTTCCGCTGATCGGTCAGTGGACGGGGTCAAGGGGAGCCGCCCTTGCGGGGGGCATGGGGGGCAGCGCCCCCCGGCGCAAAAAATTGTCTTACAATTGCTTAGCCCGCACTGCGAATCTTCTATTTCGAGCAACCATAGGCACCCGAGACTCCTCCTATTCGAGCCACCAAAAATACCTTACTTTCGGTGCCCGAACAGGCCGAATCCGAACAAAGCTAGGGTTTTTGCAACTATTGCAAGAATCCTAATCCATATAGGTATCTCATACCATTCAATTTCGGGTTAATCTCATTAACCAATTAGTGTCGTTTCTTCATATATGTCATATGTTCATTACGAGTTCCGGTTTCATGCATCATGAATCAATCTAATTAATCATGGCCGAAAAGCAACCGAACACATAACATCATGCGATTCAACATCAATCCCGATTTAGGGTTTCACCAGTAGCTCTGATACCACTGATGGGTTTCGGGAGCCAAACAGCGCAGCGGAATTTAACCGAAACCCTCCAGGATCCAAGTGAAACGGGGTAAACCGGGTGTTTGAAAATTTTCATACCTAATTTTCGGTTGAGATCTCTCACTCAACTGTAGAGTCGAATCACAAAACCTGAACAGTTGACGTGTTCAGGCTCTCTATGGTATCCACACGAGCCTCTCGGGATCACCACGCTTCCACCACGTCCCGGCAGATGCGTTTCTCTTGCGCTCGCAGTGCTAGCTTGCGTCCTCCAAGGAATTGCAAGAGAAGAGTGTGGCTGTCCTTTTTGGAGGCTAGGGCAAGGAGACCTGCGAATTTCTCACTTAAAAGTTGTATTTATAGTGAGACTCAACTTCCAGGCCTAATGGGTTTCAAAGCCCTAATCCAATTAGGATTTAATTTCGGGCTTAATAATGGCTCAACTCTTGGGCCCATTATTAATACGAAATTAAAGTGAAACCATAACCCAAATAATTAGCCCATGCACTCTAATGATCCAAATAGCTCTATGTGTGCGACCCAATAGGCTCTTGCCACGTTGGCAATGATCATAAATCACATTTATGATCATAAGCAATGAGCGGTGTCTAGCAACACATCATTGCTACCCAAGTAACAAGATTGTCGATGATTCGACTAAACCTTTATGATCATCACCGATATATGCTATTGTCCCTTTGTCCAAGATATCAAGACTAAGCACGAGACATGGAATGTGTCACTCTCGTATAGCCCAATCTTTGGTTTCTTGATTACCGAGTAGACCAACTTAAACTGATGACATTGGTATTGTATATCAACTCATCCGAGCATGGCCATGCATTTTCTAAGTTTCACTCTATCAAGGGGCCCGAAGATATCACTCCCGTTACATAGGAGGGACAAATCCCGTCTTGATCATACAAATCCCTCCGCATGATATGTGACATACCCAATGACCTCCTTCAAGTTCACTCAGTTATGAGCAATAAAGGAAAGTATCAAAGTATGTGACTCACATGTAGGGAACCTTGATGATCTTAGGTCGAAGGACTACATATACCATGATCATTATGAGAATCACTTATGACACTCATATAACGATCCATGTAGTGTTCTCATGGTGGGTCGGTCCAGTACACAAGTTCTCCAACTTGTACCCATATGTAGACTACATATCTCATATTAGTCTCCACATATGCTAATCGTTATGTATTATTACAACCCGCTCCACAATAATACTAGACCATGGACGTTTAAGAATATCATTATTCTAGGGTTACGATTATGTTTGTTAAGTTACGCAGAAACAAAACAACAAACATAATTGTTGGATTAATGCCTTAAGAAAAATATCATAACTCAATGTGCAAAAATACAATTATCTCATGATTGGCTTTTGGGTACAACACTAACAATATGCTAGTGTTGTTGGGAGCCTGATGTATGCTTAGGTTTAGACTAGACCGAACATCGTATTTGTAGTAGGCCTCTTAGGAAGATACTTGTCAAATCCTAGGTATGACCATTGGGTTTCTGCAAAGAAAGTCCAAAGATACTTAAAAGGGAGCCAAAGACTACATGTTGACCTATAAAAGGGTTGAGAATCTTAAGCTGGTTGGTTATACTAATTTTGACTATGCTGGTTCCAAAGATGATAGAAAGTCCACATCAGGGTACATTTTCATATTGGCAGATGGTGCAGTTTTATGGAAAAGTGTCAAATAGACACTTGTGATCTTTTCCACCATGCATGCTAAGTACATAACATGTTTTGGCGCTTCCACACAAACTTCATGGTTGTGAAATCTCATCACTGAGATGTCTATTGTTAATTCCATTATTAAGCTCATTCGACTACACTATGATAATCATGCAACAATGCTGTTTTGCAAGAATAATAAAAGTATATTTGGAGGTAAGCATTTGAAAGTCAAATATTTGACTATTAAGGAGAAAATAAGAAAAGGTGAAGTTATGATTGAACACATTGGAACTAAATATATGATTGTTGGTCATTTAACAAAGGGACTTTGCCTTGAAAGTTTTATGTAGTTGGTTAGTGGGAGTTATATGTAGTTGCTCTATTACTTTGTATTGAGTACACATTTGACCTATGTAATTTTTAAGACATTTTATAATGAATGATGTTTTCATTCATAAAGTTTCTTCATTATAAAATGTTATAAAATCTTAGGATGAGTGTAAATCTTAAGCAAAGGCTCAAAGTATTATTGGTTGTGGCTTTATGGATGCATGTCTTATGTGACACATAAAGGGTCATCTTGAGATGCATAAATTTAGAAAGACATATAAGCTCAACAAAGAATGATAAAGGATCTTTTAGGCATTCTTGTGCTGTTTAAGGAGAGAACTCAGTGAGACCGAAAAGTAAATAGCAACACAATTAGAGTATAAAGTGAAGGTTGCTGTCACTTGCCACACTTTCGCATCATGTTCATGTCGATGAGGTATATTAATGTGTGTGCCATGGAAGGTCCTACATTGTTGAGTAATGCAATTGTCGTCACGATCTGCCATTGAGTGCCTTATTAGACAGGATGATATCTGGAGTTTTTTTATGATCAATTGTTTTTAAATAGTGCACACATAAATTTTTTCAATTGTCTTAATCCGACAAAATGGTTTTGTTTTTAAAATAATTGACAATTACTATACCCAAGTGGGATTTGAAATTTTCTTATATGTGGGCTATATTAATTGTATGCTTTTACTTAATTGGATTAAGAATTAAAATTAGTTAAATGAGACATATAAAACCCATATGATAATTGATCTAAAGATGAGCTAGTGACTCCAATTATGATAAAAGATGTGGGTTATTTAAGTGTGAGCTAATAGAATCTATGTGGCCAATAATGGGTAGGCCCATGAACTTCTATATAAACAGAGAGTTAGGTCCTTCCTTAGCCAAGTTATCAGGGAAAGAAATTTTCCACCCATTAGAAGAGCCACCAACTAAAATAAGGGAGAAGACCTGTGCTTTGATCGATCTTGTTTCCCTTGCATTCATCGATGGAACCTAAATCATGTTAGATCTTTTATTTGTTCCAATTTAATTTGTGTGTTATATGCTCTCATGTATGATCTTAGTAGGCTAGAAAAATCTATACTTCTTACACTTGAGAGGGCCTTAAACTTGCTGTGAGCTTAAACGACCAAGGTCCTTGGAATGTCGGCCTTTTTACTCTGAATTCTTTACCTCACTTAAGTCCCACTTACGAGGTTCTAGAGTAAGTCATCACCTACTCTAAAAAACTTACCTCATCTTTCCCTTATTATGCAAGGTAACCTCTTATATGCTTCTACTTTGTTAAGGTCTTCAAGCTCGAATCAGGCACATTAGTGGCTTAAACTTACCAAACCTCATGGTTTTGTTGGGCCTGCTTTGGTTCCTCCTTCATTATCCGAAGATCCAAGACCTCCCTATTCGGCCAACAAAGGATTCGAAATCTACCTTAATCCCTTTAGTGCCTCTTTAGCAACTTAGGCACCATAACCCCCTTAGCCATCCTCTTTCCCCTACTATCACTGTATTACTTAGTTACCACTTAACTAATGCATTGTTCTTGACTTAAGAGTAGGTTTAAGACCTAAGTTTAACTCTTAAAGATCTTATAACAATCATAGGATTAATAGCACAATAATGGGGTCCCAATTCAACCTCTACACCTTTGAGTTGGATAAATACCTCAGGGCTGTGGCCCCTGAAACCTAGCACTGCTACTCTTAAGCATTCTGCATGTCTTGGATTCCCTAGGGCTATAGTTCTAGAAATCTATAGCCACGGCTCTTAGTGTTCGTCTTAAAATAAAGCCTTTCAGGATCTTATTTGCCCTTTTATGCCCATAATTTGCCTTATCCCTAGCCAATTCACTTTGGTATCAACCCAAAACTACTTTCATGTGATAGACATCATATTGATGCATTAATTGAGCAAATAAACAATTAGACCTTTATCTCAAATCAACCACAAAGCAAGTTCAAACAAGCATAATCCATAAGACACACTTGAGCTCAACTAGCTCTTCTTAAGTTCCTAACCTATTTCTAGCCAAAATGGAAACCAAAAGGAGGAATTCAAGACAATTTCTAACCATTTATTGAGTTTAGGACCAACTCATAATAAGGAAAGAGGCTTACCTTAGGGTTTAAAGCAATAACCTGCTTGAAACAACATAAATGCACTCATTACACCAAGTGCTAGCTATGGACTTGTTATGGATGCTTTGGTACTTGGTCAAAGCCATTAGTTGACTAAGAGAGCTATCACATCCTCCCATGGAAATTTGATCCCCCAAATTTTGACTCAACCAAGTAAACTTACTTGGATATTGGTTTTGTGTATTTTACTCGATTTCTCAGGTGGCATCCTCTTTACCATGGTTAGACCATAGAGCCTTGACTGTGGGGATCCACTTTGTTCCTAGTTTCCTGACTTGACAATCAAGAAACCTATTGGCATACTATTTATTACTTATGCTCTCTCTTATCGGTATGACAAATAGTGTTAACAGTTAACTGGGGTTCACAATGCACTTTTTCAAGGAACTTACATGGAGGATTTTATGAACATGGGCGAAACTGTTAGTGTTATCCTGAAGCCAACATGAGATGATTGTGTTTTACACATTGAGTTATGATTTTTTGTTGAGGCATTGTTTTAATAATTGTGTTTGTTGTTTGTTTCTGCGTAACGTAATCAAATATAAGTATAACCCTAGAATAATGATATTCTTAAATGTCCCTAGTCTACTATTATTGTTAAGCAGATTGCAATAATACATAAAGACTAGCATATGTGGAGACTAATATGAGATATGTAGTCTACATATGGGTACAAGTTGAAGAACTTGTGTACTGGACTGACCCATCAAGAGAACGTTACATGGATCATTCTATGAGCATCATAAGTGTTTCTCATAATGATTATGGTATATGTAGTTCTTTGACATAAGATCATCAAGGTTCCCTATATGTGAGTCACATACTTTGATGCTACTATATGTTACTTATAACTGAGTGAACATAAAAGTGGTCATTGGGTAAGTCACATATCATGCGGAGGGATTTATATTGTTAAGGTGGAATTTTTCCGTCCTATATATTAGAATGATATCTCTAGCCCCTTGATAGAGTAAGACTAAGAAAATACATAGCCATGCTCAAATGGGTTGATATATGATATCAATGTCATCAGTTTAAGTTAGTTTACTCAAGAATCAAGAAACCATAGATTGAGCTACACGAGAGTGACACATTTGATGTCTCGTGCTTGGTCTTGATATCTTGGATAAATGGGATAATGGCATATATGAATAATGATCATAGAGGTTTAGTTGAATCACCGACTATCTTGTCACTTGGGTAGCAATGATGTGTTGCTAGACACCACTCATTGTTTATGATCATAAATGTGATTTATGATCATTGCCAATGTGGTAGGAGCCTATAGGGTCACACACTTAGTGCCAATTGGATTATTTGAGTATATGGGCCAAGTTGTTTGTTTTGGTTTCATGATAATTTTGAATAAATAATTGGCTTAAAGGTTGAGCCATTATTAAGCCTGAAATTAAACCTAATTGGATTAGGGTTTTGAACCCATTAGGCTTGGGAGTTAAGCCTCACTATATCTACATTATATAGTAAGGATTTTCACATCCTAACCCTAGCCTCCCAAGAAGGATGAAATCAGAATAGTTCTGAAAGGTTCCAGCCGCACTTTCCTCTTGCCTTTCCTTGGAAGACACAAGCTAACACTGTGAGCGCAAGAGGAATGCATTTGCTAGGATGTGGTGGAGGCGTGGTGATCTGAAAGACTCATATAGATACTATAGAGAACTTGAACACATCAACTGTCCAAGTCTTTGTGATTCAGCTCAACAATTGAGTGAAAGATTTTAGCCAACTAGGTAAAAATTTTGAACACCCAATTTACTCTATTTCATTTGGATCCTGGAAGGTTTCGATTACTTTCCGCTGTGCTTGTTTGGCTCCTGAAACCCTACAAAAACTTGGTGGCAAAGCAAACTGACAAGCTATTTTCCTCATTCTTTCAAGGATTTCATAAGGACTAATATACCCTGGAGCTAATTTGCCCATTTGGCCAAACCTAGTCATTCCCCTCATTGGGAAAACCTTAAAAAGTACAATCTTTCTATGGTTGTCCATTCCTCCTCCACAATATTGGCTCAGATGAGAGTCATCTCTAGCTCCTTATGATAGTCCTCCACAAATCTATTCATTCAAACCAATCTTTGTTGCTTAAAATGTTAGTCTTTATAATAGTAGGTGAGGACAAAATTCTTCCTCATCAAAGATCTAAGATCCCTCTATGTCTTTATGGGTTCCTCATCATTTTTTCTCTTAAAAATAACCCACATAGTTTCACCAAACAAATGCATAGTCAGTAAACTCAACAGTGGCTACCTTTTACATTTTTCTTCTTTAAATAGTTGTGGTAGTGAAATACCATCTCTATATTTTTTTCTCATTCCCAATAGGTATTTGGATCACTCTATCCTTAGAAGGATGGTATGCTAAGTTCGATGGAGTTCATTTTGTCATTTTCTTAAATCTCCCCCTCCTTTATTACCTAGGTGTACTCAAAGCCTCCTCCTCACCTTCTGATTTCTTTATTTTAATTCCTCTATCCAGCCTATAGATGAGGTTGATCCTTCTTTACACCTTTGATGTATAAGCCTCATTAAATGTGGAACTCATCTCTTTATGTTGTATCTCAACATCCTTCAATCCATCTATCAACTTTTGTACAACATCTTGAAAAGCCTCTATTAACAACTTGTTGTTTAGCCCTTTCTCATCTCCTTCCACCATACTGCTTAAAATTTTGAGGAACCTTGCACAACTCTCACTCTCATAATTTGTTACCTAAAGTTGCTAGCTAAGACCCATCACCAAGGTTTTTGGAGAACTAATCACTTAGAGCACACAAAATCTTTCAAAAACTTTGAAAACTAAGTAATTTTGAAAGAAAGCATGTCAAAATAGAGATAAAACACAAGATATAGGAAATTACAACAATAAACGATTACTAGAACCAAGGAAGACATGAAAAGGAGAGTTCTTGCACAAAAACATGTTTTTGAGGTGGTTTGTGCACACTTGCTTTTAAGCCGAGAAACTTAAGCATTTTATGTCCAAAATCATATCTTTTTGTTGTAAGAAAAATTTTCTAGATATTTTCTTGTTGTTCAAATTTTCCAAGAATGTTTCTTGTAGCAAAAGAAAAAATAAGAATCAAAACTTGTAGCAAAAGTCACGAAAAACCTAATTTTACACAAGTTTGTAACGAACTTATTTGGAAAGAAACATCCTAATTCCAAAAACCTTCTTTTTTTTATTTTTCTTATTTTTGAATTCAAGATAAAGAAATACAATGGGACAAAGCAATTCTGGATGGTTTTGAAAGAAATTGACAAGGATTTGGACAAACTTGTGCAAATTGTGCTCATCTATCTGAATTTGCACCCTTGGAACTAAAATCAATGAAAACCAAATGGAATAAGTTAAACATGATAAGAATTGAATTAATTTGATAAATGTGAAAGAAACAAAGATGTTTGAACATAAAGAATGATAAACAAAAGTGCTGGACACTATAGGGTGTAAAGGGCACCAAAAGGAAACTTTGAGCTTGTTTTTTATGCAACCTAAAAAAAGGATTGAGAACTTAGGAACACCTAAAACACAAAGAAAAAATTTAGAATGGATGAAAACATAATATAATTAACAAGAACTAATGAAAATAATGAAGGATGAAACAACGGGAAAAGAGTTTTGTCCTCTAGAACTAGCCAACCTTTAATACCACTTGAAGACAAACCACTTACGAATAGTCTAGGTAATACTTCAAGCTTCACCAATCTAAAAGAACAAATATAAAGAAGAATTAATTTAAAAGGATCACACAGTCCATTATGCACCAAAGATAGTTCATATAGAACTAAGGCCAAAATGCTTTTTGAGAAACTTGTATTAATCAATGAAAATTAGAATATATAATGCATAGTCTAGCCTTTAGATAGCACTCTTCGGCCTTAGGGTTTCAAAACAACCAGGAAACAAATAGCTGAAAAACCCTAAAGAACTAAAAATCCTAGTTCAACTAAAATAAGCATTAAACACTCATTAAAGTTAGAAATAAATCTAAATTTGGCATAAAATAATAAACATGTGATGAATATTCATGTTTATACTAGTAGGACCAAAATTAACCAAATCAAGAAACAAGAAGGTCTAGTAAACTATAGCATGGCATGTTGGGGTTCTTTAGGATGCCCTTAGGTGCACCTTGGGGCTTGTGGGTGCTTAGGGTGTAGTCATCATGGTTCGGCCTTCCCAACTAGCCATTGAGGTTTGATGGGTCCACATATGGTTTATGGCACACTAGGGGATATGCACCTTGAAAGTATGTGCAGACTAGGGTGCATGTGGATCATGAAGCTCTAAAAGGGTGGACCATGGCACATCTAGGTGCTCCATGTGTCCAAAGTGGTCTCAAAGTGCTCCATTGTGTGCTCCAGCTCTGTGATCTTCATAACATTGCTTGACCAAGCTTTGTAATGTCATTCCAAGCTCCTTGGCATGCCTCCTAGTGATAGGTCCACTTAAAACCTTCATTGAATTCTTGTGTGTGCTTATGGAGCTTGTAAAATTTTCACCACTTAAGGACTCATCCTTCCTCTTGCTTTATCTTCAAAAGATGGGGGATTGTTTTGGGAGTGGGGTGATTTCTAAGGAGTGCCATACAAAAGTCTAACATAAATCCTAAAATTATTAATTAATTACCTTTTTATCTTGAACTAGCTTGTAGTGATCCTCGTTAGAGTGAAGCTGAAAGCCCAACAAATTACATTGTTTGTGGCCTTTTCCAAGCTCATGGATGTGATGTACCTTTATACGTGGTTGACCAAGTCCATAAGTCCGTCATACAGATCTATCCTTAGCTTTTTGAATCTTTAAGGATTATTGTGTTATTGATTTCCTCTGAATGGTTGTACCTTCGTGTAGTTGATGCCCATGATTGATAAGGTATGTCTTTCAAGGGGGATTGGTGGCCTTCAGATGCCCCTCAATCTAGTCAAACCTCTTCAAGATCGTGCATATATCAATTGCTTCTAGCCCCTATTACTAGACCCTATACCTTTGCGATGACTCCCTCTATAAAGGCTTGATCATTTTCAACACTAGGTGACTTTCTACTGCCTTTTCTAAGTCCTGAGGAATTACTTTCTAGATCTCTTATTGGATGGTGGCTTTGAGCCTTTCAAACAAAGCATGCTAAAGATTCTAAAATTGATCATCATCTAGAGCTATAGGAGCTTTCTCTCTAGCTGGATTTTGAGGGGGCAGTGAGGGCTCATCTCTAGTGGTCATTCATCTAGCCTCCTAATCTAAATAGGCGTTTGTTTTTTAGGCTATCAATGGTGTTCTCCTCATTGGAGTGATCCTGGTTGTGTTAGGGTCTTGGCATGTCAACCATCATTCCTCTAATTGGTTGACTTGAGCAAACCAAAACATGTAAAACTGTGACCAAAGACAATTTCAGAGCCCCATAGTATGCCTCCAAAGAAAACCTTATAATTGTCAAGTTAGTTCTCCCAAAAACAAGAGAAATAGCTGCGGAAGTAGGGTGTCCATGTGTAGTAGGATGTACTGTTGGACTTGGGGTCTCTTTTTGCACGCATGGGTGCTAACTGTGTCCTCTGGGATTGAAATTAATGAAGGTTTCTCTTCCTTAAAGGAATCATTTTCTATTAAATACCTCCCTTAATTAGAAATTTTCATTGATTAAGATTTTGGCCAAACCGGTCTTCTATGTGAATTGGGTTTGGTTGCTAGGCTCTAACTAGTCAAGCCAAATATGGTATCACCATAATAACTTGTGATATTTTCCTTTAAAATCATAGGATATTCATTTTGTCCATAACATTAATTCACTGGGGTAATTAAATTTTTTTTTTTGTTTGTTACATGGGAGGGAGGTCAAGAAAAATAGAGGATTAAGTATTAGATGTTTTAGTAATAATCACAAGTCTTAACTATTATGGCAAGTCTTTAATTAATGAAGTAAATTTAAATTAAATTTACTTGAACATTTAAAAGGATTTAAATTTTGCATTCAGCAACTGCGACAAATGCAAGGCAAGGAGTCTCTACAGCCTGGCTGTGAGGAAAATATTTTCCTATCATACAATGAATTAGGCATAGGATTAGGTTGGGAAAAGGAGGAGGAGAAATGAAGTAGGGGTTGATTTGTGCGGTGAGGCGAAAGGGAGGGGGAACTAGAAGGCCCTAAGCTAAGAATAAAAATAAGGAAAGGATAGCCAATAAAAGAAAATTAATTATAGTTATGAATTTTTCTAAAAGAGAAAAATGCTTGTTGGATGCCACCTCGAAGCATCTGTTCCTAGTGTTGTTGATAGACTCTAATTTCACTCCTCTCCACGCAATTCCTGGGATCGCGTCTCCCTTTGCAATCTTTCTCCATTCCCATCTTTCTCATGCCTTGGTTTACTTCTAGCTTCATTTTCTGAGTTTTGTTTTTTCTCTTGGTGCTGGGCAAATGTAGCTAGTAAAGAACGGTAATTTGAGATCGAGGGATTTGGAAGACAAAAAGGGGAATATGTATGTACATGTAAGATTTTAGATTTGTTAAAATTTCCTCTCCTTTTTGGAATGAATGTATCTTTTTTTTATTACTCCAAATCTAATGCATTACATTTGAAACATGAAAATGTTTCAATGATCAAGTAAAACTACTACTCAATCCCTTAGATGTTCATGCAAACTCATAGGCCAAAAACTTAATATCTTTTTTGTAAGTAGTAAATTGGAATAGAATTATTATTATTATTATTATTATTGGATTTTTGGTGGGTAGTTTAGAGAAATAGAGAGAGGAGAAACAAGGTTGAGAAAATTTAGATTAGGTGGAGGAGAGAATATGTCAGACTCGGCAGAGTCGTCGCCGGGTGAAGAAATTCCTCCGCTGTCGGCTCCGTCGTCACCAAAAACCAAAGGAGAAAGCACCGCCAGAAAGCCTCCGCCACCGCCAGCTCCCAAAGGAAAAACCACCACCAACAAGTCTCCACCAGTGGTGGAACTATTAAGGGGCAGGGGGCTGTTGCCCCCCGAAAATTTTGAAACTTTTGATATATAGGGTACTAAATTGCTTATATCGAGAGAAGTTGGGGATTAGATAAGTATTCCTGCCCCCCGAAAAATATGGAAGAATATAAAGATGGGGGGTAATGTGGCATGCGCTTAATAAATTAGGGACCAAATTGGTGGTTGTCCCTTTGGCTTTAAGCAACTGCTAACGCCAAACGGTGATGGGGGGCAATATAAAGATAGGGGGCAATAATGTAGGCTATGAAGAAATTAGGGACCCAGTGAGTAGTTATTCCCTCTACATTAAGGGATATTCTAACATGGCCTAAATGCACTATTAGTCCTCAAACGTTTCCAAATCGTACGATTTGCTCCTTGATCTTTGAATTGGTGTGAATTAGTCCTAATTTACAGCTTTACCTAACCGCAACGTCGTCTCTCTCCTCCGGGCTCCGCCGACTCTCCTCCGGGCTTGCCCCCTCAAACCAAAAATCCTGGTTCCGCCACTGGTCTCCACCAAAGCAAGTCTCTCCCCATCCATCCCCTAAACCCTCTTCAACGACTCTATCAACAACACTTTCAACGACTCTATCAACAACACTGCCTCGTCCTCCCTTTCCACAGTCAGACAAATCCAGTCAATCGCAGCTATTAAACAATCTCATCACCCACATTCCTCTCAATCTACCTCTCTCACCCCCACCCCAACATTCTAAACCAGCCAAAGGCAACCCATCTACCCAATCCCCTCCTAAAACCAGCCCTCCCCTTTCAGCACCAGCCCCGGATCAAGGTGGTAAAATTAGCGACAGCAGCCCTTCTGAGCGTGTGGTGGTCGGCATCGCGGTGGTTAGTCTTTTCATCATTGCGCTGATCATACTCTTTCTTCTTGTAAGGAGGAGGAAGAGAAAATCCCAACAAATGATGAGCTACACCAAGTCAGGTGAGAATGGAAGAAATTAAGTGTACTTGCAATTTTGTAATTTTTTTCTAAGCAGTTTTAATTTTTAATTCAAAATAACTTATTTTTACTTTTATATCCTTTTTATCTGAAACTAATTCCATTTAAAATCTAATATTATGTAGGTGTAATAATCTATTCAAAATAAAACTTTTATAACGTGATCAAATTTTTATGAATTTTTGCTTTTTAATACTTAAAAAATAAAAATTCATAAAATTTTAATAATAACAATCAAATGAATTATTACAAATAAATAATATTGGCTTTCAAATAAATTTGGTTCAGGACAAAAAATATAAAAATAAAATTATTTTAAGTTAAGTTGGCTTAATTTAAAATAAAAAATGGCTTTGATGGAATAACTAAGGAGAGATCAAAGTATCAAACACTTGTGTTTGTGTGCTTATAGATGGATATTTCAAGGGTCAGGGCAAGAAACTACAAACTAAAGGCAAAAGAGCCTCTCGTTCTAAGCATCGTGATTTTAATTATGTGACTCCCCAAAAATTTGAGGCTTTGGGGACTCCAGAATCAGGCATGTTGAGTAGCCTCAAGATTTTTTTCCAATATGAAGAGCTAATGGAGATAACGAATGGCTTCTCTCGAGAAAATATTGTGGGTGAAGGTGGCTTTGGTTGTGTCTACAAGGGATGGCTGCCCCAAGGCAAAGCGGTGGCCGTGAAGCAGCTCAAGGCCAGAGGTGGGCAAAGGGATAAGGAATTCAAGGCTGAAGTAGACATCATCAGTCGTGTCCATCATCGGCATTTGGTGTCTTTGGTTGGATATTGTATATATCAAAACCATCGCCTTCTCATCTATGAATTTCTTCCTAACAAAACTTTGGATCATCATTTGCATGGTAAGTCTCCATCTTTTCTCTCTCTACAAAATTTTGATTGGTTAATTACAATTTGTCCCTTTAAGGTTTAAATGATATTACACTTTGTCTTCTATCTTTACTCTCCTAAAAAAAATTGTTTTACATTTACATAAAGAAAAAACTTATTATTTAAACATGAATTAATTCTATCTGTTGTCCGTAAACTATATCCTATATTATAAATCGTCCCGAAACCATTAAGTGTTTCGTCAATCATCCTCAAACTGTTTAATTGTTGCTGTCTTATCTTGTCGTCCACTACACCATTAAAAATGCGTGAAAAAGTGATACTATATCAATAGCCACACAAGCTTGCAAAGCTACATCAACAACCATGTCATTTTTTTGTTAATCCATAACAATTGTGTGGATAGCTGGATAATTAAGCAATATTTAATATAGTTTAATGATGATTAAGTAACATTAGATATAATTTAGAAATGATGGGTGGAGTTTACGTACCCTTTAAACATCAATTAGTTGTAAAAGAAGTACCATATAAACTAAAATTACTGGAAGATGACAACCATATTATTTAAATTAAGATTTCAGAAATTGATGTTAAAGAGTGTAATAAAGGTAGGGACAAAGTGTATATTTCTAAAACTGTGGGAGCAAAATGTAATATCACCCAAACCTTGAGGGGAGAAATTGTAAATAACCCAATTCTGATTTTAAGATTTTTCCAAGGGGAATCTATATATATTTTTGTCGACCAGGTAAAGATATGCCAGTGTTGGACTGGGTTAAACGAGTCAGAATTGCTCTAGGGGCTGCTAAGGGATTAGCATATTTACATGAAGATTGTAAGTATCTCTTCCTACATTCTTCTATTAATATAATTGTAATCAATCTTCTATGGCTAGGACCTTCCTGAGGAAAGCCATATTCTTTGTTTTTAATTTGTGAAAAAACATTTTGATTTGGTAAGTATTGGTAATCCCATGTGTGTTTCAAGCGTAGTTAGTGGCGTATTTAAATATTCTCTCCCATACTTTTATACATTTCATTTTTTTACTTAAATTTATTTATATTATTATTTGAGAAAATTCTTTTTACAAAAATCATATTTAGACACTATAAGTTTTTATTTATTACTTATATGTAAAAATTTTGCATTTATGTACCAAACTATTGAAGATAAAAAAAAACAATGGATTAATTGTTATGAATAGTAAATATTGCAAAGAACTTTGAAAAAGAGAGAGCAATAATTTGTCTTACATAAAATGTTGCTTAATTAGACCATTATTTAAAACGATATTCTGTATAAGTACTTTTGTAAAATGAATTTTATGTAACTTTAGAATTATTCATACTTCTAGCTAGTTTCATTGCATTTTTTGCACATGAGATAAATATTAAATAGAGTAATTTATAGTTAGTTTAATGTAATCGTTATATCCTTTAGCTTTAGAAATTCCTGATAACAACCTCTTGAAAACTATTTAAAATGCCCAATTATTATTTTCTAATGATTTCAAATAATAATGTTTTTAAAGTTAATGGACATCCTTGTGAAAGCAAACATAGTTTTTTCACAACTTTTAATGAATAGTGAAAAAATACTAGACAGCTTGACTTTAGGAAAATATTTTGAATTAATATTTTGAAACTTTCTTGACTAATGTGAACAAAGTGCAAAACTAAGAATATAACTACAATAAAAGCTAAATTTAGGGTAATTGTAAAATAGCCTTTTTTTGAACGGAAATGGAAATAATATTAATAAAATGAAGATATTACACCCGATTTCCAAAAAGATTCTGAAACAAACCTAAATCAGCCACAAAAGTACACCCCAAAATTCCTAAAGCGGAAAAAACCTTGAAATGAAATTGCCTAATAAATAGAATTTATTTAAATATTGAATCTATGTTCCGATTTGGAGTGGAAACAGAGATAATAGTAATATCTTGAAGCACTACAATAACTTTCCAGTTCCAATTTCCTCTAGCTAGTTTTTCTGAAGCAGTTTCTAAGTAAATTTATCATAATCATAGATTGACCAGAGCATATATCAAGATTTTTAATATTTATTCTCTTTAATATTGAAAAAAAAAATAACTATAAGTCAAAGCTTTCTATTTGAACTTGTTTTTATAGTTACAACAATATCCACAAATATTTGATGGTTTTAGGTATTAAAACTCCAACCTGTTTTACTCTTTCTGTTGTTCACATTTAGGCCACCCAAAAATAATCCATAGGGACATTAAGTCTTCAAACATTTTGTTAGATGATGCCTTGGAAGCCCAAGTAAGTACAATTATTTTTTTTTATATTTCTAATTTATTCAAACTTTTTATTGTTCATGGGCTAAAGCCTCTCAAGGTGCTCTACTAAATTTGCCATTAAATTTCAAGTATAGGTTGCCGACTTTGGACTTGCAAAACTCTATGACACTACACAAACTCATGTTTCAACTCGCGTTATGGGGACTTTTGGGTATGTATAATTTCAGAATAAGTCTAATAACACTAGGTAATTTTTTTCATTTTCACTTTTCTTCTTCCTGCTGGAATTTGAATTTTTGTTTCATCCCACAATTCACTGGCCTCATTGAGGCATTATTACTAGTAATTAGACATTCTAAGAACTCAGAAAGGTTTGCCTCTTGCTTACACACACATAGTTATATTTTTGTTGTATGTTGGCATAGACTGACATTTTGTTAGACCTCATTTTTTCATGAAGATTATAAGTATGATTTAATCAGATTTCACAAAAATAATAAACTTTTAAAGTACTTTTAAGTTCAGTATTATGAAAAAAACCAATTTCCTTCATAAATTTCTGTTAAATTATAGCCTTTCTTCTTATTCTTGCTTAACTAATTTAAGTAAGAGTACCATATCTTTTTGTCCGTCCAGTTTTTCCATTTCAACATTCATTAGTGGGGTGGAAACAAGCTGAGCCCTTTATTGAGCAGTTCAAGTTTGAGCTAGATTTTTTTTATTTAACTAAGCCTAAGTAGCTAGCCTAATAAATAATATGATATTATAATAATATAATTATAATACAATCATAAAAAATAACCTTACCATAAAAATCCTAATACACTACTCCTTTAATCAAGCTTTGAACCTATCAAATCATCGACCGAACCCAATCCCTTTTGAGCTGAACTTTGAACCCTGTTTACTAAGCTTGTCTAACTTGAATAAACCTAATCTTTAATGAGCCGATCTTTAAATTTGGGGTGTTCAAAGTTGCCTCCACTCATTCTCATCCCTACTCATCAATCCTAGCTTTTGCGCATTAACTTGGTGAGCATAACACCCACACATCTTGTTAGAGTTGAATCTAAGGAATACAATTCGTAGTCTTATTGGGCTTTAGTTTTAACCATTGTGTCAAGTCTTTAGTGTTCTCATATTGATGCATTTGATAATATAATGGTATGTTTTATTGAATAGAATATTCAATCAAATTTTGAACCATCTTCTCATCTTCTTAAAGTGTTTTAAAAGTGCTAGATCTAAGTAAGAATACTACATCCTTTTGTATGCCCCTTTTTCTCATTTCAACATTCATCAGTAGGGATGGAAATAAGCTAAACTTTTATCAAATAGTTCAAGTTTGAGTTATATTTTGTTTTCCTTTAACTAAGCCTAACGAGCCTAGGATAAAAATTAATATAATAATATAATTATAATCAGAAAAAATAAGCTTACCTTAAAAATCCTAATACACTACTCCTTTAATCGAGCTTCAAGTGTTACCCACTCCAGGGTAGTCCAGTTATGGTGCCAAAACTGTGCATTTAAACTCCTAGGATTGGTGTGTCCTGTAGGTCATCAGAATAACACCCCTAATGTACATACTCAAGTGACCCTCTTGAGCACTATGCAAATACATGCATATTGGTCTAACCATAACACACATATTTACATTTATCCACACTATGGCAGCTAAGAAGGAAAACACTAGCACAAGTCTTAGTTTTGGCTTCCACACATTAGGCAATCTTGTTGAGTTCTAGTGACCAGCCACTATGCCTGTAACTTCCACTAATAAACTGTATCATTCTAGCCACATACCCCCCCTGTTTTCTTTGCTCCATTATGAAGTAGAGACTTAGAGCAAACCAAGGAATTTTGTTTTACATCAATAGCCCATCTATGGACCAAGTTATAGATTTTTTAAGCTGGTTACAAAATTCTGACCAAATGAACAGTAACTTAGCCAAATTTGCAACATCATATCTTTGGCTACAGGGATCCAAATACAGAAATTCCAAATTCCAATTCAACTTCTGGATGTTCTCTAGATGTGGTCAAAATTTCATACCAAGATTCATTCTACACAGGGAGATATTAAACTTTAGGTACATGGTCAAAATTCTGGCAACTTTTGGACCATTTTGCCCATACAATTTTTCCAAACCATGTAAATACTTTATTCACAAGGGGAAAGCCCTCCAAGGCTATCCCATACATGTCCAATACACATAAGAATTACATTCACTTACATCTAGCAACTTTATGTGGCCAAAACAGAATTTATAAGTAAGCAGCCTATCATTCACACTTAGGCAGCTTTGTACCACATCACATACATAGCCAAAACATTACTCAAATGTTCACATACTTGTCTCATTTTACATACACTATATTTAAATGCATACATGCACTACAATATGGTCTTAACTCAGCTAAATACGAACCCTAGGTTACAGGAGGTCCTGAGACACAATGGACTCCAAAAACAGGATGCTGGACAGCTGCTGCACAACACAGTAAGCACCATCACTAAAAATACCAAATGTGCTTCTAAAATTACTAAAATTTCCAGATCATAACTAGACATATGGAAGTTCATGTACCTGAAATTTCATAGAGAAATTCAAACGAAAACTATTAATTTGGATGTTCTCTTTCAGGTGCTCTTGAAATGGACAGAAATGGGGTAAGTTTCTTGAATGAAACTTAGTAAGAACTTATCAATAAAATCTTCAAACTCCATCCATATACCTGAAATCCAAAGACACTAAAACACAAAAATACAATACAAACACACAAATATACACATCCAAATGCACAAACAAACACAGCAACAGACATATGAAATGCTGGCAACAATAACACATTAAGGTTAGTCCATAATCATTTAATTAAACATTAAGAACTCACTATGACAGCCCCCCTCAAGCTATTGCTTGGTCTTAGGAGGTCATTAGGTCTTAATTAGTACTAACTTAGGCTCTAGAAACCCTGAATTTTACTGCCATAACAGAGCACCAAAGCTGTAGGGTTGAAACCCTTGGTGCAATTTCCCCCTTAACCTAAACTTGGTTCATCAAGCTCTTGGCTCTCTTCCAAGCTTAGGGTCTTAGGTTCATGGATGTTTGGGCTTCTATATTGAACAATAAACAACCATGAAACCCAGATAAAACCCTTACCTTTTACTGGAAATCCAATAAACCCTTTGTAAACCCGAAAACTAGGGATTATAGCCTTCCTTGATGCTTCGGTTGTTTTCTCTTGCTTTCTCTTGATTATTTGCAGTAAGATGGCTATGGTGGATGGTGGAGGAGCTCAAAGAGATGAGTCTAGCAGGTGGAGGTCGAATTTTGGGAAGAAAATGGGTGAAAATGATTTGTTTCTAGCTTTATTTCTTTATTTATCTTTAGTAATGGCATGTTTGCAAATTTTACAAACTTCAAGCCACACTTGGACAATATTTTGCCAGCCATTTGGGCTAGGAAAATGACATATTTTGGCATCTTTTAACCTTGGCCAATAGTCATTTTCACCTTAGAAAAATCTAGGACACTTAAGCACCTTAGTTGTCATTATGCCATAAATGACAAACTTTGCCTCTTTGAGCACTTTTGTTACCCACTCCGGGGTAGTCCAGTTATGGTGCCAAAACTGTGCATTTAGACTCCCAAGATTGGTAATGTTCTGTAGGCCATCAGAACACTACCCTGAGTGTGCATACCCAAGTGGCCCTCTTGGGCACTATGTAAATACATGCATATTGGTCCAACCATCACACACATATTCACATTGCATGCACACCATGGCAGCAAAGAAGGAAAACACTAGCACAAGTCTTAGTTTTGGCTTCCACACATTAGGCAATCTTGTTAAGTTCTAGTGGCCAGCTACTGCACCTGTAACTTCCACTAATAAACTGTATCATTCTAGCCACATACCCCCATGTTTTCTTTGCTCCATTATCAAGTAGAGACTTAGAGAAAACCAAGGAATTTTTTTTTACATCAATAGCCCACCTATGGACCAAGTTATGGATTTTTGAAGTTGGTTACAAAATTCTGACCAAATGAACAGTAACTCAGCCAACTTTGCAACATCATATCTTTGGCTACAGGGCTCTAAATCCAGAAATTCAAAATCCCAGTTAACCCTATAGATGTCCTCTAGGTGTGGTCAAAATTTCATACCAAGATTCATTCTACACAGGGAGATATTAAACTTTAGGTCCAGAGTCGAAATTCTGGCAACTTTTGGACCATTTTGCCCATACAATTTTTCCAAACCATGCAAACACTTCATTCACAAGGGGAAAGCCCTCCAAGGCTATCCCATATATGTCCATTACACATAGGAATTACATTCCCTTTCATCTAACAACTTTATGTGGCCAAAACAGAATTTACAAGTAAGCAGCCCATCATTCACACTTAGGCAGCTTTGCACCACATCACTTACATAGCCAAAACATTACTCAAATGTTCACATACTTGTCTCATTTTACATACACTACATGTACATGCATACATGCACTACAATATGGTCTTAACTCAGCTAAATACGCACCCTAGGTTACAGGAGGTCCTGAGACACAATGGACTCCAAAAACAGGATGCTGGACAGCTGCTGCACAACACAGTAAGTACCACCATTAAAAATACCAAATGTGCTCCTAAAATCACCAAAATTTCCAGATCATAACTAGACATATGGAAGTTCATGTACCTGAAATTTCAGATCAAAACTCAAACCACAAAGGTTAGTTTGAAGGTGATCTTTCTGCTGGACCTGAAATGACAGAATTGAGGGGAGTAAGTTTCATTGAGAAACTTAGTAAGGGTAGCACTTGGATTGGATTCAATAGGCAATGTAACCATCATTAAAACCTGCATCCAAAGACACTAAAACACAAAAACCACAATGCATATATACAAGATATAGCAACCAAATGCAGCAGCCAAACACAAACAACAAACACATGAAATGTGGCAGCAACATATACCATAGGTTAGTCCATAAAACACATAATAAACATAACCAAATCACTATGGCAGCCCTCCTCAAGCTAATGCTTGGTCTTAGGAGGATTTTAACACTAGTTAGTACTAACTTTTGGGCTCTAGAAACCCAGAAATTCGCTGCCATCACTGTGCACTTCACACTAGGTCACAAAACCTTCAATAAGTGCACTCCCCTCACTAAGCTTGGTTCATCAAGCACATGGCTCTCTTCCAAGCTTAGCCCTAGCTCCATGGATGTTTGAAAATACAGAAAACAACCCATGAGAGCAAGAGAACCCTTACCTTGATGGGTATGCTGAAATTGGAGCTTGATCCTAGGTGCACTCAAGCAATAGCACCAAATAGCTTCCAATTGTGCTTCCTTGACTTCAATTGCAAGTAGTTTTGAGTTTGAAGGTATGGTGGCTATGGAGGAAGTGTGGAGGAGAGGGCTGGCTTTCTTTTTGCTGGTGGAGGCCGAAATTTAGAGAGCAAAGGTGGTCTTGACTACTTAAATAGTCAAAAGTACACTAAACACACTTAAGTAGTCTTAACCTTGTCTTATGTCATTTTCCTTGCTACAAGACTATGGTTTCTTAGTCTTAATCTCTTGGCCCACATTTGACCATCCTTATCTTCCTTTAGCAGCCCTCCTTATGTGGGATAACCCCACAAAACTTCCATTTGACTTAAGTCATAGACATACACATCTTAAGGCCTACATTAGAACACTTAGGTCCTTTATGCCTTTTTGTGTTTTCTTTGTCCTTAGTTCTCTTCCATAAGCAATTTGGTCCTCCAATAGCACTTTCATACCATTCATATCCTTCCCATAACTCTCCAAATCTCTTTTGTGAGAGTTTTGCAATTGAGTACCCGAATTTCCAAAACCTTACAAAAAAGTCCATAGGTTGCTTGAAAAACAAGCAATTCTTAAGGCTTTTCTTGGGGGCCAAGTTACCAACTTGGAACACTTTTAAGGAGGTGTTGATCATGCCTTTTACCCCCCACACTTTAAACACTATGGTGAGAATTACACAATATAATGGTTTTTAGCCATTATGACACACTTGTAATTCTCCCATTTTATGAGGTGGTAACAACTTTGGTCCCCAACAATATATTTAATTCATTCCATGTTCTTTCTTCATAATTCCATCCATATCCTTTCTTCATAATTCCATCCATGTCCTTTCCATAGCCATATTTAGAAATTTGTGCAATTGAGTATCCAATCTTTGTAACCTTACAATTTAGTCCGTAGGCTACTTGAAAATCAGGCAATATGCCAATACTTTCTTAAGGACCAAGCTATCATTGTTTTTGCCACTTAAGGGAGTGTATATTGAATAATTTGCACTTCACAATTCATACTTTATGGTGAAAATTAAAGCATACGAGTTTAGGTCCTTATGTTGTAATTTTCCCATTTTGTGAAGGTGGTAACATCAAGCCTATCAAACTACCGACCGAACCAAAGCACTTTTAAGCTGGGCTTCATACCCTGTTTACTAAGCTCGTCAAAATTGGATAAACCTAATCCTTAATTAGCCGATCTTTGAGTTTGGAGTGTTTGGACTCGTTTCATCCTTACTCGTCAATCCTAGTGATAGCCAAAGGCTATTGCCTCCTTGGTAGTAACTCCCTGCCAGAATATTGGCCGAGGAGTCTGACGTCACCCAAGAGAGGATCTTTTCACTGACCTCGGAAGGTGCGAAGTCAAACACTATGAGCTCGAGACTTTGGTTAGCTCGTCAGGAATTCCGAGGACAACACCGTCTCCATCGAGGGGCCAAACTGACTGCCCCGAAGAGGATCTTCCCCGAACAAGAAGCACCTGAACAAGGGAATCCCCGAACTATGGGTGTGAGTCCCGAAGAAGGTGTCCATCAAGGGAACTCCCAGAACTATGGGATAGATCCCGAAGGAGGTGCTCGCACCGAAGGACGGATAGAATCCGAAGAGGGTGCACGCACCGAAGGGCGACCTCGCCCAGGGGACCTCGGGAGTACGGTATGAGCATTTAAGGAGCCTCTGACATGTCGCCCACAAGCCCTACACGTCACATCAGAACGGCGAACTGACACGCCGCAGCCGCCCCAGTCCTGACACAACCTGTCCGGGTCCAGGGCTAAAGGAGGCTGCAAACGGCTGCCTGTCCCCTAGGTCCAAAAGCACAGATCAAATCCGACCGAACACGTGTCATGATCTGAACGGACCATCTACTCCTATAAATACTAGGAAAAGGGACTGGGCAAAGGATGGGCATTTTCCTCCCTCTGAGAAAACACAAAACAGGCAAGACAATTGATCCCTTAGTGTTCTTCCTCCACTCTCACTCAGAAAACTGACTTGGGCGTCGGAGGGTCCTCCCCGGAAAAGCAAACCGGGGACCTCCTAACCTCTCCTTTGAGCTTTTCAGGCACACCCAGCTGGGAAACCAGAGCTCCAGGCGCTCGCCTCCTCAGGAAGTCTCTCCACCTGTCAACATGACAGCAAACGAAGATGCCTTGGGGCATCACCTAGCTTTCACACATTAACTTGGTGAGCATAACACTCACACTTCTTATTAGACTTGAATCTAAGGAATATACTTCATAGTCTTATTGAGATTCAGTTTTAATAACTATGTCAAGTCTTTAGTGGTCTCATCTTGGTGCATTCAATAATATAGTGGTATATTTTGATGAATAGAATATTCAATCAAATTTTGAACTATCTTCTCATCTCCTCAAAGTGTTTTAAAATTGCTAAAGATCAAATAAAGTTATTATGATACATAGAAATACAGCACTTGATATTATTTATATTCACTATTTTACTAGCTATTTGGCACTAGAGTATGCATCAAGGGGGAAATTAACAGACAGGTCAGATGTTTTCATGTTCGGAGTTGTTCTTCTTGAGCTTATAACTGGAAGAAAACCAGTTGATCCAAATCAACCTTTAGGGGAAGAAAGTTTAGTCGAATGGGTATGAGTTAAATGATACTGACTTTATCTATAGATAAGCATTAGTTTCTTTATGTTCTGTACATGTAAAAATTAAAATATTTAGTGGCCTTTTCATTTTCACCTAATTAAAAACATAAAACCATCCTTTTTTTGGGTTAATTACATTTCACCCCCAAGGTTTAGATAATATTACACTTTTTTTCCTCTTATTTTTGAAATATATCTTTTGTTTTCTGCCTTATGCTTTACTTTTAAAAAGAAACTATCTTACATTTACCAAAAGAAAAACTAATCATTTAAAATGTTCACATATAAACTTAAATTGGAGATGATTACTGTATAATTTAAATTAAGACTTCACAAGTTGTTTTATAACCATGTAAAAAATGTATGAGGTAAAGTGTATATTTTTAAATAGAATAGGCAAAGTGTAATATTAGCTAAACCTTGGGTACAAATTGTAATTAACTCTTTTTATGAACTAGATTTTTGTTTGTTTTAAGTGGAAATGCCCTTCCCTTTTTCCTTTTGGATTTCCAAGTGGTCATGATTTTATTGCCTTTGCTAGGCTCGACCGTTACTTCTTCATGCTATTGAAACTGGAGAGTTCAATAAATTGGTTGATCCGCGGCTTGGGAAGCAATATGTGAAAGCTAAAATGTTTAGTATAATCGAGGCAGCAGCTGCATGTGTTCGACATTCTGCAATAAAAAGGCCTCGGATGGCTCAGGTAATATGTATACTTCCTCCATCCTAAATTGTTTACTCCCTTTCTATTTTTAACTTACATTTATTTATATTACTATTTGTTAAAAAATTTTTAAAAATTTATATTTAGAAAATACAAGAATTGTAGCTTTTAAATATACTTTTTAAAATTTTTTATCAAATAATAATATAAATAAATTTAATTCAAATTTAAATAAAAAAACTAAAATGAAGCAAATATATAGGATGCATGAAGTATAACTTTACTTTTATTTAGGTTATAATGCATATTGATCTTGATAAAAAAAAAAAACACTATAATTCATGATGGTAAATTGATCTAATTAACAGCCATGAGACTCTACTGATTGTTGCACTTTTTTCCCTTAACTATAAAGTATTAAACGAATGACCCTATAGATAATTGGTTATAATTGCTATCTACATCATTCATTAATTCTTTTGCTATTCATGGCTAATTAAAACTTAAAACACAACTCATACCCGACCTCGCATTGTACTATAAAATGAAAAAAGATTAGGATAAAAAGGTGTGAAGGTGATGTAGATATAAACAATTGAAAACCCTTAATTTAAAAATTGATGCTGTAAATAAGGTTTAGGTTTCAAAGGTTAGGGTTTGGTTATAGGATGGGTTTCTTAATGATGTGTTTCTACCTTATTCTATTCCAAGAGTGCCACATTGGTCATTAAGCTATGCTTCTATGTGGTACAAATGAGAAAAGCTACTCAAAATAGTGGATTATGTCACTTTTCATTCAGGGACGATCATGTGATATTTCATAATTAAGGGTTGAAAATGCAACAAATGACGTAGTTTTAAGACTATTAGTACAATTTAACACAAATACTATAGTCATCTTCATGGACTGCATAATTTATCTTAATATGGCTAAATGGTACCTTTTTTTGCATGTGTAAGTTACCAAGAAAGTATATTTTCTTTTCCATTTCTTCAAATGGAAGCTTGTGTGCATGTAGGATGTGACCTTACATCTACTTATGTCAAGTATATGTCATTGCATGAAAACAAATGAAAGACAAAAGCAAATATATATGTCAAATATATACAGTCATAGCATGGAAACAAACACAAAAACAAATGAAAGATAGAATAAAAAAAAATCGCTACAACTTCTTTAATTTGTTTTATTATCCAAATAAATTAAGTACAAGATTCAAATTTCGGAATTTGAGATTATTAAGCTTCAAATACATTTATTCTTTTGTAAACTCAATTACAATGTGTAAGCACTTTTTTTATCAGTCAATGCGTAAACACTTTGATTAAGTTTTCATCAAAATCATTCTAAAACAATAATAACATTTCCTTTTTCTTTGTGGGTATTGGTTTGGGTTAGGGCAATGAAAAGAAGTAACAAAGACAAACTAAACTCTTGTTGCAAATCATTTTTTTTAAAACTCTTTTCAACAATTTTTAGAAAGAAACTGATTGAATTTTTGGTTTGTTGTTTTGAAATTTTTAGATAAGACATGTAGATTGCCCCCATTTCCTCATTCTTCCTTTTACTAGAACTATGTTTCTATTTATTTTTATTTTCAATTGGTTGGGTGTTGTTGACAACGGCTTCTTTTGGAAACAACTTCAACTTTTAGCGTTAGAAATTGGAAAAATTATCCAATAGTAGCTTCTAGTACTAGAGGTTTAAAAAAACTATCATAGTAATTAATAGTTTAACCCAACCTCTAGCGTCAATTTTAAACGCTCTTCCAAAACAAAGTCAAGATAAACAAAAAGCAAAGGCCTTTGCCAAATTGTTTCCTAATGTTCTTTTGCTGGTTATGATGGTAGATTGTAAGAGCATTAGACATGGATGGAGACAAATCTGATCTCTCAAACGGGGTGAGGTATGGTCAAAGCATCATATACAATTCTGGACAGTATAGTGAGGAAATTACAAGATTTAGACAGATGGCAAATAGCAGTGGAAATTGCACTTGCAGTACCTCGGAATTAGACATGGACGGCAGTGGAATGTACACTTCCTTGGAAATGCCTCATAGAAACCAGCATTCTTGGAACTCAGATAGCAGTTCAACTAAGTTTCTCATTAGTAAATCTGAGTTAAGGTGAAGCTAGTTAACCATCATCTCTAGCACTTATGAAAAGAAAATTAATGTGTTCCTTCTTGAATTCTAATTTTTGTCATTACCTTTCAAGGCAAATCTTCATTCACTAATTTGAAGGAACTTTTGCTTTTAATGTACAATTAAATAGAGATTGATGGAGAAGGATCAAGGAAAGGTGTAAAGGAATGGGGAAAATGGTTTGATTGGGTATGAAAAAAAAAAATGTCTAATTTCTTTTAATTTTCCCCCTTGCTTAGGATAATTGTACATTCTAATGCAAAGAACATAAGAAATTGTATTAGATAGGCAATAATGTCTATTTTTTGTACAAAGTTTAGATTATCAATATAAATATGTTTTGTTAAAGGAATTTTTATGATTATCATTGAATTATATGTTCGATAAAAAAAAAAAGATACAATCTATTAGTTACAAGTGGATATTTGAAGAAAGAGCTAAATATATAAATAAAAAGAAGAATCCAAATATGGTCATCTTATTTTAAAGGTTATACTAATGTGCTCAATTTTTTCTACAAATGTCTCTTAAAGTTCTTTAACTATACTAGTGTATTTTAGTTTAATTTCTACTGTCAGTTCAATTGTTATTTCAAAGAGAACTTACTAATATGACACTTATTACCCTCTTGGTTGGTCCCACAATGTCAGTGCACTATCATCATCTAGTTGAAAGAAACTTTCCATAGTAGCAATGGGGTTTTGGCTAGGAAATTTTGGGGAAATAGGATAACCAATGAAGAGGAAGAAAGAAAAAGTGGAGGAGTAGAAGAGAACGAATAAAACAATCAAATCAAAATCAGCAAAACAAAACCCAGGAACTGAACCGAAGTAAAGATCGAAATCTGTTTGTAGAAACTAGGCAATAACAAGAACGTAAAGCTAGAGCACTACAACAGCTGCTTCATCTCCACTTCCTTCCTTACCTCTTCCTCAGCGGCTCCAACAGCTTCACCATCCTCATCACTGGCCCTGCTGGCTTCATCGGTTTCCATTGTTTCCTCACCCTCAAAAGGCACGATTACAATGTCCTTGGGCTCGACAACTGGTAGCATAGGCCGGCATCTGCTACAGCTCTGTAAAACCCCCAATCCTCAGCCTTCGATTGTTTTGGGCCCCTTACAACTCCATCCATCAATGGTCTTAACACAGTGAATCCTTTCTTTGAATAGAATCAGATGGACTAGTTTGCCAACCTGTACATTGCCACAAAGAAAGCTGGAGAAGAAATCGCTTTCAAGAATAAATCGCAAACGGGGCTCTGATTTTCACATTCAACAGTTTATAAGGCTAACCCAACATGGTGTGAAGAGCTGCATGGGAGTGCTAGACACAGTTGAGATAAGCACCATAAGCGGAAGAAAGAAATAGGGGCCGACATAGCTGAGGGTGTACAATTTAAGAAACACGTTATTGGTGCCGATAGGGCAGCTGGTGTTGATCCTATAAAGGTTGCTGAAAAAAAGGAGTAAGGTAAATAAGAGATATTGATGAATCTAAGAAAAGTAAGGATAAACTAGAAGGGCCACCCGTGCTTCGCAACAAAGTTGTAGTTCTGCTGAATAAGGCAGACATTATGAATGCTTTGTATATAAATAGTTTTTTAGTTATAACTTCAACACGTTACGTTTTATTTGCATTCATTGTATAGCATTTACAGATATGTACAAAAGATAGGTGCTTCATGTTCTGTTATGAGCGGATTTTGCTAATTGTGTTGTTATCTTTTGGACTTATTTATGCTTTCATGTTAGCCATTGGTGGTTTCATCAAAAGTTCCTTATGCAAGAGGATACTGTGAAGTAAATATAGGCTAACTATTTAGATATGATGAATTTTTCAAATTAAAAAACAGAGGGATAAAATAGCATTGAAAATGAATAATGAGTACCCTTAAATGCATTAGCCCAATAAACACATACAAAATTTAACATAATTCCCCATAGTTTCATTAGGGCAAAAACATCCATATAAACACACCGAAACCAAGAATAAAACTAAATAATCATAGAAAAAAATCAAACTCTAAGAAAAGGTACTAAAAGAAACAAACCAAAAAAATTGGAACAAATATAAGAAGAGGCATATTAGGCACAGACTTCTAAATGGATATAGAATAGCAATTTAAAAAACTAAAAGGGCATAACTACAAACAAACTAAACCTAATGGACCAAATGCTAATTTGAGCAGGGACACCATGATAGGTGTTAACATCTTGCCAGGAACAAACCCTCAGCCATGGTGAAACGAAAAACCTACTTTGCACTAACAAGCAAAATGAGGGGACCAAAACGCCCATTAGACCATCAAACCACATACATGTGGCAAAGTAGTATACGCCTCTTGCGTTTTAATGTTCTATATAGATAAAAAAAATCTTTGGTTCCTTTTCCTTTACCCTTTTGCTTTTTTTTTTCTTCCTGTTCATTGGATATCCCATTCACCCAAATTTTCCTATGCAAAACCAAATCACCACCAAGGAAGTTTTCCCTCAGCTAGACAACGCCGGCAAAGTATTGTAGGACCAACCAAGGGGTAGTAAGTGCCATCTCAGCAAGTTCCATTTAAAATAACAGCTAATTTGATTTATTAAGGATCAAAGTAGGACACATTAGTAGAGTTAGGAAACTTTAAGAGACACTAATAGAGGTAAGGCACCACATTAGGACAACTCTTAATGTAGGGACTATATTTGGATTTTAACATATAGATAAAAGTACAATCATAAAAAAATTATGTTATGCTTGATAAACTAAGTAGCCATCAAACAAAAATTTCAACATATCTTTAACCAACAATCTCAAGTAACAAATGCTTTTTTTATTGTTAGGTAAACTGTTGAATGATCATTAACTGATGACTTGAAATGCCAGAAAACCTACAGTGAAAACAGTATTATAGGTGCCAAGATGTGTGTTTCTGGGAGGGCCCTTTGATGCTCAAGTCAATTGAGATTTTGAGCGTATCGGTGCTGTAAGTAAAAGCCACCTTTATACTGTATGAACACTTTTTATAAAAGATAAGGACAACTACATGACAATTGAAGGTAGAGATCATGAGACATCTGATTGTGTGATATGATCCACTAGCCCATTATAAGGTGCCTCTATAGAGAGTTTGACCAAATTAAGCAGTTACATTTTGAAGTGTTTGTCTTGATTTGAAAGTCCATGATGACGAGTTTGGCAGGAGAGGGAGCTCCAGGTCCAAAAGAGAAGAATTATCCAAGTTTGCTTATGGGCCATAGCTAAGGCCCATTATGGTATCAGAAAACCCATTCCAAAAATCATAATGTATGCTCAGGCATGTACAAATGGCTGCATGCAATCAATGTAGCTGATTAGCAGTTATGCACATTGTCTTGCAATTGAGCTATTTGCTCAGACTTAGCACCTACAGCTCGGACATGGGTCATTGTAGCACAGATAGGGTTCCCTGGAGCTCTCAAGCATTAGGTGCATGCTCTCGAGCATGGTGCAACTTTGGATGATGCACACCAAGCTCTAGAGGTGGCTTAAGCAAAGGCTTTTCTAGCTCATTAAGTTTCACAGCCATATGTATTACTAAAATCCAAATGGACTTCATTAAGCTCGATCTTTCGCACTTAAGTTTCCTTGGTGTGAAACCTTTAATGCTCCATATGTTGCAGCGTTTTAGGATCGCGTCAACCCTTCCCTATTCAATAAGATTTGTCCACAAATCCTGACCTTCAAAAAAAGAAGGAAATAAATTATTAATAATAGATAGAGCACAAATAGCATACTCACCTTGGATGTGCACAATATTAGCTCCTCGATTATCAACTCTACCAATCAAGTTAGCCATTTTTCCATCCTTCATCTTTACACTTGGTAATTCTTTAACATATCAAGAATACTAGCTTTCTTATGAAAAATCAAGGATCCATTAGTGGTAACAAGTATACAACACAAATCAAAATGTATTGAATTTAGAAAGATTCTGTATATGTGTGTGAAATAAAAACATGTCATAGGCCCTTTAAACCATTCTAATTTGAAATGTTTTTGGCCAAAATTAGCAAAAGAATCAAGAAGCATGAAATTTAAAAAGATCTTGGGTGTATTCAACAAAACAAAATATGAATGAGAATGCCTAAGTGCAATAAATCTAGAAACAAATTCATAATCACCCAAATGCATGAAACATAATTAAAATTAGAAACTTGCTACATGTTTGTGACAGATCAAAAGAATGCATGATGAACTTGGAAACATCAAACACAAAATTTGAAAAACCAAAAGCAATATGATTAATTATGAAACTAAAAAAAGAATGCAAATAAAGCTTAAAAAAATAGATTTGGTTGTTAACAAAAAATTCATGTTTGTTACCTTCCCCAAGCCTAGGGTGATGATAGGTGTGGAAATGAGCTGAGTAGTTTATCAAACAATTCGGGCTCGAGCTCAGGTTTTTTTGTTATCAAGCTGAGCCTAACGAGTCTCGAGTCGAGCTTTAAGTCGTAAGATAAGTTCAAATCCTTAACAAGTCGAGCTTCGAGTCAGGTAGTGTTCGGCTCAAATCCTTATTGAGCTTAACAAGCCTGGTAAAAAAATTAATATAATATAATTCATCTAACCCTAATTCTCTAAAATTTCTACACCCAATTGTATCTGCTGTTCATTCTTTTCCTAGAACACCAAGAGCCTACCTTCCCTCACTTCAAAGTAATAGCAATTGATAAATCCCAGCCCAAAGTCACACCCACCACCATTACTCCAATCAATTGGCGACCATCTTTATGACACTAACCACCTACCCATACACACCACTGTCGCGCAACCCGTCATCTCTTCATCTCATCATCAATCAGCTTGTGATCGCCAAGCAATTGAGTGACCTTCATTTGTCACTTTATCATCAAACATCCAAAGCTTTGTTTAAGCTTTAATCTCCAACAACGACAACCATCTAAGCTAGAGCTTCGTTCGAGCTTTAATGTTCAATAGCGACGGCCATAGAAGCCAAGTAAAAACTTTAAAACTCAACCCAAAATAGAAACTATTGGATCTCTTATAATGTTCCTACGAGCTCAATTTGAGCTTTGAGTCTATCGAGCTACTGAGCTGAACATGAACTTTCTTGAGCCAAGCTTCAAGCTTCATTTTCTAAGCTTATCGAGCTCAAGCTGAGCTTCAAGCTGAGTCAATTCTTAATGAGCCAAGCTTCAAGCCTAGGAGTATTTGGGCTCGACTCGGCTCATTTCCACCCTCAGGTGATGATATCCATCTCCCAAAACCACATTCAAAGAAAAGTATGACTTAAAAATTCCTTTCAATGCAAGACTAGAAATCACATCATACAATAGAATCAATTTTAAATGAAAAGAAGAAATGCATTACAATTGTTGGTTTGAACCTTCATGTGTCTTTCTTCATTTCCATAGTTATAATAATGCTCAAGTTTTCAAATTCAATAAATGTAGGCTCAAATTCTTGCTGCACTTTAACATTTTCCTTATATTGATTTTCTTTCTCCTTTGGCTTCACTTGTTTCTGTAAAGAAGACAACACAACACTAGAAGATAATCTAATTAGGTTAAATAAAATCAAAACTTCTTCATGGTTCGTCTTTCATTCTCTTGGTTTAGGTTCAACATACTCTTGTCTTCTCTCATCTTCCCACTCTTCTTTTTCTCCATGGAACTCCCTTTTCTCTTCGCTCTCAACTTTTCTTTTCACACAACACTCAGATGTTCTAACAACTTTCTTTTCACTTTCTTCTCTCAAGCCCTCTTTTTTCCTCTCAAAGTCTTATATGGAAATATGGCTGGGATGGTTAAAGAATACTTGTAAGATTTAGAACTTGTTGGCTCTCTTTTTGGTCTCTTGTCATGTTCTCCTTTTTGAGCCTTTTGGGCCCATTAGATATTATCTATTGCATCATTGACCTTCTTTATTTGGCCTAGACATAGTTGTATCTTTCATAGTAAACATCCATTTTGTTCACAGCCATTGAAATTAATTCTGCAAATAAAAATTATAAAACTTCGCATATGTTTCTCTCAAGAAAATTTACTTTCACTTGTTAGAATAAAGTTCTAAATTTTACAAGACACTTTTCCTTGATCTTTGATGAACTCAATCCAAACAAAGATCAAAGCTTGGAATAATAGGAATAAACAAATGAAATATGGACAAGAAAGGTGCGGTTGGAAGAAAAAAGGAAAAATAAAGAAATCATAAAAGAATGAGATAAAAGATTTCCAAAACCAATATAATTAAGAAACAAAAATCTTGAATGGGTTTGAAAACTTATATTTGCCGTCCATATAGCAAAACAAATCAGCAAGACAAATATTTTCTTTCCTTCTACTTGGTGCTTACATAACAATAACAATATATGTGGAATCAAATTTTCGAAGAAGCTTCCTTAGTTTTCTTATGGATCATGCAACAAAAAAGTAAAATCCATTAGCAGTCCCCTAGCTTTAACAAGTGTTATAAAGTAATCGCTTACCTAATATGGTGTCATCATAAAGTTCTTTAACTCTAAAAGCACATTGTAAAGTAGTCTTTTCTGTCAATTTTTTCATTATCTCCACAGAACTTGATAAAGTGGCATATTCATGTGGAAGTCCAAAATACCATGTGACATCCCTTTTATAAAAATAAATGTTTATGCTGAGAGAATAAAAACCTTTGGACCCACATTGACATAAACACATAATCTTAAAGACGTAAAACATAGATTAGCCCAAATGTTATCTTCTTCCCAAATCTTTTCTGCCAAAAAATTGATTCACAGGGGGCTTCTATTGCTCCTTCTCTTTCTCCTGTCTTGATTATTCTCCATCATCTCCACCAAGTCCCTCATTCTCCCTCACTCTCCCTTAAATAAACACCACAAATCTTTTCCTGCCATAGCTATAGCGGCTACTCCATCTCCCTTAACTTCGGCACTTCTCCCTAGACGATCCCTTTTATCTTTGACACCGGCTAAAATCGCCATTTTCTTGCAATTGAATTTTTGGATCCCAAGCCCAATCTTGTTATGAAACCTGACATGCAATTGGATTTTTGGATCCTAAGCCCAATCTCGTTGCACAGCTTCATTTTCTCCAGTTAGCAACCTGTCAGCGTTCGCTAGATTTCGCCGAAGCTCAAAGCTACTGCTATTGCAAATAAGTCTCAAGAAACTCTCCTACTACTTAGTATTTTGCTAGGTTCAATGAGACCCCGATGACCAGCAACCTGGTGCTAAATGACGGGTTGAATTTACGCAATGGCAATACTTGAGGCCTTAGCTACATGTTGTTTCTTAAAAATACAAGTAGCTTGAATTTCTGTGAAAATTAATAGTCAAATTGATCAGGCTTAGACTCAATTATATTTGGGAAATTGGCAAAATTGCTTGCTTATGAATTTCAGCTCGGCTCAAAATTGGTGGAGATGAAGAATAAGATAAAAGAGATAAGAAAGAGAATGAGCTAGGGATGTTGGGCGTGAATTGATTTTCTCATAAAGAAAATTTGGGAAAAAATGAGATTTGGGCTAATATGTGTTTCAAGTTCCTAAAATTACCTTAAAATTATGTGTTTGTGTCAATTTGAGCCTAAGGTTTTTTATTCTTTTAGTATAGTCATTTGTTATTATGAAAGAAGATGTCATTGTTGGCATCCAATTTTGTTTGGGTATTAGTTTTTGCTTAGTTCTAGGTTAAAAAAAATAGTTTTGGGGGCATTATTCATTGTTAAGGGTAATTTGGTCAATTGTTAAAATATTTGGGCCGTTTATCATTTTAGAGTTTTACATAGTTGGTTGGTCTAGCCACATTTAGGTTATATTGTTATTCATATTATAAAATTTTAGGAATTTAGTAGAGTCATTTAGGGTCAAAATAGAAACTAGTTGCTATTTAGGTACTAAGTTTGGCTTCTAAAGGTCTTTTGGGATTAGTTTAGGAAATAAGAAGAGTTTGGGTATGAATTGGAAGTTTTTAGGAAGTGGTAGGCAAAGTTGGAAAGTTTGGGATCAAATTTGTCAAGTTTAGAAAGTTTGAGCCAAAGCTGGCAAAAAGATAAAGTTCTGGGTGAAATTTGGCTTTTTGGAAAGTTTTGGGCACAATTTGATAAATCCTGGAAGTTTTGGGCTCAATTGTCAAATTAGAAGAGTTTTGGGTCAGGTTGGAATTCGCATAGAATTTAGGGCTAAATCAGCAGCTTAAGAGTGTTTTTGGACTACAATTGATATTTTTACCAGATTATATCCTAATTGATTTAAACGTCTTCAAATTTGATTTGGATGAAGTTCAAACTCGCAAAAACCTTTTTGATCACATTTAATACATCCTCTGGTATAAATATGGGTCATTATTTCAGAGAAAGGGGAAGAAATTCGAAGACCCTAAGCTTCTTAGAAAAAAAAAGGAGAAACTGCTGTTTAGCCCCCTGTCTCAGCACCCTTCATCCCTAAAACCCTAAGCTCTGCCCAACTGACGTCGCCACCCCTGAATATTCCCTCCACCTAAAGCCTCCAGCCTCCGTTCTTCAGTCGCCACAAGCTGCCGTCGTCAGCTGCTCCGATCTGCTCCCGTCGCATCGCTCCCACGCCACGCAGCCGCCTGGGCCTTCACCCATTGCCGGCGACGCAAATCGGAAGGAGGACTAGCACAGCCGAATCGCGACTTCTCCCCCGCTGTGATTCTTTCTTCAATTAACCACCGTCCGCCGCTTCACGCCACCAACCGCGCCTCGGGGAGTTGCCTCATCGTCGCCGAGCAAAGGCCCAGGCCGCCGCCCTCTCTCGTCTCCAGCTAACCCGCTTTGCGACCCGTTTAGAGATCCGTCCGACCCAATTAACTAGTTAACTTCGGTATAACTCCTGTTCAGACCCTGAACTTTCTATTTCGTTCATCTAGACTACTAATATTTTTATTTTTTACAGATTGGTCAGTAACAACAAGCCTTTTATCATTTTCTTTTTCTGTCTTTGTGTATTGGTTTGTTTGTCCATACATTAAATTTAACCATAAAATTTGTATCAGAGTGTAACTTAGTTTATTTATTTGCATATTTCTTTAACCTCAGAATAGTTTAATTTAATTCACATAATGCATCTCGGAAAACATACTTAGAGAATTCATTCTGCATGAGTTTAATAAAATTCTATGATGAATTTAGGACAATAATTAGAAATAATTTTTAAGATCTATATCCAGATGATCCAGTAGGATCCAAGGTTTGGATAATTACTCAGATTCTTTTAAAAAATAATATAAATAAACTTTATATCCATATCTGGATGATCTGATAAGATTTATGGTTTGGCTAATTATTTAAATTATTAAAAAAATAATAAATAAAATTTAATATCCTTATCTAGATGATCCAATAGGATTTATGGTTTGAATTAATAATTAACCAAAATATTTTAAGATAAGTAAAAATAAATTAAAATAGATTAAGTTATTTTTATGTTCCACATCCGAGTGATCCAATAGGATCCATGGTTGGAAATATCAAAAATTTCATAAAACAAATAAAGTCAAGCAGTAAAGTTTAAAAATCCATATATAGGTTGTTACCACATCACAAAAAATGGGAAAATTACAAGTGTGTCATAATGGCTAAAACTCATTATATTGTGTAATTCTCACCGTAGTAATTGAAGTGTGGGGGGTAAAAGGCATGATCAGCACCTCCTTAAAAGTGTTCCAAGTTGGTAACTTGGCCCCCAAGAAAAGCCTTAAGGATTGCTTGTTTGTCAAGCAACCTACGGACTTTTTTGTAATGTTTTGGAAATTCGGGTACTCAATTGCAAAACTCTCAAGAAAGAGACTTGGAGAGTTATGGGAAGGACATGAATGATATGAAAGTGTTATTGGAGGACTAAATTGCTCATGGAAGACAAGTTTGGACAAAGGAAACACTAAAGGCATTAAGGACCTAAATGTCTTAGTGTAAACCTTAAGTATTCAAGCTTTTGACTTAAGTCTAAGGGTGGAATTGCGGGGTTATCCCACCATGGGGGAGGTAGCCAAGACTTGATAAATAGTAACAAAATGTTGGGCACATGTGTACCAATGAGTTTAAAACAAAGAAACCATAATTAGTGAGAAGGAAAATGACATAAAGCAAGGTTAAGCTTGTTTAAGTGTATTTTGTGCCCTTAAGCTCATTTAAGGCCATTTAAGTGGCCAAATCACTTATCTCTCTCTCATTTTCGTCCTCCTCCAGCCCAAGAACATAGCCACACTTCCTTCATAGCCACCATACTTTCAAACTTGCAATTGATTGAAATTGAAAGCAAGAAAGGGCAATAGGAAGCTATTTGGTGCCATGACTTGAGTGCACCTAGGATCAAGCTCCAATTTCAACATACCCATCAAAGTAAGGGTTCTCTTGCTCTCATGGGTTGTTTTCTGTATTTTCAAGTAACCATGAAGCTAGGGCTAAGTTTGGAAGAGAGCCATGAGCTTGAAGAACAAAGCTTAGTGAAGGGAGTGCACTTATTGAAGGTTTTGTGACCTAGTGTAGAGTGCACAGTGATGGCAGCAAATTTTTGGGTTTCTAGAGCCCAAAAGTTAGTAATAACTACTATTAAAATCCCCCTAATACCAAGCATTAGCTTGAGGAGGGCAGCTATAGTGATTTGGTTATATTTATTATGTGTTTTATGGACTAACCTATGGTATATGTTGCTGCCACATTTCATGTGTTTGTTGGTTGTGAATGACTGTTGCATTTGGTTGCTATATTTTGTATATATGCATTGTGATTTTTGTGTTTTAGTGTCTTTGGATACAGGTTTTAATGATGGTTACATTGCCTATTGAATCCAAGTGCTACCCTTACTAAGTTTCTCAATAAAACTTACACCCCTCAATTCTGTCATTTCAGGTCTAGCAAAAAGATCTCATTCAAACTGACATTTGTGGTTTGATTTTTGATCTAAAATTTCAGGCACATGAACTTCCATATGTCTAGGTATGATCTGGAAAGTTTGGTGATTTTAGGAGCACATTTGGTATTTTTAATGGTGGTACTTATTGTGTTGTACAGCAGCTGTCCAGCATCCTGTTCTAGAGTCCATTGTGTCTCAGGTACTACTGTAACTTAGGGTGTGTATTTAGCTGAGTTAAGACCATTATGCAGTGCATCTATGCATATATATATAGTGTATGTAAGATGAGACAAGCATGTGAACATTTGAGTAATGTTTTGGCTATGTAAGTGATGTGGTGCAAAGCTGCCTAATTGTGAATGATGGGCTGCTTACTTGTAAATTCTGTTTTGGCCACATAAAGTTGTTAAAAGTAAGGGAATGTAATTCCTATGGGTAATGGACATATATGGGATAGCTTTGGAGGGTTTTCCCCCTGTGAATGAAGTGTTTGCACACTTATGAAATTTTGTATGGGCAAAATGGTCATAAAGTGACCAGAACTTTGACTATGCACTTAAAGTTCTATATCTCCCTGTGTAGAAGGAATCTTGGTATGAGAGTTTGGCTAGGCCTATATAACATTGAGAGGTTGAACTGAGATTTGGAATTTTTGAATTTGGAGCTCTGTAGCCAAAGATATGACGTTGCAAAGTTGGCTAAGTTACTGTTCATTTGGTCAGAATTTTGTAACCAAATTAAAAAATTCATAACTTGGTCCATAGATGGGCTATTGATGTAAAAAAAAATTCCTTAATTTTCTCTAAGTCTCTACTTGATAATGGAATGAAGAAAATAAGGGCTACATGGCTAGAATGATACGGTTTATTAGTGAAAGTTACAGGTGCAGTAGCTGGTTACTAGAACTTAATAAGATTGCCTAATATGTGGTAGCCAAGATTAAGACTTGTGCTAGTGTTTTCCTTCCTTGCTGACATGGTGTGCATAAAATGTAAATATGTGTGTGATGGTTGGACCAATATGCATGTGTTTGCATAGTGCCCAAGAGGGCCAATTGGGTATCTACACTAAGGGTAGTGTCCTGATGGCCTACAGAACATTACCAATCCTGGGAGTCTAAATGAAAAATTTTGGCACCATAATTGGACTACCCCGAAGTAGGTAACATAGGTGGTTTGATTAGAATCCATGGTTTGATAATTAATCAAATTATTTAAAGCAAACAAAACAAAATTAAAATCAAACTAAGGTGCCAATTTTAGGGGCTAGAATAAAGTTATTTTAGCATAATCGTTCTCCCAAACCTCTCGAACTCTTGTAGACCATTTTAATGTATCCAATATACTTAGGTGTAAACCAATTGGTGGCGACTAAAAAAAAAAACACGTTACTACAACTTGGCGACTCCACTAGGGAAATTCGTGAGTCGAGCCTAAAAGTTTGATTTGTTTAGTTTTACTTTACTCATTCTTGTGTGACTTGTGTGTTGTATATACTCGTTGTAGGCATGCAATACGCATTCATGACATGAAGCTCTACACCTAAGCTTCCTCAACGCAACCACTTTCTTTCAAAATGGAATTGGTGTTGTTGTCCTTGTGCGATCATGGTCCCCAAGCCTTCACCGGTTTCAAGTAGCAAAATAGTGTATTTGCCTCTTGAGACGGTAGTCTTTACATGGGCTCATGAAACACTACGAATCAAATTAATAATCTTCTTACATAAACCCTCGTGGGTAAGGAATTGGGCTGTCACTATGATTTAGTGATAGGATTCGGGAACCACTTATGCCTTTTAACAAGCCACTTGTATGCATATAGAATGCCTTACTTAACCATAGAACTGGCCATAAAATTCCTACCATTTGCCAACTCCATAAGCATTTGTTATGCCATTTTTGTTGCCTTACACTTTTGTTTTCTTTGTGCCTTATATTTATGGCTCTAACTTCTCTTCTCATATTAGCTCATGAGTTATTAATTGCGTTACCTTAAGGAAACATATTATTTAACCTATTACTAACTTGTTCTTTTGTTTTCTCAACAAAACTTTTTCCATGCATCAAAATCATGTATCAAGCCATACTCACTTTTAGCTTTCTTATTAGCAAGTTTTAAAGTTTCATGGTTGAAGGTAATCAAGATCATTCATTGCATGCATACATCACTTATCAATTTCATGCATTCATGCTTCGAAATGATCACTTCATTTAAGGTGCAAGATTTTCATCCTAAGTTGGTGCATCTACAAATGACATTGAGTAAGGCAAATGTAATCTTCAAGGAGACCACATGCAATGCTCGGATAAAGGAAGTTTCTATGCCCCTTTTGCGAACAAGAAAAGCGTCTTTTCAAGAAGAATTTTTAAGCTATATCCAACCTTGAGGTCTTCAGACATTTGTGAATGACAAGGAATCCTTCGAGTGGAATTTTATCTTTGAGAGCTTGCCAAAGTAGCTTAATAGTAAAAATCTCCTAGATTTAGTCCAGAATCTAGGGTGTAGTTTTTGTTAAATGGACACTTGTTATTCTTTTCTTTTTTAATAAAGAGATGTAACATGTGCATTTCACTGCCTTTTAATGAAACCCACATTTTACTACCATTTCTCCATTTTCACCATTATACCATCCATTTCACCCTTCTTGCCATTATACATTCTTTAATAAAAAAACACAAATGTGACAATGCTACTCGTGGGTAGGAATTACAGTTAAGGGAGATTTGATGGTGGTGATCTTGAAAATGCTGCCAAATCTAGTAAAAAGGATCTTAAATGTTGCACCTCAACTCTTGTCATACAAAAGCAAAAGGAAGCCCACAGTGGTTATCAACATCATTGTAAGAAGTTTTTTATTAGCTTTTGGAGAAAATAACACTCATATTAAATGACTTTAGCGGCATCTCAATTCTCATGATTGCTCAATACAAAAAAATGTTCTCAGTTCTCCACAATGCAAGTTCCAAAAAAGGAAAGAAGTTTTTTCCTTCCATCAAAAGGCAACAAGGGAAATTAAAAAAAAAAAAAGAAAAGATTGAGAGCAGCATGAGTAACTAATGTCACTAAAGTCATCTTGCTTAAAGAGGACTATCTAGCACATCAAATATCAAAATCGTAGCTCACAAAAAAAAAAAGATAAAGATAAAAGCTGGCTAGGTTGCTACTCTCCAACACAACATAGGAAAAAGTTAGAGCAAAGAAAAAAAAGAAATGAAAAGAAAAAGAAAAAGTGAGCTATGGATTCTAGACTGAAAACCTACAAAGGCAACCTGTGAAGCAATATTACATATAGAGTGCGAGAGTTGGGGGGCAATAGACAAGATCTAACTTTCAAGAAAAAGTGGTAAGTTTGAGGTTGTCACTATTGAGTTTTTCAAGGCAATTAAATCTGCTCCAGAGTGGCATTAAAAAGCCCTTCTTTCACACCATTCAAACTTGACTTTCCTCAACCTAACATTTACCTCTTGATATCATTCTTATTCATTTAAAAGGCTATTATTTTGAAACCTGTTTCTACCTTTTTTCCTTGTGCATTTGCATCTTTGAGTTGGAAATGGAAATAATAATAGAACACTTAAATCAAATATAAAGGTCGTAAGTTATTTTGTCAAGCTTTGCAAATTGATAAAATAGCCTAAGACTCTTCTAAAAAAGATGCATTTCTTGGACACACTAGGGGGCATTGAGTATTGAACACCAATACGATCACAAAGGAGCAAAGGATGCATGTCTTTAGATCGCGATCCCTAAGGCAAGGTAAGGAATCACAAGCACTTCAAAAGGGAGGTTAAGGGAGGTAAACATAAATAAGAGTTACTCATCTCTGATGCATCACAGCTTTCATAAGATCTATGCATTTTATTTATTTAGGTTCTTACTTTTTCAAAGTCATGAATCATTCATCATGAGCAACGTAACTAGCATGCATAGTGCATATTTCTTTGAAACAATTTTAAAAACAGGTCTCGAGAAGGTAAGAATATCCACATAGATCTTTAAGGCATGGTTTAAAGGTATTATGGTCCACAACAAAGCTTGGTCACCAAGAAACGGTTCAACTTTCAAGAGTAACAATGACTCTCAAGAGTAACAATGGCTCAGGATGAGTTTCATTAAAGTAAGACCAAAGAACACCAAGATAAACATCCACTAGGAGTTTTCGGGATCAAAGCTGAGGTAAGTTTTTCACTCCCAAGGAAATCATAGCTTATTTTCATGCTAGGGGTGGGGGAAATTTGAGAGGTATACATATAAGAGTTGTCATACCATTTTTCATAGAAAATTTCATCTTTTTTGAGCGGTTGTTCTCAAATTTCATTTCAAGACATTTTTAAGGTATCTTAAGACCTTTTCAGCTCTCAAAGTTTCTCATAGGACAATTTACATTTAAGAGTTACTCATTTTGTAAAATTTTTCACTTTAAAGATTCATTCATTTTGTGAAATCTTTGACTTTTTTTTAAATTCACTCATTTTGTGGAATTTCTCATTTTCAAGATTCACTTATTTAGTAGAATCTTGGCTCTTTTTGAAATTCACTCATTTTATGGAATTTCTAATTTTTAAGATTCACTCATTTTGTGGAATTTCTCATTTTTAAGACTCACTCATTTCGTGGAATCTTTGATTTTTTGAAATTCATTCATTTTGTGAAATTTCTCATTTTTAAGATTTACTCATTTCGTGGAATCTTCGACTTTTTGAAATTCACTCATTTTATGGAATTTCAAGTTTTGAATTCACCCATTTTGAAAATTCACACTTTTGATGAAATAATTCCAAGTCTGATTGCTTTCTTGGGAATTTTTACTTGAGATAACAATGAAGGTTCCTTAATCTCAATACAAGGCAAAATTGAGGTTCCAAAGAGAAAGCACTTCTCTTCCTCGTAACTTAAGTCAAACAGAGGTTTTAAATGAGAAAATTTTCTCTACCTCGTCACATTTAAAAGAAGGCTAAACCGAGGTTTCAAAGGAAAATTAATTCTCTTCCTCATAATTTAGGTCAAACCGGAATTTTTAAACGAGAAAGGTTTCTCTACCTCTTCACACCTAAAGCAAGGTTAATCCAAGTTTTCAAAGGCAAAGTAATTCTCTTTCTCATAAAATAGGTCATCAGAGGTAGTAAAGAGTCAGGGTACTCTATCTCAAAGGAATTTAGAGGTGATAAAGTGTCAGGGAGCTCTACCTCAAAGGAATTTAGAGTTGGTAAAAAGACAGGGTTTTCTACCTAAAAAATCATCAGAGGTGGTAAAGAGCCGCGATGCTCTACCTCAAAGTAATTTGGACGTGGTAAAGAGACAGGGTACTCTACCTCAAAGGTCATCGGAAATGGTAAAGAGTTAGAATGCTCTACCTTAAAGGAATTTACAGGTGGTAAAGAGACAGAGTTCTCTATCTCAAAAGTCATCAGAGGTGGTAAAGAGACAGAGTTCTCTACCTCAAAGTTTTCAGAAGTGGTAAAGAGATGGGTGCTTTACCTCATAGTAATTTAGATGTGGTAAAGAGACAGGGTTCTTTACCTCAAATGTCGTGGTAAAGAGCCGAGGTGTTCTACCTCAAAGGAATTTAGAGGTAGTAAAGAGACAAGGTTCTCTACCTTAAAAGTCATTAGAGATGGTAAAAAGCCGGAGTGCTCTACCTCAAAGTAATTTAGATGTGGTAAAGAGACAGGGTACTCTACCTCAAAAGTCATTGGAGGTGGCAAAGAGTCAGGTTGATCTACCTTAAAGGAACTTAGAGATGGTAAACAGACAGAGTTTTCTATCTCAAAAGTCATCAGAGGTAGTAAAGAGACATGATTCTCTACCTCAAAAGTCATCAAATATAGTAAAGAGCTGAGGTGCTATACCTCAAAGGAATTTACAGTTGGTAAAGAAACAAGGCTCTCTACCTCAAAAATCATCAAAGGTGGTAAAGAGCCGGGGTGCTCTACCTCAAAGTAATTTAGAGGTGGTAAAGACACAAGGTTCTCTACCTCAAATGTGGTGGTAAAAAGCTGGGTGTTCTACCTCAAAGGAATTTAGAAATGGTAAATAGACATGGTTCTCTACCTCAAATGTCATCAGATATGGTAAAGAGTTGGGGTGCTCTACCTCAAAGAAAATAAGATATGGTAAAGAGACGGTTTTTTACCTCCTAAATCATGGTAAGAGAGAGTTTTCTGCCAAAGATAAAAGGAATGAGAAAAGAGTTTCTCTCTTCCATAGAAAGGTTTCTATGGAGAAGAAGAGGTAAGGAAGGTTCCTTGACTCCTTAGGAAAAAAAAGGAAAGAGTTTTCCTTTTAAGTTTGAAAGCAATAGAAAGGTTCCTATTGCAAAAAGGCAAAGAAGTTCCTTAGCCTGGTAAGGAGGGAAGAGTTTTTCTCCTTAGATTTTTAAATGATATGAGGGATAAGATCATTGAGGTAATAAAGAAAGTTCCTTATCCTCGAAAAGGAAGAAAAAGTTTTTCTCATTAGGATTTTTGGCAATGAGAAGGTTCTCATTGTCCATTGAAAGGTCGGACAAAATTTGGTAGCAGCTTTGCATGCATCATGTTCCATGAACCATGCAAAGGGGGGCAGTTGTTGACACCCAGTTTGTCCGGGTACTAGTTTTTGTTTAATTCTAGGTTAGGAAAATTAGTTTTGGGGGGCATTATTTATTTTTAAGGACAATTTGGTTAATTGTTAAGATGTTTAGGCCGTTTATCATTTTAGGGTTTTACATAATTGGTTGGTTTAGTCACATTTAGGTTATATTGTTGTTCATGTTAAAAAATTTTAGAAATTTAGTATGGTCATTTAGGGCCAAAATAGAAACTAGTTTCTATTTAGGTACTAATTTTGGCCTCTAAAGGTCTTTTGGGGTTAGTTTAGGAAATAGGAAGAGTGTGGGTGTGAATTGGAAAGTGGTCGGCAAAATTGGAAAGTTTGGGATCAAATCTATCAATTTTAGAAAGTTTGAGCAAAAGCTAGCAAAAAGATGAAGTTCTGGGTGAAATTTGGCTTTTTGGAAAGTTTTGGGCTCAATTGATAAATTAGAAGAGTTTTGGGTCAGGTTGGAATTTGCACAGAATTTAGAGCTAAATCAACAGTTTAAGAGTTTTGTTGGACTACAATTGATACCAGATTATATCCTAATTGACTTAAACTTCTTCAAATTTAATTTAGATGAAATTCAAACTCTCAAAAACCTTGTTGATCACGTTTTATACATCCTTTAGTATAAATATGGATCATTATTTCAGAGAAGGGGAAGAAATTCGAAGACCCTAAGTGATGATGTTCGGCATCATCGTTATGCAACATAGTGGACCTGGTGCAGAAACTTCCGATAGTAGGACGTCAGGATGGAGAACCTCCGATGGTAGAGTGGCTGTAAGGGCCCAGCAAAACAAAGGTTTAGGAGCTCCCCGGAGTGTTTTTCCGGGGAGGAGTCTCCAACACCTAAGTCAGTATTTAAAGGTGGAAGATAAGTAAGGAGCAGAGATATTTTAATTGGGAGCCCCTTTTACCTGGGGCACTTCCCGAATATTTATAGGGAGATGAATAGAAAAGTCCGTTTGCCACAGGTTGGCCAGATCGTGACACATGTTCGGTCGGATATGACCCGTACCTTCGGAGAGAGGGGGAGCTTATTAGCCGACCATAGGCTGCCCGGCCAAAAGCCTAAGCAGCACAAGGGCGGCGTGTCAGAGCATGTCGGGGGCCGTATGAGTACGGTGTATCAGAGACTCCTTAGTTGTTTGGTCGTACGCCCACGTGGCCTTTTCGGGTGACCGAACTCCCTCGGGGTACAGAACTTGTTTAGGGAGGTGAGCTTCTTTGGAGGGAGGTCCCCTGTTTTATACAAGACACTTTCGGTTGGGCCCTCCCGAGGTTAGGCTCGGGTTCCTGACAATGGTACTTTGTGAACGTGTCCCGACGGTGGCCCAAAGAGTATCCGAAGGTGGTCTTGGGTGCATGAGGTCGGCGCGAAGTTACCCTCAGGAGGGTTGATGACCCCTCTTGACTGAAGTTGGTCCCATGGGTTCCCTGAGGGTAACACCTATCCGGCTTGTCCGAGGATGCTTAAGGCTCTCTCTTTGCTGAGGTTTGGTCGCTTGTTCCGACCGGAGGTGATGCGTTGGTCAAGGATGGCGTGCACGTGTGAGGTCCTTCAGGGGCGATTGCCCTTTAGCTATCACATGCCCCCCCTCAGAAAACCGAGGATGTCTCTTCGGTGTAGGGGAGTCTCGGGAACTTCTCAGAGTTTGAGTGATGTTCCTGGCTCTTCTGCCGAGGTCATTGTCACAGGTGTGTGGTTTCACTGACCTTCCTGTCACTGAATTGTTTCGTCTTCCCCTACAGACGGACGTGTTACTTTGGATAGTGTTATATAGGCCTGCCAGTTGTCAGGGGTGTGCCCTCATTTCTCGCATCGGCTTACACATGGCTGCTGATGATGGGTTTCCGGGAGCCATACAGCACAGCGGAATTTAACCGAAACCCTCTAGGATCCAAGTGAAACGGGGTAAACCAGGTGTTCGAAAATTTTCATACCTAATTTTCGGTTGAGATCTCTCACTCAACTGTAGAGTCGAATAACAAAACTTGAACAGTTGACATGTTTAAGCTCTCTATGGTATCTACACGAGCCTTTCGGGATCACCACGCTTCCACCACGTCTCGGCAGATGCGTTTCTTTTGCACTCGCAGTGCTAGCTTGCGTCCTCCAAGGAAATTGCAAGAGAAGAGTGTGGCTGTCCTTTTGGGAGCCTAGGGCAAAGAGACATGCGAATTTCTCACTAAAAGTTGTCTTTATAGTGAGACTCAGCTTCCAGGCCTAATGGGTTTCAAAGCCCTAATTCAATTAGGATTTAATTTCGGGCTTAATAATGGCTCAACTCTTTGGCCCATTATTAATACGAAATTAAAGTGAAACCATAACCCAAATAATTAGCCCATGCACTCTAATGATCCAAATAGCTTTATGTGTGCGACCCAATAGGCTCTTGCCATGTTGGCAATGATCATAAATCACATTTATGATCATAAGCAATGAGCGGTGTCTAGCAACACATCATTGCTACCCAAGTGACAAGATTGTCGATGATTCGACTAAACCTTTATGATCATCATTGATATATGTCATTGTCCCTTTGTCCAAGATATCAAGACTAAGCACGAGACATGGAATGTGTCACTCTCGTATAGCCTAATCTTTGATTTCTTGATTACCGAGTAGACTAACTTAAGCTGATGACATTGATATCGTATATCAACTCATCGGAGCATGGCCATGCATTTTCTAAGTCTCACTCTATCAAGGGGCCCGAAGATATCACTCCCGTTACATAGGAGGGACAAATCCCATCTTGATCATACAAATCCCTCCGCATGATATGTGACATACCCAATGACCTCCTTCAAGTTCACTCAGTTACGAGCAACAAAGGAAAGTATCAAAGTATGTGACTCACATGTAGGGAACCTTGATGATCTTAGGTCGAAGGACTACATATACCATGATCACTATGAGAATCACTTATGACACTCATATAACGATCCATGTAGTGTTCTCATGGTGGGTCGGTCCAATACACAAGTTCTCCAACTTGTACCCATATGTAGACTACATATCTCATATTAGTCTCCACATATGCTAGTCATTATGTATTATTACAACCCGCTCCACAATAATACTAGACTAGGGACGTTTAAGAATATCATTATTTTAGGGTTACGATTATGTTTGTTAATTTATGCAGAAACAAAACAACAAACATAATTGTTGGATTAATGCCTCAATAAAATATCATGACTCAATGTGCAAAAATAGTTACGTCGGTTACGTCAATTACATTTCTTCACCTTCGAGGAGTAACAATGACGACGTTTCGCTTACCCCCTTCGGCCTATATAAGCACCTCTCGCCTCAAACCTTCACACTCTTCTCTTTTGCTTTCGTTTGCTGTAGAGCTCTCTCTCGTCTTTTTTCCCCTTCCGGCAATGCTTCTAGCGGCGGAGCGATTTCCGGCAACCCCTCACGACGGCGTCCAGGAATCCAGATTTCGGCAAAACTTTTGGTGGGTCTTTCCTTCCATAGTTCTTCCTTTCTTTCAAGGTTGTCTTTTCCGAAGTTTTGTTTTTCCGAAGTCCTTCGATTCTCTTCCTTCATTTTTCCCGAGGTTGCCTTTCTTCTTTTTTGAGAGATGTTGAATCCAACTCCGCTGATGTCCGTCCTTCGTATCCCCGAAAGCTTTCTCCCCCTTGAGTTTTATCCATGCTGCACTTCCTCGGAGAAAATGACAAAGTGGATAGCAAAATTCTATCTCCCTTCTTATGTTGTCCCGAGGTTACCTATCCTGGGCGCGTACGGTTACATGGCCCATTCAGGTGAAGTCACTGTTTACCAAGCCCAATTGAAAGCTGGTCTTCGGTACCCTCCCCCGCGGATGGTATGCGAGTTCTGCAGGTTTCATGAGATTGCCGTGAACTAGCTCCCTCCTAATTCTTATTCTTACTTCAACTCCTTTCTTTGCATGTGTAGGGTTTTTAAGATAAAGCCTTACTTTCTTTTCTTTATGCAATACTACAAGCTCCACCCGGTCCTGAATTGTGGTTTCTACTTCTTGCTTCCCCGAGGGTCCGGGAGCAAAAAATTCACGTTCACCTTTGACAATAGGGATAACTGGCGGGGGTGGCAGAAAAAGTTCTTCTTCCTGTCAGTTCCCAAACGGTGGAGCTACGTACCGACCAAATGGGCTTCGGGGACATTGAAGATCGACGTTGTTGACCCCTGGAAGCTTCTGACCTCGAGGTTGGCTGCCGAGTTTGACGAGTTCGACCGGCACATTCGGGCAGTTGCAGATTGGGACCCCGAGGCCCCTCTGCGTTCCTTGTATCCCTTTCCTATTAAATGGGACCTCATGTCTGAAGAGGTCCTTCGGGAACTGGGGGTAATCCATGAACACAAGTCTAACCCGAACATGCCCGTGCCTGTTCTCCCGGGGAAGAAGGCATGGTTGGTGATGCTTCTTCGGGCTGAGATCTTGTACGAGGCTTTTGCTGAGAGCAAGTTATTTTCCAGGATTTGCTACCTGTATCCCTTTTGGACTTACATTGATGTTTTTTCCTTTTGCAGAGATGGGCGATCAATCTACTGACTTTTACAAGTCCCTTTTTCTCGGTCAGGCCGAAAAGGGGGAGCAGATGTGAAATAAGGCAACTGCGAAGAGGAAGAAGACTACCAGAGGGCCATCTAAGGCGAAGAAAGCCAAGGCGGATGCCTTTCCTCCTCCCCCCGAAGATATCGTCAAAGTGCAGGATCAGTCACCCGCCCATTCTCCTGCCTATGCCGATCCTCCCTCAGATCCTGTTACTCTCGGGGCAGCTCTGAGTCTGGATATCGCCACCGAGACCTCGGTCGAATAGACTCCAGTTCGAGAGCTCGAGAAGGAAGGGTAAGAACATTCCCGGTGAAGTCCGAGAAGTGGACGAGCCCGAGGACGATGTTGCCAAAGTTCCACCAGGTTGGTTCCTTAGCCGTTCCTTTACTAATCTTAACGTTTTCAGTATCTACGATTTTTTAGAAGAATGGCTAAGGGATAACGTACTGACGGAACTTCGGCGTGATCTCACAGAGGATGTGACTCATGCTCCCTAGTTGGAAGCTCATGCCCGAAAGAGGGCTCTTCGAGATAGGCGTATCCCGAAGGATAAAGTACCAAGGAAGCCATTCTGGACTTTCATGGAGGACATGAATTTGTTTTCTGAGGATAGCCAGTTGATGGCTCCCCAGATGGCGATGGGTGCACTGACAAACGCCACCTTCCAATCGCTTATCGCCGAATGCCCAAACGAGGAGATCCTTGCGGCGAGGATGACTGAACACGCTGCCCAGGTAGGTTTTTCTTCTTTGTTTCTTAGAAAATTTCCTTATGAGTTTTTGTTGCCTTTTGACCCTTATTCGGGGCCTTCTTTTCTGTAGCTCTTGGCGTACAGCGGATATTTTCGCTCCTGGGCGGTGAAGCAGACTGAGGCTCATTCTCGGTCCGAGGATTCTCTAAAGAATGCGAAGGAGTTTTGCGCCAAATACATCCTCAAGTATGGCAAACTGAATAAAATTGTGAAGGAGGATGTGGAGAATCTCTGGACCGAGCTTCGGGAGAGCAAGAAGGAGTTCCTCCTCGACTTTTCGGCCAAGGTTGAGGACCTCGGCTTAAAGTGCGTTGTTCTCTCCTTGGAGAACGAAGCCCTTCGAAAGGAAAAGACAGAAGATGGTGAGAACCTTACGAAGGCGCTCGCTTTGAATGCTGATCTCCAGGCCGAAGTTGACTCGTTAAGGAAGGAGGCCAAGAGTAAGAAAAAGAAGAAAAAGCTCGAGAAGGAGGTTGTTGAGCTTGTGGCCGAGTTGTCAGCTCTGAGTACCGAGAAGGACCAATCAGACCAAATGACGAAGGTGTCCTATCAAGACGGCTTTTGTTTGGCGTGACATCAGGTCCTCTCTCGGTACCCCGAGCTCGACCTCTCCTTCCTGTCTGCGCTGGATTTTCCCAAGGAACCTAGGTGGACATGGTCGAAGCTGGAGTTCCTCAACCTTTCTCTTGTTGCGCCTGCACCTTCGAATGATCTTACCCAAGAAGACGCCGATGCTGAGGAGGCACTGGACGCTCCGGTTCAGCAATAGACTTTTTTCTTCTTTCTTTCTCTTGTAACCTTGCTCTTTTGTAGAGTTGCCTCAAAATTTATAGCGAAGATTTTTTCTTAAGTCTCCATTATTTCCTCTGAATACGATTCTTCAGAATTTTGTGTAATTATGTGTGTATCTTGAGCGAATGTCCGAAACCATGCTTTCGGGAAGTATCGTATTGTTCTTCCTTTAGTGAGACTTTCCATATATCTTTTTCGAACATATTTCATCGAGTTTTAGGCTCTGCTAAGGGCTTAGCACATTCGGAAGAAAGCCAACGTGTTATAAGCCCTTTTTAGTAACGTGACCATGTTCGGTTTATAATCCATGTTTTTATTGGTGACTTCGGGGAGGATTAAACAGAAGCTTTTCTTCTAAGTGTAGAATTTTTTCAGAGAATCTGAATGCCAAATGTTTTTCAACCCTACTCCTTTTGTATCGCCTAATTTGTAGACCCCTGGACGGACTTTGTCGAGGACTAAATAAGGTCTGCCCCAGTTTGCCCGAAGTACCCCATTTGATGGCCTATGAGGCTCAAATTCGGCCTTTCGTAGGACGAGGTCCCTTTTTTTATTTCTTTTCTCTTCACATGCAAGTTAGTAGCATCGGCTACTCTTTTTTGGAAAGCCTTCCTCCTGAGTTCGGCCATTTCGCGATGTTCTTCGGCGAGGTCTAGTTTTGCCCTCAAGCCGAGGTTGCTTCCTCCTTCGTCGAATACTTGTATTCTATCGAAGGAAGTATGACCTCAATGGGAATAATGGCTTCTGTCCCATACACGAGCGAGAAATGAGTTTCTCCGGTGGCCCTTCGGGGAGTCGTGCGATAGCTCCATAGTACACTTGGGAGTTCTCCTGGCCATTTCCCCTTTGCTTCCTTTACCCTATTCTTCAAGCCATCTTTTATCGTCCTATTGGATACCTCGACTTGCCCATTGGTTTGAGGATGGGCTACCGGGGTGAAATGTAATTTTATGTCGAGGTTAGCTACAAATTCTCAGAACCCCCTGTCAGCAAACTAGGTACTATTGTCGGTCACTATTACCCTTGGTATGCCAAATCAGCATATGATGTTTTTCCAGATGAACTTTTGGGTATTTTTCGCCGAGATTGATGCCAACGGCTCTGCTTCAATCCACTTAGTGAAGTAGTCCACCATAACTATACAAAACTTCACCCCACCAGGGGTGCTTGGGAAAGGTCCGATGAGGTCAATACCCTAGACGGCGAAAGGGCAAGGGTAATCTGCTAAAGTTATTTTTTTTGAAGGTAACTTCTGGATGTTGGCGTGCCTTTGGCAATTGTCACATTTTTGGAAAAATTGCCTTGCATCCTTTCTTAGGGTAGGTCAAAAGTAACCTTGCCGAAGTAGTACTCCAGCGAGGGCGTCCGTTCCTATGTGGGAACCACAGGCCCCCTCATGAACCTCTTCGAGCATTGTTCTGACATCATTTTCATCTATGCACTTTTGCAGGGGACTTGCATACCCTTATCTGTATAGTTCATCCCCGATAAAGAAGTATCTCCCAGAGCATTTTCGTACTTTTACGGCCTCTTTGGGATCCTCAGGGAGTGCCGAAGTTGCCAGATATTTCTTGATGGGGTGTTGCCATCCTTCTCCCGAGGTTGCTACGCATATTAATTCTGTGCTAGGTTGCCTTAGTACCTCGGTGGGTTCCTTGGATTTGGCTAAGGTATCAGCCTGAGTATTATCTTTTCGGGGCACGTTTTCTATTTGTACCGAGTCGAACTCTTCAATGAGTTTTTTGACGAGGTCATGATACTTTGCCAAGGTTGGATCCTTTGCAGCGTAATCTCCTTTCGTCTGCCAGACTACTATTTGTGAGTCACTGTGGGCCACAAGGTTTTTTACACCAACTTTTCTTGCCAGTTTTAGTTCTGCTATGAGGGCTTCATATTCGGCGATGTTATTGGTGACATCAAAACCGAATTTGATAGCTTTGGTGGCTTCCATGCCTTCAGGTCCCTGAAGAACTACCCCGGCGCCTTGATGCTTGGCGCCCGAGGCTCTATCGACAAAGAGTTTCCACTATGGTTCAATCTTGGTTAGGTCTTCCGAGGTAGCTTCAGTAATCTCGATTTCTGGAATTTCGACGATGAAGTCTGCCAATGCTTGGGCTTTTATTGCCCTTCTTGGCTCATAAGTGATGTCATACTCCCCGAGCTTGATACACCTTTTTGACAGCCTTCTCGAATGATTTACTTTTTTCATTATGTCGCGTAGAGGCAGGTTGCTTCGGACAATGATAGCGTGTCCTTGAAAGTAGGGTCGTAACTTCCTACCCGCGAGTACTAATGCATAGATAGTCTTTTGGAACAATAGGTATCTAACCTCGGCGCCATGTAGGGACTTGCTTATATAATATACTGGCCATTGCCTCCCACCCTCTTCTTTCACTAGGACTGAACTCACAGCTTTTTCGGTGACTATGAGGTAGAGGGTGAGGGGTTCTCCTTCCCGAGGTTGCCGAAGTGTTAGCAGATGGATCAGGTAGCTTTTAAGCTCGTCCCAAGCTTTCTGACATTCTAGGTTCCAAGGGTGCCCCTGGGTCCCGGAGGTGCTTTTGCCTTTAGGCGCTTTGGTGAGCACTTTGAAGAACGGTCGACATCGGTCGCTGTACCTGGAAATGAATCTACTAAGGGAAGTGTTTCTCCCGGTAAGCCCTTGTATATTTTTAGTGGTTGTGGGTGTTCGGACATTTAGTAGGGCTTTGACCTTTTCGGGGTTGGCGTCTATTCCCCTTTCTGATACCACAAACCCGAGGAACTTACCGGCGCTTACTCCGAATACACACTTCTTGGGATTGAGGCGTATGCCGAACTCCCGAAGTCATTGGAAGGTTTTGCCTAAGTCGGTGATATGATTACTAGGCATTTTGCTATTAACTATCATATCATCAACATACGCCTCCATGTTTCTCCCGATCTGAGAGTCGAATACTTTATTCATCAACCATTGATAGGTAGCCCCTGTGTTCTTAAGCCTGAAGGGCATTCTGACATAGCAATAGGTACTAATTTCTGTGATGAAGGCCGTTTTATCTTCATCTTCGGGGTCCATCCGAATTGGTGATACCCGCTGAAGGCATCGAGGAAACTGAGGAGTCCGTATTCGGCGGTTGAATCCACCAACTGGTCTATGGTTGGCAAAGGATAAAAGTCCTTTGGACAGGTGTCATTCAGTTTCCGAAAGTCGATGCACATTTGGAGCTTTTCACTCCCTTCTTTTTTGGCAATAACCACGTTGCTGAGCCATTCGGGGTATTTTACTTCTCTTATTACCCCTGCCTCAATAAGGCGCTTAACCTCGGCTTTAACAAAGAAGTTCTTATGAGCTAATAGGTTCCGTTTTTTCTATCGAACTGGTCTGACGTCCGGACGTACTCTGAGACTGTGGTGGATTATGCTGGGGTCAATCCCAAGCATGTCTTTCGGCGAGTAGGCGAATAGATCTTTGTTCATTAACAAAAATGATACAAGCCTTTCTTTGTTACCCTTGGCCAATTTTTTCCCCACTCGGGTGTTTCGGCTAGGGATTAGCTCTATATCTTTTGTTTCTACTTTTTCCAACTTTTCCATTTCCTTGTTGTCTCTTTGCCCGTTATGACTGCTTTTTCATTAACTGAAGTCTGTACTTGGACCTTTGCTGGGCTTCGTCTGGCCTTTGTGAAGACCCTCATGACTTCAGTTTGGTCAATGAAAATTTCTACATCTCCTTCTTTGGTTGCGAAGGTGACTGTTAGGTACTTTACATCCGGGAAGATGTAGAGATTGCCTTGGGTCTGCCTTCCGAGGATAGCGTTGTAGGCTAAGGGAACATTAATGACAATGAATCTTGTCATAATGGAGGCGATCAGCTCCTCCTGACTCTGGGGTGAGGTCCCTTTCAACATTAGAGGCAGATCGACGTATCCGAGGACTGAAAGCTCGAATGGCCCAACTCCGAAGGTGGGGGAATTGACTATGTTGAGATCATCTTTTGAGATGCCTAATTTAGGCAGTAGGTGAAAAAAGATGATGTCGGTGTTGGAACTGTCGTCGAGGAGTACTCTTTTGACGTCCCAGTTCCCTATCCTTGCCATGACAAGGAGTGGGTCATCGTGGGGGAACTTTACTATAGACCCGTCTCTGCGAACAAGCCTGCTTGGCGAGTTCTCGTACTCCATTACGGAGATTTCTCTTATCTTTCTCTTTCTCTCAGCCGAGGGTATCTCGGTAATGATGGTTTGGATGACCCCTGCTGATGGCAGCGGATTTTTTCGAGGACTTCGGTCCCGACACCTGTCAGAATCATAGTCCTCCTCGTCCCCCTTCTTTGTTCTTCCTTTCTTCCTTTCGGAGAAGGCATTCGCAAGTACCGGCGAAGTTGGCCCTGCTTTATCAGGGACTCAATGTATTTCCTTAGTTGAAAATAATCTTCGGTGTCATGGCCGTGATCTCGGTGAAATTGGTAGAATTTCTTCATGTTCTTCTTGTTTTCCGAGGTCCTGGCCTTTGGCCTTGGAACTGTAGCTCCCTGCCTTTCTAGTGCCATGAGAATGCTAGCTCTTGTGGCGTTCAGGGGAGTGAACGTTATTGGTCTTTTACCCCTTGATTTTCGAGGCCTTCCCCCTCATTTTGGTGTCGAGGCTGGTGGTTGAGTCCTTCGGGGCATAGGTGTTCCCCCTTTGGTCCTCCCGCTCTAAGCTCCTCGGCCGTCATATGCTATTCGGCCCTTCTATAGAACTCCCCAAGGGTGTCTGGGGGGTCCTTGGAGAACTCATAAAAGAGTTGGGAGTCCCTCAAAAGTCCTCTTATCATCGCGAGGATGCGAATCTCTAGTCGAAAATTGGGTACACTTAACGCCTTTCAGTTGAATCTTTCGACGTAGTCGCGAATCGTCTCCCCATTTCGCTGTGCTATGTCGAACATCTGTACCGGCATCTTGGCTATTGGCCTACTGCCAATGAACTGTTGGGTAAAGGCAGTGGATAGCTCCTGGAAACTTAGCAAGGTCCCGTGGGCCAGAGAGTTATACCATGCTGTTGCTGGCCTAGAGAGGATTACCTCAAAACATTTGCAGAGAGTAGCGTCATCTGCGTCGTGGAGCACCATGCTTTGCTTATACTTTGTCAGATGCGCCTGGGGGTCACTACGCCCGTCGTAGGTTTCCAGGCGTGGCACCCTGAAATCACTAGGCATGGGCGCCTCCACCACCTCTTGTACAAAGGGTGACTCTTCTCCGGTATAAATGTCGGATAGCCTTGACCAGACTGGTTTTCGGGAGATTTGCCTCTCAACCTTTTCCAGTCTTCCAAGGATCCTCTCCATAAAGACAACAGTGTTAGTGTTATGGCCCTTCTAGTGGAAAGCGCAATTGAGGAAGGTAAAGTGTTTCAAATCAAGTTTAGAACCTTAATTCAAGTTTACATAGCAAGAATAGAGAAGTTTAGCAAAGTTCACTAAGTTCCGAGAAGAATAAAGCACTGAATGAAATTCAGAGGCAAAATGGTAATTTTGCATCTTGAATAGCCGGGACGAGTCCCGGGTGTTTTAGAATGAATTTTTATAACTTGACTTTCAACCTTAACTCAAACTTGAAAAATAGACAAAAATTTAATCAAGAATCACTAAGTTACAAAGATAGGGGCTTAATTGTATTAAGCTTAATACTTTGATGGCTTGTGTGTTAAGGGAGGGTTTAAGAAGGGGAAAGTGAGGGTGGCTGCCATTTTTTCGTGTTCAACCTCTCCACTCTCATTTCTCCCTCCAATTCTCCTTGGAATCAAGAAATTCTTGGTGAAACAAGAGGTTATCAAAGTATATAAGCTTGGAGGAGTGCATTTCAAGCTTGAAATCATGATTTTGAAGCTTGGAAGGGCGTTTTTCCACTTCCCTTATTTTTGAACGAGGTAAGAGATGTGTTCTTGATTGAATTCATGTTTTTTAGTTAGTTTGAAGTTTGGGTTTTGGTTAGAGAGTGAAGTTTTGATGTTTGGTGCCATTGTTTTTTATTGGAACTTGTGTAGAACTTTGGTGAGCTTGGTTGAATGAAAAGGGGATTGATTCTTGCTTGTTACTTTGAGTTGAGTTAAGGGAGATATGTTTTCAAGTTCATTTGATGCCATTAGCTTGTGTTTGCTTGAAGAATTCGAGTGGTTTTAGCTATGGATTAGTAAAAGGTTTTGGTTGAATTGTGGTGGACTAGAGGAATTAGGAGGATTAGATTGATGTTACAAGACATCATAGCTTAGCTTGTGATAGTTGGCTATGTTCTATGCAACATGTTCTATGTGTGTATGAAATTTGGAGGCATTCCATGCATGTTTGATATGTATAGGAATCGTCCAAAGTTCATAGCAGCAAAATGCGCCAATTTCTTCATTTCTGCAAATTGGCGACGCATCGCCAATTACAGGTCGACCCTAGCGATGCATCGCCAATCCAGAAAAGTGTCTCAGAACGTTACCAACTGTGGCGACGCGTTGGCGATGCGTTGCCACAGATAGGACTGCTGAATTTTTCACATTTTGCTCAAGTGATCCAAGTGAGACCTAAGGGGGTTCTTAGCGTGCCTAGGGGTCTAAGGATTCTGGGAGTACTCCGAGACTTCAGAAAGTCCCACAAAATATAAGAGTTTCCTTGAGTTTTGTAGAGTTCTAAGGTTGCTTGTGCAACAAGCAAGGAAACTATGTTGCAAGAAAACATAATTAGCTACCATTGGCTCAGGTAAGAGGTTTAGAACCCTTGTCGGCCTAGCCATGCCATAGCCACAAGGTTGCAAGGCGAAACCTTGTTCATCTAGTCTACAACAAATGAGGCTTTATAGCCAAGTCTACAAAGTTCCACCATAATTCCCCTGCATAACGACTATGGGAAGGCTACATGATTGCATCCGGTAAGCTTCGACTTGCTAGGAGTGGGTTAGTGATCAGAACTCACTAGGCACGGAGTGATGCACCGTGAGGAGGACTAGTTTGAGGAGAGGTCTTTATGGCCCAGTTATATGTGCATATATCAGACCCTCATGTTGTGTGAGCTTATAGCAAGTTTACATATGTTCATCATATGTCCAGTCCTAGTAATTTTCTTGCAGGTACACTGAAGACCCCTTACTGAGAATCGTCGAATTCTCACTCCCTAGTTTTGTTATGCAGAGACTGAAGTTACTGGACCGGGTAATCGTCGAGGATTATCGCGGTAGTGTTCTTTGTGTGTACAGGTACGACATTTGAAAATCCTTGTGATTCTAGTCTACATGGTGTATTTAGTTGGCTTGTTGGTCAAGTAACAGTACTAACTTAAGTCTTCCTTTGGCTGTAGAGCCTAGTAGCACTTGGCAAAGGACTTTTGAGACTCGCCACTGGGACGTGTATCCAAGGTGGGAGTTAAGTCAAAGAGATCTCAGTAGAGGCTTGTATTTATACAGTACTTTTTAGTTGCCTCCATAGTCTATGTTATGAGGAGTCCTCGACTCTAGGATTGCTCTTGGGTGAGGGCATTAGTCTACTTTATGTATGAATGTTCTCACGAGTTGTTATGTGTAGTAAACTCACACAAATGTTGATTTAATATGCTTTGGCTATTTGTGTTTATTTTCTATATAAATTACTTGGCCAAGTTAATGTTTTATGGTTTTAATAAACCAAGTCAAAGCATAAAGAGCATGCATATTGCATATTCTAGGATAATCAACTAGTATCATGGGATTTAATCCGCACTCATACACAACCAGCCAATTGCAATCTACCGTGAGACCAGCTCTCATAGGGCTTCCTAGGCAGGGGCACGGGCGGTCGTGTCAGTTAGCTTCCCCTTGCTGCTTGGTGGTCGCCGGCAACGGCGAACTTCTTCTCCTTCTCGGAGAGTAACTTTGATGGGGAGGGGACTGAGACCCTTAGTACGGAGATGAGTTCTGCCGATAGGGGGCCCTAGTTTCTTTTGGGGCTCTTTCTTTAGTGGGTCACGCCATAGGGGGCACGTCCTTCGTAGAGGACGTGTCGAGAGAGTCCCCATTTCTGGAACTCTGGTGGGTGGACCTCGAACTTCTCTCCTGGTGTGTCGCCGAAGGAGAGGCCCTTCGGGCCGGAGGAGGCTGGGGCCACCTCTGGTCGAGCTGCTGAGGGATTTCAGCGACGATGGAGTGCTGGAAATCTCGTAAAAAGCCCATCGTCACTGTCATAGGACGGTCGTCTTCTGGTGCCGAATTTTCTGCCGTGGGTGGCTTGGTCGCCGGCTGAGCCTTTGGCGCAGAAGGGGACTTTGGAAGCCCTTTGTTCTTTGAGCGTCGAGTCTCTACGATAGCGACCTGGGAGAGAGTCCCCACAGACGGCACCAAATGATGACATTCGGCATCATCGTTGTGCAACATAGTGGACCTGGGGCAGAAATTTCCGATAGTAGGACGTTAGGATGGAGAACCTCCGATGGTAGAAAGGCTGCAAGGACCCAGCAAAACAAAGGTTTAAGAGCTCCCCGAAGTGTTTTTCCGGGGAGGAGTCTCCGACGCCCAAGTCAGTATTTGAAGGTGGAAGATAAGTAAGGAGCAGAGATATTCTGATTAGGAGCCCCCTTTTACTTGGGGCGCTTCCCGAATATTTATAAGGAGATGAATAGAAAAGTCCATCTGCCACAGGTTGGCCAGATCGTGACACATGTTTAGTCGGATATGACCCGTACCTTCGGAGAGAGGGGGAGCTTTTTAGCCGACCATAGGCCGCCCGGCCAAAAGCCTAAGCAGCACAAGGGAGGCGTGTCAGAGCGTGTCTGGGGGCAGCGTGTCAGAGACTCCTTAGTTGTTTGGTCGTACGCCCACGTGGCCTTTTCGGGTGACCGAACTCCCTCGGGGTACAGAGCTTGTTCAGGGAGGTGAGCTTCTTTGGAGGGAGGTCCCCTGTTTTATTCGAGACACCTTTGGTTGGGCCCTCCTGGGGTTAGGCTCGGGTTCTTGACAATGGTACTTTGTGAACGTGTCCCGAAGGTGGCCCAAAGAGTATCCGAATGTGGTCTTGGGCGCGTGAGGTCGGCGTGAAGTTACCCCCGGGAGGGGTAATGACCCCTTTTGACTAAAGTTGGTCCCATGGGTTCCCTGAGGGTACGCCTATCCGGCTTGTCCGAGGATGCTTGAGGCTCTCTCTTTGCCAAGGTTTGGTCGCTTGTTCCAACCGGAGGTGATGCGTTGGTCAAGGATGGCGTGCACACCTGAGGTCCTTCAGGGGCGATTGCCCTTCAGCTATCACTAAGCTTCTTAAAAAAAAAGGGGGGAAACTGCAGTTTAGACCCTTGCCTCAGCGCCCTTCATCCCTAAAACCCAAAGTTCTACCCAACTGACGCCGCCACCCCTGAATATTCCCTCCGCCTAAAGCCTCCAGCCTCCGTCCTTCAGCTGCTACAAGCTGCCGCCATCAGCTGCTCCCGTTGCATTGCCCCCACAGCACGCAGCCGCCTCGGCCTTAACCCATTGCCGGCGATGCAAATCGGAAGGAGGACTAGCACAGCCGAATCGCGACTTCTACCCTGCCGTGATTCTCTCTTCAATTCGCCACCGTCCATTGCCCCTTCACGCCACCAATCGCACCTCGGGGACTCGCCTCATCGTCGCCGAGCAAAGGCCTAGGCCGCCGCACTCTCTCGTTTCCAGCTAATGGAGATTCGAAGCATGATCCGATCCAAACCCACTTTGCAACCTGTTTAGAGATCCATCTAACCCAGTTAACTAGTTAACTTCGGTATAACTACCGTTCAGAACCTAAACTTTGTATTTCGTTCATCTATGCTACTAACAGTTTTCTGTTTTGCAGATTGGTCAGTAACAGCAAGCCTTTTATTGTTTTCTTTTTGGGTCTTTGTGTATTGGTTTGTTTGTCCATCCATTAAATTTAACCATCAAATTTGTATCAAAGTGTAACTTAGTTTATTTATTTCCATATTTCTTTCATCTCAGAATAGTTTAATTTAATTCACATAATGCATCTCAGAAATCACACTTAGAGAATTCGTTCCGCATGGGTTTAATAAAATCCTATGATGAATTTAGGACAATAATTAGAAACAAATTTTAAGATCCGCCGGTAAGATCCATGGTTTGGATAATTACTCAGACTCATTAAAAAAATAATATAAATAAACTTAATATCCTCATTTGGGTGATCCGATAAGATTTATGGTTTGGATAATTACTTAAATTATTTAAAAATAATAATAAATAAATTCAATATCCTTATCCAAATGATCTGATAAGATTTATAGTTGGGATTGATAATTAACCAAAATATTTTAAGATAAATAAAAATAAATTAAAATAGATTAAGTTTTTTTTATGTTCCACATCGGGTGGTCCGATATGATCCATGGTTGGAAATATAAAAATTTCATAAAACAAATAAAGTCAAGCAGTAAGGTTTAAGAATATATATCTGGGTGGTTAAATTAAAATCCATGGTTTGAAAATTAATCAAATTATTTAAAGCAAGCAAAACAAAATTAAAATCAAATTAAGGTGCCAAGTTTGGGTGCTAGAATAAAGTTATTTTAATATAACCGTACTCCTAAACCCCTCATCATAGACCATTTTAAGATGTCCAATCGACCTAATTATAAACCAATTGATGGTGACTCCAAAAAAAGACATTACTACAGTCATGTATCATTTTGGACTGCCGCATGGACTCAAAAGATACCATATCATCAATTTCCATTAAAGATAATATGAAAATTGATGGAATAAACTACCTTAGGATACACTTTTAGAGTTAAGGGACTTTATGATAACACCATATCAGATAAGTGACCATTTTAGTAAACTCATTACAGTTAAGGGACCACGAATGAATTTTGCTCCACAACAAAATAAGAACTAATTTCCCATTTTTTTTAAACCTGGTTGCAAATGAAATAATTAATCTACAACAAAGATACATAAATCTGGAATGAATAGAACTAAAAGAATGAGCAAGAGTTCAAAAGAACATACATACCTTTTTTCTTTAGACTTACTGCAAGGAAACAAGATCATGACCAATTACTTGGCAACAAAGAAACAACAAATAAGAAGGAATTTGAAGGAAACAAGGACAAATTTAGAGGGTACTTTCTAGACAATGTAAAGACAGTCAAGATGCTTGAGACGCAAGAAACAAAAATGATGGTACTTGCAACCGAAACCATAGGACTGGAATGGATTGAAATTCACCTTAAACAAAAGACAAAACTTAGAATGAAATTGGAAGTGAAAGATCTAAGACAATTTAACAACATAAATGAAATAAAAGAAAAAAAAAAGAATTGGATATGTCCTTGAATAGAATTTGTGACTTTAATACGATTTTATAAAAACCACTTAATTGCTAGACTAAGAAACATGCCCATAATGATGGCAAGCTCCAAGATTATCTTTCAAGAGATTTAAAATTACCCTCACCACTAGTCAGCCTACGACTAAAAATGAGTAATGTAGAGAATTCGAACAATATTATGAGATTCACCCTTAATGTTGCTTAAGAACAAGTTCCTAAAAACTCAAGGTTTGTGGGTAAAAGTCTTATGATTTCCATTAAAAATAATAGGTGAAATTTTGCTGCTTACTATGGGAGAAGATGCATCCCTTTCTAAAAAGGCAGCATGTACACATAAAAAAAGAAAAACCTTGGGCTTTAGTTGCGCTAGGAATCCTAAATGTAAGATATGTAGAATTCCTAGGAATGTCATGCTAGAATGCCTAAGAATCCTAAGACAAGTATAAAACCTAAAAGAAATTTGCATCATTTGCTTTTGGTTGTTAGCCAAACTAGGGATTGAACCCTTAGAATGCGCATAAAAAGCTTTAATACTCGTCATATGCGTTTGGTTGTTGTTAGGGTAATTCCCTTGAATATCTTGTATTGCACACATGTATGAAATGACTGAAAAAGGCTAGAATGAAGTGTAGAAAATGTCTTTGTCAGCTCCATCAATCCTCAAACCTACATAATGCTTCAGGAGCACATTTCAGGCTCTAAAAATGAAGTGACATAGCTCGAGCTTGGTATGGTGATGGTGATGCCCAAACTTGTAAGCATGGTTGCATGCATTTAATGTCGCTAAGTGGCAATGATGCACGTTGTCTTGTAATGGAGCTCTTTCCTCAGACTTACCAGCTGTTGCTTTGACATGGGTCCTTGTAGCATTGATGGGTCTCCTTAGACCTTTTGGACTTTGGTTGCAAGCTCTCGAACATGGGGCACACCTGAGTGCTTCTAAATGTTGCACATGAAGCTCCTAAATGGCTTAAGCAAATATCACCTTAGATCATTGAGTTTCACAGCGATATGTATTATTAAACTCCAAATGGACTGCATTAAGATCGATGTTATGCACTTGAGTCTTCTTGGTATGAAACCTTTAGTGCTTAGTATATTGGGGCTCCTTAGGATCACATCACTTTTTCTTACACTTTATTCTTTCTTTTACTTTATTTTGGTTTATTTTATTGCTGGTTTTTTGTTTCTTTATCTTGTAGGCTCATGAGGTACCAAACATGAAGGGCAATACCATGTTTGAACTTTGTAAGACTTATGGTTGGGTCATTCGAGTCAAAATGTCAGACTTATGGTTGGAAGAGCAACCTAGAGCAAATGGATTTTGTGAACAAACTGTAGAGTACCACTTACAACATAGAGTAGGGAAATCACCCAAATTTATCATGGAGTAGTTATAGACAATCACCTTCGCCTAAATTTTAGCTTTCTTACCCACCATCTATCTAAAAGAGAAAGCCTAACCTAAAGGAGCTCTTTTGAAAGTTCATTTAAATTTCCAAATCTTGATTTGAAGTTATTGTAGCTCCCTCGAGGATTCAACTAATAGGCATCCAAAATTCAGAAGTTCAAATAGGGAAATTAGCCAAGATGTTTTCTGAGAGGCCACACAGTGCTTTGTCAGCCAATATGTAACCAAACTTGAAAGCTCAATGCAATGTCATATTTCTCTATCTGGTTGATGTCAATGAAGAGATTGAGGCCATGGAAAAAATAAAGGAACCTAAGAAAAAAAAGGTGAATAAGTGTAAACCATCACTTCCCTATCTAAGTCGGTTTGAATGGGAACAAATAAAAGCTTCCACATCTTCATCTTCAAAGTGCCAACACAAAACATCCCTCCACCACCCTCAAAACTGAAGAAGTTGATGAAAAAATTTGGCAATTTCTATTAATGAGCAATGTAGTGTGAACATTAAGCAAAAGCTCCCATTAAAGTACAAAAATGCAAGTAGTTTTAAGATCTTAATCTCCACTAAAGGTACATCCTTTAAAGTTCTTTAGGATATAGGCTCTATTAATATGATTCCGTTGTATCCTTTTGAGAAACTAGGCCTAGGTGAAGTCGCTCCCTCAATTATTCTAAAATTGGCTGAGGGTAAAAATAAATACCCTTAGAGCATTGAAGAAATGTTTTAGTTAAATTTGGCACATCTAAGATATTGGTTGATTTTTTTTTTATGTTGGATATCGAAGAAGAAACTGATTTGCCAATCATTCTTAAGATTTAATTTTTGTCTATAACTAATGCTTTGATCAACCTAGTCAAAGGTCAAATTAATTTCAGGATGGAAAAAGAGGAAGCATAGTTTCAAGTCTTTCCCAATGAAGATAAATTCACATTAAGCGATCGAAAGAAATTAGAACAACTCTAAGAGTTATTTGTACTTGATGAACAACCTATCAAGCTTGAGAATGAGTGGGAAGCAAAATGGTTAAAGCTGAATGAGTCAAATTTCAAGTCCAATTTCAAGGGTGTCAAGGCTTACAAGCATAATTAGACTTAGTCTAAATTTTAGAAGAGGACCAACTTGGGGATGCATATTTTTTTATAAAAAGATTATCTGGCACTTGTCTAATGTTGGAGAGCCAGGCAAACATCTGCATCAACCCTGAAGGATCCGCCTTAAGCAATAAAATAGGTCATTTGGCTACGGATTTTAAACCAAACACTACTTGGGAGGCAACCCAAGTTTTCTAGTTTTTATTTCATTTTTTTAATTTTCCTTTTAATTAATAAGGAGTTTATTGATAAGTTTGGTGGTATCTAAAGTGGTTTTAATTGTTATGGGTGTAGGATGCATGACTATGATATAGAAATTTCTGAAATCATGGAGTCTAGGTGAGAACACAGAGTCATCCATGCTTATGTAGCACCCTATGTTGGTAAACACAGCCTTTAACATAGCCAGTTAAATGCGGGTGAGTAAACTTTTAAAGTTCTGGGGGCCTTATATGGGTAGCAACACACCTGTGTGCTTGACTGTGCCTACTTCTACGACCTTTGCCACAACCATGTCAGTGCCTATGTTCATTATTTTCAGAAAACTCAGGGGTGCGTCACAGCCATGTAACAGCCCATGTGCCCTCTCTATAAAAAAAATCTAAAAGCATTACATTACCTTGTATAGGACCATGTCTACTAACAGAGCCCCTTTTACATTTGTCTTAATGAGTGTGCAAACTTCCTAGTTTTTTTTTAATTGTTTTTTATGATTAATCTTTCTATTGAGCATATTACAAGGTTGAGATGGATAGAGTTGAGACTTGAGTTACTGATGGCTTTGAGAACCATTAATACTACCATCAGTTTGCGATAGATATTAAGGATATATTAATCATCAATGACCCTTCCATAGTTGTGTTTAAGGCAGTAAAGATTTGATTATGTCTTTTGTTATTTTTATCTTTTTAGTTCCTTTGTAGATTTCTTTTAAACAGTTTTTAGTTGGACTATTATTTCATGTTTTAATTTTGTTGATTCATATGTTTTTAGCTACTTCTTTCATAGAACAACAATGCATACTTTTCTAGAATGCATGAAACCCACTCATGTGCAGCTATTAACAACTTTATTCTAGGCGGTATTAGTCTCTAACTTTTGTACCTTTTTCTTGTGCTTTAAATTACTTATTTGTGCATTGAGGGCAATGTACATTTTAAGTGTAGGGGACAAGGGTAGCCTGCCTAATAAGTTGAAATTTTGAGCTAAATATTTTTATTCATACTTTTGAGAATGATTGTTACTTTTTGGTTCTTTAATGCTTGTTACTTTTTTGTCCTTTAATGCTTGACTTGAATATTAAGTGATCTTTAGGTCTTTTGCATGTAAGGCAGAAAATTTTCATTTTTTTGTGATTTTTAATCAAGCTCGTTAATAATAATCTTAGAAGCTATTTTTGTATCAAATTTTTGTGCTTAGTATACTATTTTAAAGCATGCTAGATTATGAGTTCTTATGCTTGGTTATGTGGCTTGTGTGTTTGATGGACATATTTGTGATCAATTAAGGAAAGATTGTAAAATCTTTATTTTATGGAATAAATATCTATTATGTTGTTTCTTCATGCTGAAGTAGGTAGGCATTTCTCCAACGACAAGAGTTAATCACTACTCAAAAAGATACGTGAAGCATGAGATGATCAAATTTTAGCTTAGATCTATGTTTGATTAGTAGCTTAGTATAAACAGAACCTGTGTTGGTATGCTTGGTAAAAGGCGAAACACAAGAAATAGATTTTGGGAAAAGAAAACACAAATAGCAAATAAAGTCTCAATTGATTGCTTATTGTCAATGATTTTTTGGTATGTTGGTTGGATGCATGATGAGCTCTAGTCTAGTATGGTTTATGCTTTATAATCTATATGAAAATTTGTTGTTTTTGCTAAGTTTTGAAAGTTTATGATTGCTAGCTTATGAAGAAATTGTTTTGTTTGTTAATTGTTTTAGATCGAATGGATTGTTTGTTTAATGCCTCTTGTAGAGTTCTTGAAGCATTTAAGTTTCAATCTTCTTTTAATTTTTGTTACTCAAAAGTATGTTTCCATCTTTTTCAAATTTTTCTCAGTTTGCATGAAGGCAAGCAAAGGTTCAAGTGTGGGGATTTTGATATGTGCTTAATTATCCATATTTTTACCAAACTTTTCCATGGAATTTGTTTGTCTTTTGAAGTGCCCTTTATGGGAATTGGTGCTAAATCATTTCATATTTTGATTTTAGGTCATCTTTTGGCCCATTTATGTTATGAACACTATTAGTGCATATGTCCACACACACTTCTTAAACAGTACACTCACAAAACAATTGAAAGCAGACAAGGTAAATTTCTTGTGTGAGCAGCATAAATCATTGACTAACATGGAATGCTTACAAAATTCTTTAAAAGCTAGTGCATACAGGTTTGGTTTTAACTTGTAAAGAGGTTTTTAGGTAACCACAAAAGTTTCTAAATAAAAAACCAGAATTCATAGTCTTAACAAGAAGTTACTATAAATTTATAGAAAAATTAGTTGAATGACCAAATCATAGTTCTAATCAGGAAACTAGGTTTGCTGACACAGTCATACTCCATTTAGGAAAAAGGACTTATGTGCAAAATTTCTTAGTAATCTATCACTTAAAAATGGAAGGTCAACATTTGCTTAAATCTTAGGTCTTATAGTGAGCTCAACTATGAAATAAGGATCTTATGCCCAAAGTATTCAGGTTACAATTTTCTCACTTTCCCCTGGTTGCCATTCATAACCGTTCTAATGTTTATACATTATCTTTATTAATTCAATAAGGCTAAAATTTTGTTCCTACAATGCTTATCTTCTTATATTAGTCATTAAGAATCCTTTAAACCTTGTTCTTATAGAGCTTCTATAACCCCTTTGGAAACGATAGTCATCCATAATAAATCAATGTCATATGGTTTCTTAACCTCCCTTTAATCATGCAGGACTTCTAAATCATACATGCATTGATCAAACAATGAAGGCTAGTGTTCCCTTAGTTCCAAAACTTTCAAAAATTCTTCTATCTTAACACAACCACTTTATCATCTTAGCTTGGTAATGAAGAATACCAACCTCAATTTGCAGCCCTAGTTCCTTTTAACCCAGTTGGAACTAACAACCATCCCCAAGCTTATATGCCTGCTTAGAATGCCTTCTTGAACCTCTTTAATTGCCAAAAACCGAAGACTAGTGACTTAAACCCTCAATAAAATTACTTGACAAATACCCAACATCTTACCCTACAAACCCGAGACATGCAACTTCAATCTGAGCCAAAATTATCATTTTCCCTTTAATTCTACACATTTTCCTTTTATTTCCAGTTAAAACTAGGCATAGGAGAGACTAGAATGAAGACTAAGCTAAATTTGGAGCAAACGGACAAGTGCCCAACATGTCATCTATTACATACGCTGAGTAGGGTTTAACCCATGTTCCAATCCCTCAACTTATCACTTAATGGTAGTCCAATCCACCACCTGTCTTCTATCCAATTACCTCATTAAGCTCCACTAATAAAGCTTCTTCAAATAATACAATTCAATCTTTTGCTTTTTGTCAAGTAAAACCCTCAAGTTTTTGTTTAAGTCTTCTAGCTTAAAGCCAATCCAAGACATTTTGGATTCTTACAAAATAGTTCCTAATCTTATAAGGGCTTCCAATAGACTTCAATATTAAGTCCTCAATATCCTAGTCTAAATTGTCAATTAAGTCACTGACATTAGTAACTTAACTAGGCTTAACTACACTATTAAATATTAGTCCATAGTCATAAAATGAAATAAACAATCAAGGATTTTGTCTTAACACATACCTAATTTAATTTATTAGGCAAACAATCCTATTTAACTCATAAGCAAAAGCATGTGCATAACAATGCATGATAGGAAGGATTTTCAAGAAGCTTAGAGCTAAAATTTGAAATTTTGGAAGTTTTTTGTGTTGACACGCTTGTGTGTAAGGCCATGTTTCATATTTTGATTATGAATTTCACGTCTAGTAGCTTGACACGCCTTCAAGCATGCCTGTGACCTAACCCATGTTAACCCTCGACTACAGTTTTTTTGTCATAATTTTAGTTCCTAAAATAGAGTTCTTTTGCTTGTTTTTTGTTTTTAGGAAAAAGATACCATAGGGTTTATGAGATGATGCAAGAGGAAGTAGTTTTGGGGCAATCAATATCAATTTCAAGCATATCGGGGTGAAGATTTCTTAGATTTAAGGACGGTTAAAGATGAATCATTTTAGTTTCAACTTTCTTGACCTCTATTTGTTTTTCTTCTACTTTTTCATGAATTAAACTTTTATTATGCTTAGAATTGATGAACCTTAGAAAGATCAAGTTCTTATGATTTATTTTTCTTGATGGAATATAGTTTTATTGATATTTACCCAAATGTGCTTCATTGTTTATCAAATTGGTAGTTGTTAGCCTATTAATTCAACATTTGATTTTGAGCATATTAAGCTAACCATTTATATGTTTGATTTGATAACTGTATGGGTAGAGAGGATTGCATATAAGTCTAGAGATAGGCCAACATAAGACTCCTAGACTAAGGTCAAACCAAGTAAAATGACTCAATGAGTGAGTATTGCATTGCTAGGGCTTTCGTTAAGAAGAGATTAGGATCAATCAACCTAGGAATAGTTGTTACCTCGAAAGATGAGTAAAGCTAATTTAGGAGTCTTCTTGGTCTAAGTAATGCTAGATTTCATTAAGGCTATGTAAGAAGTAAAACAAGGGAATTATAAGGGGATTCAAGTTTAAGCATATTTCTTATTGATTGTTGATTTTCTTTTGTCTTCTTGATTACTTTGAATTGCTTGCTCATATCAATAGTTTAGTTTATTTATTAAGTAGTTAAATCCAACACATATTCAAATTTATTAGCTACATAATAGAAGCAATGAAAGTAATAGTACTCACAACGACCTTGTGAAATATGACCTTGATACTTGCTAATGCTATACTATGGAGCAATATGTGCACTTGCCTTTAGTTCTTATATAGTTGAGAGTTTTTTTTAGTTATATATCTTTATAGGTAGTTCAGGAAGCATGACATGTCACACATTTCATTATCGTTCGCACCCATTCATTCAACAAGTTCATCATTCTAAGAATGTTTTCAATGAAGCTTTAATGTAGCTTGTCATAAACTTTCCATATGTCAAGTTCCAAAGCTACTTTAAAACCCTTGGACCACTTTTCTTGGTTATATGGTTTAGTACTTGTAGAAGCTCCTCGATAATTATTATACTATCATGTATATATCTACCAAGAATAAAGGCATTCTAGCAATCCAACAACAATGAGTCCAAAAAAAGGTTTCAAACAATTAGCTAATAGTTTTGCAATTACTTTATCTATCATGTTGCAGAGACTAATTTACTAGAAGTCGTTAGCAAATTTTGGATGTTAAATTTTGTGAACCAATGAAATGTAGGTCACATTTCATTCCTTAAGCATGAATCGATCTTGAGTGAAGGATCTCATTGTTGTAATAATACAAGGACCTATAAAGGATCAATATTTTACAAGCTAAGAGCCTAATTAAATGTTCTCATATCCCAAATTCCTAACCCTTGATATCCTTTAGGAGGAGCTAGGAGAAACCTTTCATGGAAATGGATGCTTCGGTCTTGATCATAACCACGCCATTAGAATCAGACCATAGATTTGGATAAATTGTGCCTTGTTGTGACTAGTATGTGAAACAAAGACATAATATAGATCAGTAGGGATAAAAGAAAAGCCTGAATAAAAGTAAGTTTGCCGGTAGGGTTAAACAACTTCCACTTCTAGGCAAAGAGCTTGGATTTTATCTTGAAGCTCGAAAAGTCATATGAGGCATTTTTTTTAAAGATTGCAGTAAAAAAAGGGTCCCTAAATATTTGGTCACTGAATCATTTACTGGCAAGAGAGGAGTCTGCAAAATAGTCTAATGAATCTATGTAGGATATTCTAACTAAAAACCTATTTGGACTTCCTGAAGTTTATTTCTTAACATCTTGTTTCGTAATATAAGAGTAAGACTTGTTTAAGACCATTGATCATCTTGAGATCTGGCTTAAAGAAGATAACATAGTCATAAACAAAGAATATATGGTTAATACATGGCCTTAATATGTTGGCTTTGATACCTGGAAGTTATCTTGTTAATTCTTGGTAGGTCAAATAGTTGGAAAATGCTTCCCTACAAAGGATGAAGAGGTAAGGAGATAGAGGGACCCCTTGCCTGATTCCCTTTTCGGGGATAGACCAATCAGTTAGGCTACCATTAACTAGAACTAAGAAACTATGGTAATACACTGCAAGATCATACATATCCTTTCCTCAAGGAAATTTATAGCTCAAAGAACTTTCTTTATGAAGCTCCAGTGAAATTTATTATAGGCCTTTCTTATATTAAGTTTAAGAGCAGCCTTAAAACAACCACTAGGCCTGCTAGATTTACTAGTGTGCTTTATGGCATGAAACAATTCATAGGCAATAATAATGTTGTCATGTATAACTCTCCTAATAAAAAAGGCATTTTTGTTTTTTGATACAAGGGTCAATAAGAAGCTTAGAGATTACTTTGTATACTACATTGCTTAAGCTAATTGGGTGATAATCATTGATGGACTCTGATTACTAGGTCTTTGAAATAAGAGTGATAAATGTTTTGTCGAGCTCTTTGAGTAAGAATCTCTCCAAAACAAAGGATCCGATTGCATTGATAACAAACAGCCTTATCAAATGCCTAGTATTTCTTGAAAATAATGGGCTGAATCCCATTTGAACTAGGTTATTTAAAATTGCCCAATTTAAAAAGGGTTTTTTTTTTCTGATTTCTATATTCGAAAAAGGCCAAAAAAGGTATTGTTGCTGTTTTGAGGTAAGTCACATTTGTAAATGCCTACACATTTGGTCTTGAAGTTCTAAATTAAGAGCCTCCTGGATATAAAAAGAATGGGAAAAAATGTCAATGGATATGGGCTCCAATATACGCTTAGCCTATAATCCATTTGTTACAACTCATATCCTTAAGAACAATCATTCAGTTTTAATTCTAGCAAAAATTTGTCATGGAATGAAAAAAACTTGTTTTAGAATCCCCCAAGGCAAGCCAATTAATGTAAGATTTCTAAGCCCATAATCTTTCTTTATCCTTAAAACCCGTTGCAAGGACTTTATGGTTGTCTCAATGGCTTTAGCCAGAAAAGAAGGGTCCAGGTTAGATTGAAGCTGGGACAACTTCTGTAGTAGCAATCCGACTCGAGATGTCATTCACTGTTATGTGATTCCATGAGCAAAGGATCTATATAGGCCTATTGCATTTTGTGACCAACTGAAATATGAAAGATCCAATGTGTTGACCTTTCCAAACTTGTTCCAATAACTCCTTACACTAAATGAAACAATATTAGTATTGTGCCCAAAAGCTAATCATGAGATGATTGTATTTTTGTACATTGAGTTATGATATTTTATTAAAGCATTAATCCAGCAACTATGTTTGTTGCTTGTTTCTGCGTAATGTAATAAACAAAATTGTAACCCTAAAATAATGATATTCTCAAATGTGCCTAGTCTAGTATTATTGTGGAGCGGGTTACAATAATACATAACGACTAGCATATGTGGAGACTAATATGAGATATGTAGTCTACATATGGGTACAATTTGGAGAACTTGTGTACTCGACCGACCCACCATGAGAACGCTACATGGATCGTTATATGAGTGTCATAAGTGATTCTCATAGTGATCATGGTATATGTAGTCCTTCGACCTAAGATCATCAAGGTTCCTTACATGTGAGTCACATACTTTGATACTTTCCTTTATTGCTCGTAACTGAGTGAACTGGAAGGAGGTCATTGGGTATGTCACATATCATGCGGAGGGATTTGTATGATCAAGATGAGATTTATCCCTCCTATGTAACGGGAGTGATATCTTCAGGCCCCTTGATAGAGTAAGACTTACAAAAATGCATGGTCATGCTCGGATGAGTTGATATACGATATCAATGTCATCAGTTTAAGTTACTTTACTCGGTAATCAAGAAACCAAAGATTGGGCTATACGAGAATGACACGTTCCATGTCTTGTGCTTAGTCTTGATATCTTGGACAAAGGGACAATGGCATCTATGGGTAATGATCATAAAGGTTTAGTCGAATCACCGACAATCTTGTTACTTAGGTAGCAATGATGTGTTGCTAGACACTGTTCATTGCTTATAATCATAAATTTGATTTATGATTATTGCCAACGTTGTAAGAGCCTATTGGGTCGCACACATAGAGCTATTTGGATTGTTAGAGTGCATGAGCTAATTATTTGGGTTATGGTTTCATAATAATTTCATATTAATAATGGGCCCAAAAGTTGAGTCATTATTAAGCCTGAAATTAAAGCCTAATTGGATTAAGGTTTTGAAACCCATTAGGCCTAGAAGTTGAGTCTCACTATAAATACAACTTTTAGTGAGAAATTTGCAGCCTTGCCCTAGCTTCCCAAAAAGAGATAGCCGTACTCTTTTCTTGCAATTCCTTGGAGAACAAAAGCTAGTACTGCGAGCGCAAGAGATCATATCTATCGGGACATGGTGGAAGCGTGGTGATCCTAAGAGGCTCGTGTGGATACCATAGAGAGCTTGAACACAACAACTGTTCAAGTTTTATGATTCGACTCTACAGTTGGGTGAAATATCTCAACCGAATTAGGTATGAAAATTTTCAAATACCCGGTTTACCCCGTTTCACTTGGATCCTGGAAAGTTTTGGTTAAATTCCACTGCGCTTCTTTGGCTCTCAAAACCCTACAAACATAACTAGAAGGCTTCAAATTGATAAGGTCCATGATAAAACCTATTTGTTCTATGCTTATAAAGTAATAAAGGGACATGGTTGGAAACTTGGATTGCCAAGTTCAATAAAGCAACATTGGGGTGTTTAACACACCGCTTATTATCAATGTATACCATATCAAGAACCTCAAAAACTAAATCCTCCTCACTTTGAGCATTAGTCCAAGTGTAGTGTGGTCCATGGCATTGTAAAGGAACTAAAGCAATGTCTGTTATGGGGTTATAGAGATGTTTTACTCCGGGAATACAATGACCATTTTCATCCGTCTTCTTGGAAGGATACAAAATTTGATTAACATCCCTAAATAGTAGCATTGATTGGGAATAATGTAGGACAACATCCTTGGTTTCATTCCATGTTGAAGATCTTAGATAAATGACAAGATTGTCATACATAAGGCCTAACAACCATCCATGGTGTTGATTATCCCTAACTAGGATAAGGACAAAATCCTTCTATGCCTCAATCATATAGTAGGCAAGGGTATCATACTAACCTACCCAAAGATCCCCACTTCTCCTTACAAATCAACATAAGACACTTGTTGAAACCCACAAGACGTCATCTTCCTCATTACTTTTATTCTAGCAGCTTTGGTTTCCATTAGAAAACATAGGTCAAACTTGTGCATTCGAATCAGGCCCTTGGAAAAATGAACTATCATAGGTTCGCCAATCCCATGGCAATTATAAGTTAGAACTATCATGGCTGTGGTGGGGGTTGTTTCAGGTTAACCTCCCAAAAACCCTTGAGAAAAGGAGGATTGATACCAACATCGGGTGATAAGCACAAACGGCTTCAACTGTAATGACAGACAACCATCCTTTCCCATTAAAGTCTTTGTAATATCCAAGGATGAATTAATAGTCATTTCTTCTTTGAAAACTAAGGAACTAAACTTATGGTGTTTCTTTCATGCCACTGACTTGAACTACTCCCCATTTTCCCATAAGTGTTTTTGCCTAATAGCTGGAATAGTAGTAAGAGCTATGCTAGGAGCCAAGCCCCAAGTATAGCAGAACCTCCTTGTCCTTAGAATCTATTTTATCATTTATCTTTTCAATCTGTGTCTCTCTTTCCAAATTAAAATGTCATTCAACACCACTATGTGGATTATTTGACTCACGACCATCTTATCTCATAGGTGAACCTTTTTCAATCATGAACACTAGGGATACTACTTATGTTTGCTTAATTTCCAATACACAACCTATAGGTATAAATCGAATTCTTTTGGCATTCATCATGCAATAAAGATCACCATGGACATGAAGACAAGTTTGAAGCCTCTTTGGCAGTCTACCAACTTTATTGTCATTACTCAATACCTAAGTACCTTTATTGTACCTAAGAAAACATTTATTTCTTTTATTGTGAAGTCTAGGTTCTTGAGCATAAAAGTCATTACCAGCATCATAGGAAGAATCAAACATTATAGGTATAATAGGTAATAGCTAGATAACATTATCAGAGCCATTAGAAATAGGCTGATGAATAAGAGGATCTTCACCACTTTGATATCTTGTTGCACCATTGACATAGATGATTTATACAGAGAAAAAAATTATTGGTTTAATGTGACTACACTAGGATCTTTACTCGAATGCCAAAGAGCCATTGAGCCATTTTTTACGTAAGGTTTTTTCCTGATAACTTTTAAATGGAGATTTAGCTAATACTTGGCCTAACTTTTTATTGGTGAGTATGTCGATATTGGTATAACCAGCCAAAAGAACTTCTTGTAACTTTGCCATAATGATATTAAGATGAGAGAAGGAACATAAAGTTTGTGAATGGCCTACTTGACCATAAGCTTTACATACTTTGTAAATCTTTTAATATTTAAGAAGCACCTAGCAACATTTTTCCAGAATAATCTTGAATTAAGATTTTTGGTAAAAGAGGCTTAGATATGTCTAATTCCACTTTCACATACAAATAACTCTATCGGTGCCCCGACTTAGAGGGATGTCAACGGATTTCACTTTTCCTAACTTATCCTCTATTGACTTAGAAATGGAACCAGTAAGGAAAAGAAAAGATAAATGATGTATTTGCACCTATTTGGACATGACATTAAAGTTATAATCATTAAAAGTGTAGTGAGGGATAATCACTTGGGCTAAAAGAAGAACACCTTTGATATTCCATAGAGTATCCATTTTGAACTATGACAAATCTTGCACATAAGAAAAATTAATAAGAAATAGATTATTGTCTCCATCCCTTTGAACATTTTCTTGACTTTAAAGTGTCCAATTTGGTGCTAAATGTATTGTTGGATTGAAAAAGGATAAAATTACCTCTAATCAACAACTTTAAAAAAATAGCCCATAGCAAAATGAATCATTATTGCTTTTTACAAATTTTGCACCTAAAGAGAGTGCCAACCTTTAGTGAAAAGTCTCAATTGTAGGTGAGGTAGCCATATAGGGGCAAAACACACATATTTTTAATAAGAAAAAACTAGAACTTATTGAAACCCAATTTGTAGACCACTATTAAAGTAGAAAACAGAAAGCCAAGAGTTCTAAATAAATTGATAGGAGCACACAAAACTAGAACTAAGCATAGAGAAAAAGCAGTACCACTACAGAAGCAGATAAATAAATAACCTAAACAATAGAACTCACTGAGAAAAACTGAAATATATGCAACTTCAAGAGATAACAACTTCAATCCTACAAAACAAATCAAAAAACACGGAGGCAACACTAGAATAATCGAAGACTTGATCACAAATAAAGCCATAAAAAATAGAAACCTCTGAAGATATGGCCCAGATTCGTAATTAATTAAGAACAACATATAATGACAGTAGCAGAAATCCAAATCCACCGATAACAAATGAAAAAACACCACCAAGCAACAGAAAACAAGATATTGATCTAGTTGGATGTAGAAGAATGAAGGGGCGACCCTTTTCTTAATCACTGCTAATTTGAATTGATGACCGAAAGAAAGATAGAAAAGATAGCTAAAAGTCCCAGAAGTTGTAGCCCTAGCTTCCAAAATTAAAAATTAATAGTATGATAGATGGCATAAACAAATAGATTCAACATTAGATAAATGGTATAAATAAAGAGGAAAGATAAAAAAGAAAGCTAGAAGTCCCAGAAGTTAGGGCTCTAGCTTCCAAAATGGCAATAGATGGTATAAACAAAGAGATTCAACATAAAAAGGATCCAAATTAGGAGAGAAACAAGATTTTAGAAACAAATCATGGATTTTGTAGGGAAAGGTAGGATTCGAGGATGAATGTAAAAAAATGAGTAAGTAGGATTTTATTAGTGTTGTGCCCAAAAGCCAATCATGAGATGATTGTATTTTTGCACATTGAGTCATGATATTTTATTAAGGCATTAATCCAGCAATTATGTTTGTTGTTTTGTTTCTACGTAACGTAATAAACTTAATTGTAACCCTAGAATAATGATATTCTCAAACGTCTATAGTCTAGTATTATTGTGGAGCAGGTTGCAATAATACATAACGACTAGTATATGTGGAGACTAATATGAGATATATAGTCTACATATGGGTACAAGTTGGAGAACTTGTGTACTGGACCGACCCACCATGAGAACACTACATTGATCGTTATATGAGTGTCATAAGTGATTCTCATAGTGATCATGGTATATGTAGTCCTTCGACCTAAGATCATCAAGGTTCCTTACATGTGAGTCACATACTTTGATACTTTCCTTTGTTGCTCGTAACTGAGTGAACTTGAAGGAGGTCATTGGGTATGTCACATATCATGCGGAGGGATTTGTATGATCAAGATAGGATTTGTCCCTCCTATGTAACAGGAGTGATATCTTCGGGCCCCTTTGATAGAGTAAGACTTACAAAAATGCATGGCCATGCTTGGATGAGTTGATATACAATATCAATGTCATCAGTTTAAGTTGGTCTACTCGGTAATCAAGAAACCAAAGATTGGGTTATACGAGAGTGATATATTTCATGTCTCGTGCTTAATCTTGATATCTTGGACAAAGGGATAATGACATATATCAGTAATGATCATAAAGGTTTAGTCGAATCACCGACAATCTTGTCACTTGGGTAGCAATGATGTGTTGCTAGACACCACTCCTTTCTTATGATCATAAATGTGATTTATGATCATTGCTAACGTGGTAACAGCCTATTGGGTCGTACACATAGAGTTATTTGGATCATTAGAGTGCATGGGCTAATTATTTGGGTTATGGTTTCACAATAATTTCATATTAATAATGGGCCAAAAAGTTGAGCCATTATTAAGCCCAAAATTAAAACTTAATTAGATTAGGGCTTTGAAACCCATTAGGCCTGAAAGTTGAGTCTCACTATAATATAACTTTTAGTGAGAAATTCGCAGGTCTTCTTACCCTAGCCTCCCAAAAGGATAGTTGCACTCTTCTCTTGCAATTCCTTGGAGGACGCAAGCTAGCACTACGAGCGTAAGAGAAATGCATCTGTCGGGACGTGGTGAAAGCGTGGTGATCCCGAGAGGCTCGTGTGGATATCATAGAAAGCTTGAACACGTCAACTATTCAGGTTTTGTGATTCGACTCTACAGTTGAGTGAGAAATCTCTACCGAAAATTAGGTATGAAAATTTTTGAACACCCGATTTACCCCGTTTCAGTTGGATCCTGGAGGGTTTCGGTTAAATTTTGCTGTGCTCTTTGGCTCCCGAAACCCAACAGTGGTATCAGAGCTACTAGTGAAACCACAAATCGGGATTGAATGTTGAATCGCATGATATTATGTGTTCAGTTGCTTTTGGCCATGATTAATTAGATTAATTCATGATGCATGAAACCGGAACTCATAATGAACATATGATGTATATAAAGAAACGACACTAATTGGTTAATGAGATTAACCCGAAATTGATTGGTATGAGATACTTATATGGATTAGGATTCTTGTAATAGTTGCAAAAACCCTAGCTTGGTTCTGATTCGGCCTGTTCGGGCACCGAAAGTAAAGTATTTTTGGTGGCTCGAATGGAGGAGTCTCAGGTGCCTACTTGCTTGAAATAGAAGATCTCGGGCAAAGCAATTGTAAGACAATTTTTTGCGCTGGCGCCCCCTTCACAACCCCCAGCAAGGGCGGCCCCCCTTGACCCCACCCGTTGACCGGCTAGCGGGACCGCCATATGCGAAATGCCACATAAATAAAAATTGGTTAATCAACTCACGAAAATTGGCATGCATTTGTTGAATGAGATTTAACATGTTATGCTAATTGATGGTTATAGCATGGAGCATGGTTATAGCCCTTGATTGGTTGTACTTGTAAATACGGCCTGTGAGTCGTGCCTTTTCTAATCACTCTCATTGTACATTCTCTTCTCACCTTACTCCCCTCGAATATAACTTGAGGTTTCTATTATTGATGTAATGGTACATTATGGGATCATCCAAGGTAGTATGTCCAAGGATCATCTAAGGTGGTATGTCCAAGGAGGTGACAACAAAAGGGCAACCAATAAAGGAAGAGAAGGAGCTTATGAAGACCCTTTTCTTTTCTTAGGCTTTTATGATATTCTCATTGGCTTGAGAATATCGCATAGTTTGGGCTATAACCATGTCATGTTTACTTTCTTGTAAGCATGAGATGCATGTTTTATATTTGTATGTGATGCATGTATAAGACAACTGGAGATAACAAATTGGTGCGATCAAAAGAAAAATCCCTCAAAACAAATATTAAGTCATTAAATGTGATGCCTTCCAAATGTTGGCACTCGTCAAGACTTTGATCAACATTAGGTGGGTTTGCCAAAGCAAAGCACCTATGTTCATCTTGGTAAGGCGTGATGGGATAATAGTGATAACCAAATTGCTAACTTTGGGTCCGACTTAACTAAGTCATCCGAATAGGATTAGGGACTTAGAGGCATAGAGTTGGCCTTAAGTTCATGAGATGAGCTTGGACAAGTGCTGTTCACCCAACTATCCAAGAGTTGCATAAGATGCAATTCACAAGGAGTTGCCTACCTAAATAGCTGTAACTTGAGGGAAAAGCCAAAGCTAACTCAGGTTGTGGTCAAATATGGATCTTGGCCCACTAGAATTCCTTAGTGCCGAGGTGTTTCGAAATAATATCGAGAGTTCTTATTTTGAGAAAAATAGTGGGAGTATAGTTTAATAAAAGTCCTTATTAAATGAATTAAAATACATGACTCTTACACTGCATATTTACTATTGTAGATAACCATGGCACAAAACACATCGACACTTTCGTTGCGATTGATCCTTGAAAAGGAAAAACTGAATGGGACCAACTTTCTCAAATGGTACCGAAACTTGAGGATAGTCCTCAAGCAAGAGAGAAAGGCTTATGTCCTAAAGCAGCCCATTCTGAATGAGCCTACTGCTACTGCTCCAAGAGCTGAAAAGGATGCTCACAAGAGACATTCTGATGATGCTTTGGATGTTGTATGCCTTATGCTTATTACCATGGAATCTAAGCTTCAGAAGCAACATGAGAACATGGGGGCATTCGATATGATCGAACATCTCAAAATGCTTTTCCAAGAGCAAGCTAGGCATGAGAGGTTTGAGACCTCTAAGGCATTGTTTCAGTGCAAGATGTCTGAGGGAAGTCCCATGGGTCCTCACGTACTCAAGATGATTGGGTACATTAAGAATCTTGAGAGTTTGGGATTTGCTCTTCAGAAAGAGTTGGCTGTTGATATAGTCTTGCAATCGTTGCCTGAAAGCTATAGTCAGTTCGTCATGAACTATAACAGGAACGACCTTCACAAATCCCTCCCTGAATTACTCAACATGTTGAGAACTGCTGAGCAAAACCTTAAAAAGGCTAAGCTCATTTTGATGGTTCAAAATGGCAAAGGAAAGGGAAAAGCCAACAAGAAGAAGGATAAAGCTAATGGAAAGTCCAATGCCAATTCTTCTTCAGCTGCACTAAAACCAAAAGGTGATGTGTCAAAGGAAGGGGAGTGCTTCTATTGTAAGCAACTTGGACATTGAAAGCGCAACTACAAGCTCTATCTTGAAGAACTTGCTAAGGAAAAAGGAAGTAAGACTTCCACTTCAGGTATTCTTGTTATAGAGGCTAACTTTTCTACTTCCTCATCTTGGGTATTGGATATTGGATGTGGATCTCACATTTGTGCAAATGTGCAGGATCTAAGTAGAAGTAGAAGATTGGCCCGAGGTGAAGTGGACCTACGTGTTGGAAATGGAGCAAGGGTTGCTGCCTTAGCCGTAGGGACTTATGTTCTCACTTTACTTAGTGGAATAGTTTTAGAATTAGACAACTGCTACTTTGTGCCTACTATTAGTAAAAATTTGATTTCTGTTTCTTGTTTGGATAATAAAGGTTTTTCATTTATAATAAAGGACAAATGTTGTTCTATTTATTTGAATGAAATCCTTTATAGCAGTGCTCAACTTAGCAATGGGTTGTATGTTCTAGACCTCGAATATCCAATCTATAATGTGAATACTAAGAAGGTCAAATTAAATGATTCGAACCCGACCTATCTCTGGCATTGTCGCTTGGGCCATATAAACGAGACCTGCATATCCAAGCTCCATAAGGATGGACTCTTGGACTCATTTGATTTTGAATCATATGAGATATGTGAGTCATATTTGTTGAGCAAGATGACTAAAGCCCCATTCACAGGGTAAAGTGAAAGGGCTAATGACTTACTAGGACTCATACATAGTGATGTATGTGGCCCTATGTCTACACATGCTAGAAGAGGTTTTTAATACTTCATTACTTTCACTGATGACTTCAGCAGATGGCTATGTGTATCTCATGAGACACAAGTCAGAATCCTTTGAAAAGTTCAAAGAATTCAAGAATGAAGTAGAGAATCAACTCGGGAAGAGTATCAAAGTGCTTCAATCAGATCGAGGTGGAGAGTACTTGGATCGAGAATTCCTTGACTATCTGAAGGAGTGTTGTATAGTATCACAACTCACTCCACCAGGTACACCTCAATGGAATGGTGTATCTAAAAGGAGAAATCGAACTCTGTTAGACATGGTTCGCTTTATGATGAGTCAAGCTGACCTTCCAAGCTCTTTTTGGGGACATGCTCTAAAGACAGCCGCTTTTACACTAAATCGAGTTCCATCTAAATCGGTTCAAAAGACACTATATGAGATATAGAGTGGGAGGCATCCCAATTTGTCTTTTATGAAGATTTGGGGTTGTGACGCTTATGTGAAACGTCAATCCTCTGACAAACTAGGACCCAAATCTCAAAAATACCTTTTTGTTGGGTATCCCAAAGAAATAAAGGGTTACTATTTCTACAATTCTTCTGAGCAAAAAGTGTTTGTTGCTCGAACTGGTGTCTTTTTAGAGAAAGAGTTTATCTCTAAAAGAACTAGTGGGAAGAAAGTAGAACTTGAAGGAATTCAGGAACAACAAGGAGACATCGAACCTGAAATGGAACCTGAACAGACACCACAAGCCGTTGTGGTTCAAGAGTCTGTTCCTGTAGCACAGAGCCCACGTAAGTCTGGTAGGATTTGGCATGACCCCGAGAGATATGGATTTCTCATGACTCACACTGGTGATATGATGCTCATGGATCAGGATGAGCCCACAACCTACCAACAAGCTATGTCAGGGCCTGACTCTGAGAAGTGGCTAGTGGCCATGAAATCCGAGATGGAATCCATGTATGAAAACCAAGTATGGACTTTGGTTGACCCACCTGAAGGGGTAAAACCCATAGGGTGCAAATGGGTTTTCAAGAAGAAAACTGACATGGATGGTAATGTGATTACCTTTAAGGGACGATTGGTTGCAAAAGGTTTCAAGCAAATTCATGGTATTGACTATGATGAAACTTTTTCACCAGTTGCTATGCTTAAATCCATCCGAATTTTGTTCGCTATTGCTGCACACTATGATTATGAGATATGGCAAATGGATGTCAAAACTGCATTCCTAAATGGAAAGCTACTTGAGGATGTGTACATGACACAACCTGAGGGTTTTGTCACTCCTGAGAATGCCAATAAAGTGTGCAAGTTGCAAAGGTCCATTTATGGACTGAAGTAAGCTTCTCGAAGTTGGAATCTTCATTTTGATGAAGCAATCTAAGAGTTTGGTTTTATCAAAAATGAAGATGAACCTTGTGTCTACAAGAAGGTTAGTGGGAGCACTATTGTCTTCTTGGTGTTGTATGTAGATGACATACTACCCATCGGGAATGACATTCCTGAGCTACAGTCTGTGAAGACTTGGCTAGGGAAATGTTTTCCTATGAAGGACTTGGGTGAAGCAGCCTATGTGTTAGGCATCAAGATCTATAGAGATAGATCTAGAAAGTTTTTTGGCCTAAGTTAAAGTACATACATTGACAAGGTGCTAAAGAGGTTTAGCATGCAAGATTCCAGGAAAGGATTCTTGCCCATGTCACATGGTATAACTCTTTATAGATCTTAGTGTCCGAGTACACCTGAGGAGAGAGAGCGCATGGTAAGATTCCATATGCTTCAGCAATTGGATCTATCATGTATGCCATGATATGTACTCGTCCCGATGTCTTATATGCCTTAAGCATGACGAGTAGGTACCAATCGAACCTCGGTGAGAGTCACTGGACGGCTGTTAAGAACATCTTTAAGTACTTATGAAGGACTAAGGATGCATTCTTGGTCTTTAGAGGTGAAGATGAGCTCGTTGTAAGGGGTTCACCGATGCAAGCTTCCAATCTAATAAGGATGATTTTAGATCGCAATCTGGTTATGTGTTTTGTATTGGTGGTGGTGCTGTAAGCTGGAAGAGTTAAAAGCAAGAGATAGTAGCTGACTCTACAACAGAATCTGAGTACATTACCGCCTCTGATGCTGTGAATGAGGCAGTTTGGATCAAAAAGTTCATCACTAAACTTGGAGTGGTTCCAAGCATTGCCGACCCAATAGAGCTTTATTGTGACAACAATGGAGCAATCGCACAGGTTAAGGAACCTCGATCTCACTAGCGATCTAAACACATACTCTGACGCTATCATTTCATCAGGGAGATCATCGAGAGGGATGATATAAGGATATGTAGGACTTCGACAGATAGCAACATTGTTAATCCGCTGACAAAGCCCCTTACGTAGCAAAAGCATGATAGCCATTCTAGGTCCATCGGTATTAGATACATGGATGATTGGCTTTAGTGCAAGTGGGAGATTGTTAGTGTTGTGCCCAAAAGCCAATCATGAGATGATTGTATTTTTGCACATTGAGTCATGATATTTTATTAAGGCATTAATCCAACAATTATGTTTGTTGTTTTGTTTCTGCGTATCTTAATAAACTTAATTGTAACCCTAGAATAATGATATTCTCAAATGTCCCTAGTCTAGTATTATTGTGGAGCGGGTTGCAATAATACATAACAACTAGCATATATGGAGACTAATATGAGATATGTAGTTTACATATGGGTACAAGTTGGAGAACTTGTGTACTAGACCAACCCACCATGAGAACACTACATGGATCGTTATATGAGTGTCATAAGTGATTCTCATAGTGATCATGATATATGTAGTCCTTCGACCTAAGATCATCAAGGTTCCTTACATGTGAGTCACATACTTTGATACTTTCCTTTATTGCTTGTAACTGAGTGAACTTGAAGGAGGTCATTAGGTATGTCACATATCATACGGAGGGATTTGTATGATCAAGATGGGATTTGTCCCTCCTATGTAACGGGAGTGATATCTTCGGGCCCTTTGATAGAGTAAGACTTACAAAAATGCATGGCCATGCTCGGATGAGTTGATATACGATATCAATGTCATCAGTTTAAGTTGGTTTACTCGGTAATCAAGAAACCAAAGATTGGGCTATACGAGAGTGACACATTCCATGTCTCGTGCTCAGTCTTGATATCTTGAATAAAGGGACAATGGCATATATCAGTAATGATCATAAAGGTTTAGTCAAATCACCGATAATCTTGTCACTTGGGTAGCAATGATGTGTTTCTAGACACCGCTCATTACTTATGATCATAAATGTGATTTATGATCATTGACAACGTGGTAAGAGCCTATTGGGTTGTACGCATAGAGCTATTTGGATCATTAGAGTATATGAGCTAATTATTTGGGTTATGGTTTCACAATAATTTCGTATTAATAATGGGCCCAAAAGTTGAGCCATTATTAAGCCCGAAATTAAAGCCTAATTGGATTAGGGCTTTGAAACCCATTAGGCCTGGAAGTTGAGTCTCACTATAAATACAACTTTTAGTGAGAAATTCGCAAGTCTTCTTGCCCTAGCCTCCCAAAAGGACAACCGCACTCTTCTCTTGCAATTCCTTTGAGGACCCAAGCTAACACTGCAAGCGCAAGAGAAACGCATTTACCGGGATATGGTGGAAGCGTGGTGATCTCGAGAGGCTCGTATGGATACCATAGAGAGTTTGAACACGTCAACTATTCAGGTTTTGTAATTCGACTCTACAGTTGAGTGAGAGATCTCAATTGAAAATTAGGTATGAAAATTTTCAAACACCCGGTTTACCCCATTTCACTTGGATCCTGGATGGTTTCGTTAAATTCCGCTGCGCTATTTGACTCCCGAAACCCAACAAGTTTCATATAAATTAAGGAAAATAAGGCAATGCATGATGAATAAAAAAATGGATAGATAATAAAGATGAAAAGAGGTTTCAGGGACGAATCAGAAGGATTAAGTGGATTATTAAAGCAGAAAATGAAATTTTGGAGACAAAGCTTTCTAGTGGGAGAGAGAAACCTTTCAAAGCAAAGCCTCTATCTTCCTTTTAGAAACTATAAGACCTAACTAGGAATATTTTGTATATGTATGTTTTGAAACCAAAAAGAAGAAAGAGTAAGAATAATACTCCCTTCGTCCCACTTTATTTGCAACATTTTGCTTTGGCATAGAGACCAAGGATTGTCACTATCTTCCCCTTGTTTCCAGCACTGCCCTTCTCCTCCTTGCTCACCTCTCCACTTTAACACTGTTAATCTCCACTCCACAAATTACAAAACATCCTCAACTTTTCTATCATCCTTAATGGCAAGCTTCAATTCATCAACCTTGATTAGAACATAAACTAGTGATTCTAAATTAACTTTGCCATTAGATTTCTTTTGAATCACCTATGTTTTTTTAAACAGGAGATGATTTTTTTTAAATGAAACTAAAAGAAATAATACAGCCACTGCAACTCTACATTATTTACACCATCACAAAACACCAACACCAATGGTGAGTGAACAACATTAGCACTAAAACCAATGCTAGCCTTCAAAGTACAAGCCTTGAAAACTAATGACCAACGACTCCAATCACAACACAACAAAAATTTGCACTAGCCCAAAAACGGCCAAAATCAGAATCAACCCCATACTTCACCAGACCCTGTAGTAAAACAAAGCATACCTCACAATTGACGCATAATCAAGCTTGATTTCAAGTGAATAGAGGACCGGTAAGCAAAGGTAAAAGAACTCTTCTTCAGCTCCAGAGCTTGAGTACTGACTTGGTAATTCATAGGGAAATTCATTCATGATTCCTAAGGATTTTTTTGCATGAAATCGGGCGATCCTTGACTCATTTCCAAACTAATCTCCACACAATCTTCTCTAGTAGAAACCCCTATTGTGCACAATCCCAATAAGCTCAATCATGATTACTTCCATCACTACAACATCGTCCACTGTGATTGGAAACCATCCAACCTCCTCATCGACCATCCAATTTGCACCATTTAAGAACTCTATAGATGAGGGATTCTAGCGTCAATTGTCTTCTCTCAAACACAACCACCTTTGCCTTGATGATTCACCATTGCCAATCTTGATCACTGATAACCATTTTTCAGAGCCAACTCGTTGGCTTGCTTCCATTAGCACTTGGCAGACAAAGCGAATCAAATAAGCTAAGATAGAGTGACGGCAAATTGGACGATGAACCTAGAAAATGGGAGGAAGAGATGGAAGAAAGAGAGGTGTCAATTAGGATGAGATTGGGTAGGTTAAACGTGTTGGAGGAAGAAAGACCAATGTGATATGAGGGTATAATGGTCATTTAACCTATTAAAAGTTATTAAAAGAGGAAATGGCGCAAAGAAATTGGAACTGTCTAAAATGAAAAATGGTACAAAAAATACGGGGCGAAAGAGTAATACATACACTAAAATTTTTGAATAAAAACTCTATGGAAACATATATGTCATAGTATATTGTTTTCTAAAACAAAAAAAATGAGACTAGTTAATTTTCAGCATGTAGTCCTTCACTACCACATAGGATTTAGTGAAGTTCTAGTATACAGTTTTTAGTATATATAAAATTTAATTTTTCAAATATTATTTATTTTGCCGTGCTTTCTCTGTCACAAATTAGTTGAAATATTTGGATTTATCATATATACTAAAAATGAGGAAAATTTTGTATGTTGTTTTAACCTTTATCCTTCACTTTTTGCATATAAATCAAGAAAGATGAAAAGAGTGAGTCTTAAAATTTGTAATAACAGAAAGTAGAATATGTTACAAGTTATTTGAGAGGGAGAGATTAGAAGCGAAAATAAGTGTGAGCATATGTTATTGGGTTAATTTTGTTGGAAAGTTGGGCTAAAAATAACATCAGGCCGAATAAGCCCAACTGAGAACTGCAGCCCATCCCTCTTTCGGACCTCTCGCAGTGACTCACGTTCCCGCTTTCTCGTGACCGCTCGAAGCGGCAATCCCTCGCGGCCTCACACTCGCCTGCTCTCCCCTTGGGCGGAACAATCTCGCCGGCCAACCAAACCACAAGAAGAAAGGAGATTAGCAGACCAACGCGGCGGGGCTGAAGAATTTTGGCGGCTGAACTAACCAATTTCCAGAACTCTGCAGTTTGCTTGCACGATTTGAGTTTTAATCTGAGCGTCAATTCGGATCGAATTTGGACCTTGGTATTTCTTTCCCCCTTCCATTTGAATCTCTTGGTTGTCTTCATCAAAGCCCTGAATGCTCTAAAACAGTTCCTTGTTTTTTTTTTGCCTGTATTAATTCTATTTCTAGCGGTGTAGAGGCAGGAGATTGGAACATGTCGAACTTGACAGTGTGAACTGCTGACTTTAGGTATGAAAAATTGCAGAGGTGGCATGACATACTGAAGGCTTAGACTGCTAAGGCTACTCGGGCAACTACTGCACATCCTGTTCTATTAGCAACATTAGGTCTGTTATTAGCCACTCATTTGATGTAATGATTTGAATAAGAAACAACTCTTGTTATTATGGCTGAATGCTTAATGATTTTAGGCTGTTTGAATATGCTTTCCAACAACGTGTTCAAATATTTTTAATGAATTGATTTTTTGTTACCTAATTGAAGATTTGAATGTCTATAATTCCTTCAACTGTATATTATCAAATGTTGTACTGCTGTGTCTGTACCTTTGGTTTTTCTTCTTTTTTCCTTTCTTTTTTCTTTAAGCAAATTTGAAGTATAAATTAGAAGTCACGTTTTAGCACAAGATGTTAGGTTGCAATTTGGCAATCTGCTTCATTTGTTGTGGTAATTTGGGCTCAAGAGTCGCAACATCCTTTGCTTAGAAATTAGGATTTAAATATGTTGTTAATCGCATTGGTGAGTCATGAAGGCCATGATGCTTAAATGTTGTCAAAAATGAACTTCCAAAGAAATTTGGATGGTTATATTTTTTTCATTTTTTTTTCAAGCAGCTTCTTTGGTGGAATATTTTGTCTCTACATGATTCTATGATTGTACGAAAACCAAAAAGAGTCTAAGTAGAATACCAACTTTGATAAATGTTGAATTTCCATAAATTTCATTAATCCTAGCTTTTCTACTTCTGTGCAGGTTTCATTTGTGGCCCTCATTTTGCTTGCTCCTCTTTCTTTGAAAGTTGCTCAACAGGTATTTGCTTTGACAATGTGTCAGTTCACTTATTCTGCCATTGATTTCTCCTGAGGCAGTCTTTGGTCTCTTTGATGGATCTGTTGGATAATAACTTGTCTCAGAAGAGGGCAGTAGACCTTTCTTGTCCTGAGCAATTCCATGGGAGATTCTCCAGAGTGGTTGCGTAATTTCCAGGTGTGTCCATCTTTCAACTTTGAGTGTGTTTTTTCTTTTTTTTTTTCTTTCCACCATAAGTTTGTCCATGGCACTGTTCTTTCTCCTTTTCCTGATTTAACCCCTATCTTCATTTGTATTTAACTGAATATCCAAACAACTTCAGTTTCTACTTCTTAGTGAGTGCATGACCCCCATTTTGACATATCCACCTTTTAACAACTTATAGTCATTCTGTGTTCATCAATATCTGCTTTTCTGACTATGTCAGGAGTGAAGTTTGGCATTCTAGCACCACGTTTAGATGACCAAGAATCTGATCCCTTTTGCAGGTTCCAAGTGGCTCTATTCTGTCATTATCCTCTGATTCAAATTCCTCACCAGGTGATAGCCCTAAAAGGGGATCTGTAACTTATTCACAAGACCGATACCTATGGGGTTCCTCCAAGCTACCCCAGAGTCAAAAAGGGGATCATGGTGATGTCAGTGGATCTGAGACAAAATCTCCATCAACGAAGCTTGCCAAAGATAGAACTTTGACCCGAAAGAAGAAAATAGACAAGACCAAGAAAATAAAAGGTGATGATAGATTGTTGAAACAGAAATTTTTATCGTAACTCCATTCCTCACTTGAAAGATGTATGCTGAGATGCTCAGATTATAATTAGTCGAGTACAACAACATGAATGACAAGAAATCAGGTTCTCATTTCCCAACTGAAAAGGACAAATAGCTTGACTCTTCTTCATGTCTTTGTCAGCCATTTTTTTTTTTAAATTGTCCCTCTTTTACATTTTCTTGCTTTTTTCAGGCAACTGATGAGTTCTTGTTCATCTTATTTCAATTTAATACAGGGAATAAGGATGAGGGGAAGATCCAATCAGAATTAACATTTGAAGAATGCATCAAATCTAGTGTAGGAGGCTCCACTTACCTTTATCGCACTGTCTTTCTTTTCTTGGCGGGGATTCCGTGATTTAAAATTTTACCTCTCTTTCTCTGAATGTTTCAATGGGAATCAATTGAGTTCTTTAGTCAATTAATCTCATTAAATCATACATGGAATGATTTCAACCCACTGGAAGTGGCGTCTACTTGCCATACTATGAAGAGGATTGGGCTATGGATTCTAACTGTATTCTTTCAAGGAAGAAATATTGAGTTTCGGTTTTTGCTATTTTCTCTCCTCAATCCTCCAAATTGAAGTTATCAATCAAGTGAAGACTAGGGACCTGTTTAGTTGTGGATAACTTTCCATCTTTATTCTTCAAAATTTTGTAATAAAAAATTAGGATTGCGTAACATATTTTATGAAGGTAGAAAACCCTGTCTTGATTTGGGGAATTCCTTTGTTAAAATAGAAAACCTTGTTTTAGATTGTAGCACTTCAAATTTTGTAACTTAATATTTCCGCCTCCGTAAAGCATTCTATGCATCCATACTTCATTGAAGAAGATTTGAAGAATAAAATGGGAATATTTTCTACAACTAATTAGGCATGCAGTCCACTTTCTCTTGCAGTTTCCAAGTGAACACCTTTCTTTGACAAGTTACAAATAAGAGAACCTTTTCTTTTATCAACACTAACACTGGGAACGTTTTTGCTTTTATCACCAGTTATACTGGGAATATATTTACTTTTATCAGCACTCTGGGAAATTATTGACCAAAAAGAAAAATAGTGAATAAGCCTATGATATCAAATTATCTTTCTTCTATTAGTTACTCATACATTTAAGAAGTGAAGTCTGCCTTTTGCCTGTGATATTGAAATATCCTTCTACTGTAAGTTCATGTCGCACCACTTTGACATCATCATTACCTGATTTGTTCAATTTTACTGTATGCATGTGAGGACCTTTCATTCTAGCTGAGTTGTTATAGTTATAGCTAGTAATTACTGTATGCTATAATTTGTGAATAGTTAAGTAAGTTCAACATCTATTGTATTAATGATGTTCGACTTTTAAGAAGCTTTTGCCATTCTTGCATGTATTTTAGTCTTATATGCTGGTGCTGATGATAGTGAACATTTTACAGGTAAATCTATGGACACTGTCATCCGATTCTGAGTCTTGTCCTGAGCATGTTCCTGTGTCAGAAAATAATTTGATTGTATCTCAAGATAGTGGGGAGGCCAACGAAGTGGTCATGGCTGCCAATATTGGAGGCACCTCCTCTCAGATAGTGTCTAGCCGAAAATCTCCACGAAAGGGATCAAAAGCAGGGCACCATACTCCAGAAAAGGAAAATGGCATAAATAATAAGATAGCAGGTGTGAAATGGTACTGAAAACCAATGAATGGGCATTTGTACTTGCCAATTTTTTTTGTGCAATACCTTTCTAAGATTTGGGTTTATGGGCATTGCAGATGAAGGGAAAAGTGAAAAGCAGATTGAATCTCATGTAAGAATCTTCCCTTGAAACTGCAGATCTTTTCAGTCTTTCACCACACTTACTATTTACTTTTCTAGGTTTCTGTGTCAAGATTGCCTCTGTTGCTGCCTGAGAAAGTTGTCAGATCAAAGGCAGGTGAAGTTCATTTTGGTTATAGCTTTGGTGCATCCGTCCTCACAGGAGAAATTGCCTGAGGTTTTTAACAAGATGCCTTATTGCTAACCTCCATCTTCAAATGTAATCTTTATGCTTATCATTTTCAGGGAAGAAAACACTAAAAAGGGGGAAAAGAAAAAAGAAAAAAAAGCCATGAGAAACAATAGAATGAAGAAAACGAATCAGGCTAGTTCCTTAGGGAACAGATAATAATATAGAAATGTCAGCTATGCTTTTTGGCACCAAATCATAGGCAATGTCGAAAGAACAAACAAAAAGGACTAGTGTAGCATTAGATAAACTTCCAAAGGAACTTGGCTTCTGCCAAGCGGAATGGGGGACACAAGATTCTTGTTGGCAACTCCAGTTAAGTCAAATTAAGGTTTCAATGACTGATATTTCCCCCCTTCCTCTGGGAATCCAAAAAAGCTGATCTGGTTTCTCCAATTTTGCATACTGAAACCGAAAAGCTGTAATTGAATCAATAGATGTATTTTAGAATTGTTGATCTGAAGTATTTAGAGGTAATGCACTTCCTCACTTGCATAGTCCATTAGTCACCTCATGCTTTTACACTCCATGCCTGTGGGTATGTCTGGAAGCCCAGACACTGGCACTGGAGCTGTTGCTTGCATTTATCTCCAGGTGAGACTACCACCCAATTCATTTTAGCTCAAGTCAATTTAATCTAAAATAGCTTATTTTTATTTTTACCCTTTTCCTTGAATCAATTTCATCTGAATTATGTAGGTGTAAGAATCCGTTGAAAGTAAACAATTTTATGAATTTTTATTTATAAATGCCTAAAAAAGAAAAAAGAAAAATTCATAAAAGTTTTAAAAGAAAAATATATAAAAAGTTAACATTTATAAAAATTTAATAAAATTCTAAAAATTTTACTTTCAGTTATTATCTTTCAAGTGAAATCAGTCTCGGGAAAAAAGTAAAAATAAAAAATAAATTATTTTGGATTAAGTTAGCTTAAGTTAGGTCCATTTTAAAAATGAAAGAGACTTGGAAAGTAAAACTTATTAAAAGTACTGTCTAGATAAGTACTTATCTAATGCATGACTCATTAATTGGCTTGGTCATAGTGGAGAGAAGAACTAATTTGTATATTCAGGAAACGTAATCCAAATCACATGTTGGAAATTTCCGTTAGATTGTGTATGGTGCTTTGTGTATCTGAGCAACCTGTTTCACTTATTTTTTTTCCTAGTGCTGTAACTGAAACTAACTTCCCTGACCCACCTTTCATGACTCTTCTATAATGAAACTTTCCACATGCTAATCCCGAAATGCAAATATCACTGCAGATAATAAACATATGAGGTAAGGGGAGAAATATGATCTTTTTCTTGTCCCAAGCTGTAATTATTCGGCATACTTGATTGATTGTCATTCAATAATCTGAATTATGAAGTTTGCTCTATTCAGGCACTTGTTGAGTGTGAAGGTGAATCCATTGATGTCAGTGGTGATATGGGCGCTGTAGGACGAATCATAATTCCAGATACCTCGTTGGGAGATCATGATATGTACTTAGATCTAAAAGGTTTTCCCTGCAAAATGTATTGGATAAAAAATTTTGTTGAGTCTGCCGCATTTTAGACTAAAAAATCTAATAGCATTGTTCTTGCTCCATCTTTCTTGGTCTTTAGTGACCTGCTCCAATATCTGATGTAGTTTTATGCTTTGCTTGCTATTGCAGGAACTGTGTACAAAACAACGATTGTGCCCTCAAGAACATTTTGTGTTGTATGGGAATAAGTTTGCAAGGTCTATAGAATCTTAAATCAAATGCGTAGTTTTGACATATTTCTTATCCGCAGGTTAGCTTTGGTCAGTCAGAAGCAAAGGTACAAACTTGCTTTTAACCTACTTACGCCTCAAGTAGATAAATGCCATAGCACACTTTGTCTTTAATAATTAAAGAAAAAGTTCATGCTTCGACCATATTAAATAAACTGGCAAACAAGTTTTTAGTGATTTATCTCTTATTTAGCTCTTATCTTCGTCATTGAATCAGACATATAAAATATTGTTCCGTAACAAATAAAAACTGCCTTAACTGCTGACAACATTCAATTACCATCAGATAGAGGCAATCATGAATGACTTCATTCAGCTCAAGCCGCTATCCAATGTTTATGAAGCTGAAACCATGGTTGAAGGTACTTTGACAATATGCGATCCCCGACACTTGCTCATGTGTTCTACTGTATCCGGTTCATCTCAACACTATCTTTTGAATTGATTTTCTTACAAACGTATGGTAATCTATGTGAGTAGGTACAATGAATGGATTCTCATTTGATTCTGAAGACGAAGCTGACAAGATGCCTGATGCAATTTCTCATCGAGCCAATGAAAACGATGGCATTAAAGAACCAAGTGCTAGTAAGCAGAAGAGGAAAGCTGAGAAAACATCTGTATGCATTTTGGACAACTGTCAATTCGAGTATTTAGGCCATGTTTGCTACTTATGAGTATTTACATGATAATATAATGATTAAGAGAATGAAGAAAAAATGGTTTCTCATCTTGTGGACAAAATATGCTATGGCTTTTGCTGACTAGCTATATACCTTTTGTTGATCGAACTAGATGATTGGTCAAGCCTGTGTAGGGTTACTACAATGTTAATTTTATGTTTCCGCGAAAGCCTATGCTGAAATTGCTTTACATATGATTGGAGGACCCCTCTTTGAATGATATGCGAGCACTTATATCTGGATGTTAACTTTTGCAGGTCGTGAAACAGAAGAAAGAGAGAGTTGTAGGAGGGAGGCCTCAACAAGCAAAACGTGCAACAAAGAAAGCAGTGGTTTCTAAGAAAACTTCCAAATCCAGGAAATGAGAACTTTTGATCTGCCTTATACCTGAAAGTGGAGGCCTAATCAGCTTGGCCATTTTTTTTTTTTGTCAAACTTGCATTTTTTTTCCTAGCATGAGGTGATTATAAACAGCCATGGAATCACATTATGTTGTTGTCTAGCTTCCTGCTGAAACTTAGGTGAGCGAAGTTGGTTTGCCCCAGTGAAGACGGTAATGTTTATGTAGACATTTAAAGATTTAAAGAAATCACGGAAGTGTCGGAAAAAAAGGTGATCTTTGTCATACCATTGTTCCTAGAAAATGACGCTACAACTTGTTCTCAGAAAACTGTGACGAGTTGCACAGAAACTGTTTAAATTATACGAAACGTGCTAATAGGGTACGGGAAGAGTTGTCCGGAATGTCGAAGGGAAAGTTGAAAGTGATTGAATATGAGCATAATGTTGATTAGGGGTGAGCGTGATTCAAACTAGTTAATGTTGATTGGGGGTGACCGTGATTCAAACTAGTTTGGGTTTTCGGTGTAGAACACAACTCAAAATAGGCTCGTTTTTAAAAATTTTCTAACTTGAGAATCAATCAGAAATGAAGTCATGGTTTTGGGTTTTTAAGTTCTAGGTCTTGAATTTTTTTGTTTATACCATATATCTATAACATCACTAAAATTTAACAAAGTTGCATTTACAACATTTGCTTGATGATGGTCCGCTTTTGTGGAGTGAGATTGGAAGGGCAAAAATGGGCTGAGCTGAGCCCGAACCCAGCCCCTTTGGTTTTCGGTACTACCTGGGCTTGAGCTCGAATTGCTCGGGCCCAGTTTTTTTAGGCTCGAGCTCGGCTCAAGGTGAGCTCGAGTTCGGCCCAAAAGCTTAAGAAGCTCGAATAACAAATATAAATTTTCATGTCAAAATTGTAACTTCTATGAAAGAGAGGGACTGAATATGTAGTTTTTTACATGGATAATTAGAGAAGCAAAAATTATAAAACTTATCCCACACTTTCTTACCCTTATGCAATTCTACCCTAAGTTTAGAAACTTTATCAATGAGTCATCATCTTCCTCAAGCCTGAATTGAAATATGAGAACAGAGCAAAGATGTGAGAAGAAATATGAGAAGTAGACTAATCAATGACGAGAGATGGGAGATTTAAGGGTTACCTTGGTATCAATGTCGTTGGATTCTAACTGACGTCGGATTTTAATCTGAGAATAAGGCTAATCAACGTCAGATCTGGGCGAGTCGTATTGTCAGAGCTGTCAGTTAAGGAAGGCTCTAGCTCCACCTTGCACCAGTTAAGAAGCCCAATTGACTAGCGATTGTTGGGTAAGGAAGGCATTGGCTTAAGGTGTCTCGAAAGTGTTGGCTTCAAGTTCAAGCGTCCGACCGACTACTCTAGTGCTCCCTGGTGTGACAAGGCAACGCTGGTCCCTGGTGGTCAGTGTGATGCTATCATCCTCGATTGGCAGAGTTCGGCCATCACCTGATTCTTCTTGCTTAGGGGTGAATAGCATATTAGGGCAGGGGCATGGTCACGTGGTTCATCTGAGAGGAAACTGGTGTCTGGTGGTCTCTGGAGGGAGTAGGGCGAGCTAAGGGGGGTGAAGGAAAGAGACTGAGGGGAATGGGTTGGGAGCCTGGGACGAACTACGGCCATAGAAGGGTACAACGGGCCAAATGGTAAACAGGCCCAATAAACTAAACATAGGGCCTGTTAGGCTCAAGGGCTTAAGAGGCCGAATACCTGTAGGCTCGAGTTCAGCTCGAAATTAACTCAAGCCTAATTTTCCCCTCAAACTCGAAAAAACCCAACTCAAAAAACCCTTATTCGAGCTCGAGCTTTACCCAAACAAAGCCTGGCCCTTTTTCACCCCTAATTGGAATAGTTAGGATTTAGAATTAGGTTTAGCGCTAAAATATCAAAAACCTCTGTAATATAATTTTTAATAAATAATTATATATGTAAAATCATAAATTTTATAATATATTAATACATATTCCTCATGTTGGTTTTATATGGAATCGAAACTAACCTTGAAAACCGATTGTTTTTTTATGGTGGAATCAACCTACAAATTTTGATCAATTTTTACTTAACTTAACCTAAACCATCCTTATGGAGTTAGGTAAACACATGTTTATACCTGACCCATGTTCACTCTTTATTGTTGATAAGCTCTTTGTTTTGTTCGTTTGTTCATACATAGAATCATGAAGAGCTTGGAATAACTCAAACTAGTTTACATACTCATTGTTGCTACGGAATTATAAGTTGTATAGGGCTCTTGAAATATATAAATAATGAAATGTTATACAAATATAACAAAAACATCATTTCAAATATCCCCATATAGTATTACCAATAAATTTTTTTGTTTTGTCAAACTTTTGGCTTATAAAGAACACATTTATCAAGTAGAAATATCATCATTACTTTAATGCTTTCTCTAGTTTGGTCCTGAAATAATACATTGCAATAATTATTCAGATACAAGAATGTCTGATTATATAAGTACCAATTTCATATAATTAGTGCCCAATATAAATTAAAAATAATTGTAATATTAGAAAAGTGAACAAATTTTTACTAAGGGTATCATTGTCTCTTAGGATGCTCATGAAGATTTTATTCCACTTCATTCAAGGAGTAATACTCAATGAAGAATAACTACATGTTTGGTATATAAATATAAGAAACATAACAATAATATAATATTATATGAAATCAAATTTGTTGTTAGGTGCTATATAAACCCGTTTACTTAATTACAGGGAAGTTATAAGTTTAACTAAATCAATTTTTTTTTGGGCATTCAGAAAGATTATAAGTGTAGAGATCTAGATAGTACATTTGGAAAGTTAGGGGAAAAGTGACTACTGCACAAAAGCTGGGGGACCTCGGCTGCATTTTGTCATCACTAGGGAGCCAAATCTAGAATAGAATGCGACCCCACTACTCAAACCCTAGTCATCCTTATGATATTCCTTGCGGGTAAATTGCACGCGTTACCCCCAACCTTTTAATTCTGTTTCTGTTCTAACCCCAACCTTCATTTTGTTCGTTGCACCTCCCTAACGTGGCTAAAACGTTCCATTTTGAACCTTTTTTTGGATGGAATCCGTTATATTGGATGGAAAATGACACGTTAACATAAGATTGTAGGGAAAATGTTTGTTTTAACCCTTGTAAACATTTCTCTTTACCAAAAAAAGCTTTAAAAATTTCAAATCTAGCAAGAAACCCCTTATGCTTCTTCCTCGTCATCTCCGCCTCCCTCTTGGAACAACCTCTCCGTTGTCCGCCTCCCTCACCTGCCGCCACTCTCATCTCTTCTCCTCGCCCTTCCCCTTCCTCCCTTATCTCCTTTCTCTCTGCCTCCTCCCTCCTCTCCGTCTCCTCCCTCATCTCCATCCTCTCTGCCTTCTTTCGCTCCTAATCAAGCAGTGCATCTGGGCAACCTAATCAAGTACCGTCGTCGCCTTGATAGCGTCGACGATCTTCATTCTATTATCCGGTTCTGTCTGCCTCTTCACCGATTCCATTTGCCTCTTCTCCTATTCCGTCTGCCTTTTCTTCGATTCTTCGATACTCCTAGCAACAGTGCTCCACTAGGTGCTGCCCCGTCGCCGCGCCAAGTCGAGCAACCCTTCACCCCGTAGCTGTCGCCCACTCATTTGCTTGGTAATCATTCCAGGCATTCACGATTCGTAGGTGCCCAACATGACTTTTCGATTTAAGCGAATGTGTTCATGGCCGGTGATCCGATTGAGGCAGATTCAAGGGTTGGAAGAAATCGTGGCAGTGGAAGGAGATGACTCAAGCGCTGACGCTGAATCGGCGTGACTCCAATGGCCGGTGCTCCGTTCATGTTAGATACGACGGCGTGACTCCAATCGGCGTGACAAACATTTCTCGGCATGTTGACGTTGGTGTGTTTTGGATCGCGACGGTGAACGGGTATCGCAATAGGAATTAGGGAAGGAAATCGGAAGAGGTATATAGATGGCGGTGGGGAGAGGGAATCAGAGGAGTGGGTGTGCGAATGGAGTACAAGGTTGTCGCAGGAAAGGCAGGAGAGGAAGGCTGAAGATGGGGCCACCGGAGAGGGCACCGTTGGGAAGGAAGGAGAGGGAGATTTGAAAATTTTATGGCTTTTTTTGGCAATGAAAATTTTTACAAGGGTTAAAACAAACATTTTCCTTACAATCTTATGTTGACGTGTCATTTTCCATCTAATATAACGGATTCCATGCAAAAAAGGTTCAAAATGGAACGTTTTAGCCATGTTAGGGAGGCACAACGAACAAAATGAAGGTTGGGGTTAGAACAGAAACAGAATTAAAAAATTGGGGGTAACGCGTGCAATTTACCCTATTCCTTGCACTTTACCAATTAGGCTGATTATGCGGAAACAACTAACTAAATCCATTTCCAATTCTCGGTATAACATCCCTAAAGTTATTGAAAATAAATATTAATTACTCTTTTCAAAATTATAATGAGGAAAAATATGTCATTTGGTCAACATTAACATAAAGAGTCAGAAAATTACTAGGGAATCTATCAAAGAAAAAAAGTTATGGAAAAGGGAAAGAAAAGATGGATTCAGAATTTTCTTTCTCCACGTATAAATGATAGAAAATTCCAAAAACCTTCTAATCAAGGTCTAAATACTTCATCTGGCCTTGAACTGGCTAAAAATAATCCATTAACTCCATAATGCTTCAGATTTTATCCATTAAAACTTTGAGAAAAATCATTTCTTTCTCCTAATGTAGGAGCTTTTACCCCAAATTAAATGTTCTAATGCATGAGATTTAATTTATTTTCTCTTCAACATGATCTGGATTGGTGTAAAGTTAAAATGCTAACATTGTGTTTAAATGTCTCACTCTGAAAATTATCCCAAATCTCTCTCACATGTTCCGTTTCTTTGTCCCGATGTATGAGATTTTATTTCCTTTTCAACATGATCTGAACTGGCAAAAAAATAAAATGACGATATTGTGTTTAAATGTCTAAATCTAATATATATTATAAAAGTAGAATGCACTTCATGTTTATATGATCTTTTCAATTAGCAGAGTAACTAATACAATACTATGATATCATGGATATATATTTAATTAGACATATTAATTAATTTTACAGTTTTACCCTTTTAATTAAAAGAGTTTCTCTCTCTTCAATATCTCGCTCTTCGATCTCTCACCGATTTCTCTTCGATCTCTCTCTGCTGACGCCACGCTTCAAAATCTCGCTGTCGGCTCCGCGCTTCGATCTCTCTGCACCGCTCTTCGTTGATGACTCCGACTCCGACGGTTCTCAATCTCCAATCTCCGCTGCTCTTGGATCTCTCTCCGGCGCTCTTCAATCTCTGTTCTTCACCGGTTCGCCGATCTTCGATCTCTCTCCGCTGCTTTTCGCTGGCGATTGAATCTCCGCTTTGATTGAATCTCTGTTCCAATTGAATCTCTGCTCCGTCGGCTCCGATTTCTCACTTAGAGCTGCTCCGATCTTTGTTCGCCAATCTTTGCCAACGATCAAATCTCCTCTTCAATCGAATCTCTGCTTCGTGGTTGCGATCTCGCGATCTCCGCTCTGATTGAATCTCCAATCTCCAAATTTTTATCAGATGGAGAAAAAGGTGTCAACGGAGAAGGCAGCGTACAAGCTTTATCGAATGGTGGCGACAAAGATCCATTCAACAACGATGGCGAGTCATAAGGACTATGACGATGGCGGAACCGGGCAAGAGATTGGTGGCCACGGCGGAGACGCTGGGCAAGAAAAAAGGAGATTGGCGAGAGAAGGAGAGTTTAGCTGCTGTTAATTGTTGTCCCAAAAAATAGATTTTATTTAGTAGCTATTATTTTATACATTTTTATATTTTACTTTAGACATATTTTGAGGGTAAAATCCATTTGTAGTCCCTTAACTTTTAGGTTCTTCCTAATGTGGTCCCTTAACTGTTTTTTTGTATCTTAAAGTCCCCTAACTTAAGAATCGTGTCCTATTGTAGTCCCAATCGTCAGATGAGACGTTATCTCTCACGAATTTTGCTGATGTGGCTTATGCTAACCCTGTTTTGGGTCCCATAATAAATTTTAGACTAGAATTGACAAAATATATAACTTTAGGGACTTAAAGGGCTAATTTCCCCCCTCCCCGCAGCCCTTTGCTCTGTCTCCCTCGTCCACCGCAATTCACCTCCGTTGCCCTTCACCTCCGCCGACCTTCTCCTCAGCTGCCCCCTCCTCCCTCTTCTGCGTCGCCGTCCTCTTCCGTCATCTCTCTCATCCTCTAGCCGCCATTGACGCCGACCCGTCGTCGGGAATTCATCGACCGATCGTATAGGATCAACATCGCTGCCAGCGCTCTGAGGCTTGATGTCGATAATCTGATTTATCTTCGCTACAACTTTCGGATCGCTGATAATATTCTAAGATAGGCTGGGAATCGTTACCTCTCCTCGTCGGACGGGTTGAAAGAACGTCCTCCGATTCGACCTCCGACGCCCATTCGAACCATCTAGGAACGCATTTGGGAACGCATCTGGTAGCCTTTCGTGTTTCGGTCGAGGGATGGAATGGTGGCGAGATCGAGGTGGCATCGGAGGTAATCACTCCCAGGCATTTGCGATTCCCACGCTTCCAGCATTTGCGATTCTTCGCTCGCTGTTCTCGACGTAGAGAGACATCCGATTCGATCGAGTTCGGCAAGAGAGATAGATGAGGTCGGCGAGAGAGAGGCAGAGGGGGAGAGACCCAGGCGAGAGAGAAGGGCGGAGAAAGAGAGGATGAAGGATGAGCAGATCAAAGAGAGGGGCAAGAGAGAGAGATGAGGTCGGCGAGAGAGAGGCAGAAGAGCGCTGGCAGCGATGTTGATCCTATACGATCGGCCGACAAATTCCCGGCGACGGGTCGGCGTCAATGGCGGCTAGAGGATGAGAGAGATGACGGAAGAGGACAGCGACGCAGAAGAGGGAGGAGGGGGCGACTGAGGAGAAGGTCGGCGGAGGTGAAGGGCAATGAAGGTGAATTGCGGCGGACGAGGGAGACAGAGCAAAGGGCTGCGGGGAGGGGGGGAAATTAGCCCTTTAAGTCCCTAAAGTTATATATTTTGTCAATTCTAGTCTAAGATTTATTATGGGACCTAAAACAGAGTTAGCATAAGCCACATCAGCAAAATCCGTGAGAGATAACGTCTCATCTGACGATTGGGACTATAATAGGACACGATTCTTAAGTTAGGGGACTTTAAGATACAAAAAAATAGTTAAGGGACCGTATTAGGAAGAACCTAAAAGTTAAGGGACTACAAATGGATTTTACCCCATATTTTGATATTTATTTAAACGTTTTTTATTTATTAGTTTACACACTTCTATTTTCCGGAAAATGAACGGCGTCGCGAGATTCGAAACAAATGGTTAGGGGCGAGGTGAGGGTATTTTGTAATTTTTTAAATAATTATTTAGACACTTTCAAATATTGATTTAAATGCTTTTAAATTTCTATTTAGACATTTCTTTTATTATTTTATATATACATTTTTTTATTATGAAAATAAATTGTTTGCGTATTGTTTTAGATATTTTATCACTTTTCTTTAGACACTTTTACACATTCATTCAGACAATTTTTTATTATTTCAATTAGTTATTTTGAAAGAGTAAATTGTCTATGTATTGGTCAGACACTTCTAAATATTTCTTTAGACACTTTTACACATTCATTCAGACACTTTTTTATTGTTTCAATTAGTTATTTTTTAAGAGAGTAAATTGTCTACGTTTTAGACATTTCTAAATATTTCTTTAGACACTTTTTTATATCCATTTAGACACTTTTCATTTTTTTGAATATGACATATGATGTATATGACAAGATCATGACGTATAATAGTTTGGTGGCGGTACTAGAAGAGACTGTAGTAGCAAGTCGGGGTTTTTTGTAGAGAATAATATTTTAACTAAGGCTATTTTTGTTAATTTTTTTGATGATTTATACCTTATATATAGAAGATTAAGGGATGGGTTAGTAGGTCTAATTAGATATAGGTGCATAATAAAAGAACTACTAATACAATGACACATGACAATTTAATTATTTTATGAAAGAATTTCATATATTTTTATTCTGTCTTCTCGATTTTTGCCCTTGCATAAAAGCACGTTGTTTTGGTTATGTAATCAGAGAAAACATTGTCATTTTCTTCTATTTGAATTTATCCCAAATAATACAATGTTCCTCATTAATTTCTATGATATACGTTAGAAGGAAACTCATAAAGTCAAATTAAAAGACATTACAGAAATCGCGCGTTTAGACAGGAAGGTCTATCTTATCACCTACTTCTCATTCTCTTCCCAGGAGATTTTGATTCTCAAATATTGCTGGTTCTTGCCGTTAGAAGTTGGTCTCCTTTTAGAAGGCAAGTGGCTCAATCTTGCGCGACATCGGCGTCCTTCAACAAGTAGAACTTCCCGATACTGTAGTCGGAGCTTCTATAACTATGAATAGCAAAAATTGATCCAATCCGAAGACCTGATCTGACCTGACCCATTTGAATTTAAGTCTAATCTGATTCGATTTGGCTAGAAAAGTTAACGGTCAGAATTTAATTTGAACCCGAACCCGATTAAAGTGAAATCTGAGAAAATCTGAACCTGAACCTAACTTGACCCTAATCCGAAATGATCGATGATTAAATCTGACAAGACCTAATTTTAACTAAAATCAATATAAAATGTATGATCGGTAAAGAATTTAGAAAAATTATAATTTAATATATATGAATGAATTTCTTTTATTCTATTAATTTGTTTTACATTGTGGAGTGAGCAAGTGAAAGTTATGAGAAACGATTAGTGAAACGGTAATAGAGAAATAAGAATAATTAAATTTCAGAAATTATAGTACCCCTTTCTTCCCATATTATTTGAAATACTTGATTTTTTTAATATTTTAAATTTAATTTATTCATATTACTCTCTCTATCTCAAATTCTTTGCATTATTTATATTTTAATAATTAATTTATAATTTTTTGTTTTCAACATTTTAATATATAAATAAAAAATTTTATACATGAATGATAAATCAAGGCTTATAATTTTTAAATATATATATATTATTTTTTTATTTTTTTAATAAATAATAATATAAGTAAATTCAAGTCAAACTAGTCAAAAAAGTTAAATGGAGCAAAGAAAATGGGAAGAAAGGAGATTATTTGTTAAAAAAATAATAATATAAATAAATTCAAGTCAAACTAGTCAAAAAAGTTAAATGGAGCAAAGAAAATGGGAAGAAAGGAGATTATTTGTTAAAAAAATGTCTAGTTACATTAAATTTTAATTAAAATTAAATAAAAAAATTGAATCAATTCAGCCATTTCAACTTATGCATCAGTGAACCAAGTAAACCCGACAATCAAGTTAGATATGATCTAAGACTCGATAACCCGACTTAATTGAATCCGAAGCTAAATAAACCTGATCTGACCTAACCCGAACCCAAATAATTTGACCTGAATATGATATGGACCCGAATATATGCTAACTCGATTAAACATAAATCTGAATGGTCTGATCCAAACTTGACCCGACCCACCCAATTGTCATCCCTATCTATAACTAGTTCTTGATCTTGAAACCAATTAACCGGATAGCCTTTAGATATTTTATAGATTGCGTTTTCATAATTGTTTTGCTCGAGCTTTCTTTGTTTACTGCAAGAGAGGTTCCATTAAAAGATCTAATGGTATTCATATGTTATATGGGTGGTGCCCGTAGAAATGATATTTAGAGATGTCTAGTATTTTTATTTTCTATGATCCTGTATTGATAGGGTAAAATACTGTTGCACGCATAAATTTTGTTTGCAAAAATTACACCATGAAATTAATTGTAACACAAATTACTATATTAAAATTTAGAATAGAGATTTTGGGGGATTGACTTTCTAGTGTGCTTCTCACGTGCACAATCCTCTGATTAACACTTCGAGCTTTTGGTGGAGACATGAACGGTTTCTTCACGAACACAGACTCCGAATTTTGTCTTGCATGAACACGAACCGAGGTCCCTGCCACTTCTTTCGGTTTGAGATTTTATGTTATACTCCTTGGACTTGAGGGCTTAGGGCAATGTCCGCCGCTTTCTTGCCACTTTCCTTGGAGTTTGACTTGATGCAACACAAAAATGAATCCTTCAAGTTTCTCGCTACTTCCGCTAGATCTGGACTTGAACTTGATGCAATGCTGTCCCGCATTCTTCACGTTCCTCGCCGCTTTCGCCGAATCTAAACTTGAACTTGATGAAGCACCGTCCCGCGTTGTTTACGTTACTCACTGCGTTCTTCAAATTTAGCATTGAAAGTGGGATTTGATATTCTTTGAACTTGATTTCTCCTTTCACCGGGCGTTTTGTGTTTGATTGGCTTGAAGAGCTAGAGAAAACTTCTTGTAGAGATATTTTTTTTCATCTCTAATTTTTTTTGCTTCTCCAATTCTTTTTTTTTTTCTTGGCCTTGAGGCCTATTTATAGGTATAGAAAGGAGATGATTTGGTTCAAGAAAATCACACGTGACAATTATCATATATTTATCTCTTGTATGTATTTTAAGAGAAAATAAATATGATAATTATCTCTCATTAATTATCCAATTTATTTGATTTAAAAATATAATTAATGGAACATTCTAGAATATTTGGGTTAAATGATGAGCTTTAATAATTTTGGATTTTGATGCCCAATTTTGCCAAAATGGACTTTGGTTAAGATAACATAATGAGTCTTCAATCGGGGTCTTTGTTGCGTGCTTTTGGGTTCCAAAAAATTAGGTTTCTTGAATTTATAGTTTCTAAAATTTGATAGACTTTTAAATTTTGGACATCAATTTAAAAATGGGCTAGACAATTAAATTGAGTTTAATACATATTTAATCCAATTAAATTTTGATGTCTATAACTGATATGATTGATTACTTAAATTATGTATGTATCTCTGATTCACCAATGATGTACCAGATTTATCAATTCGGTCACAAGCTACAACTGCAATTTACTCATCACCACTTTTCATCTAATTTTGAAAATTAGATGAACTTATATTCTCTTAAAGTCTTAGATTAATTAATTTGTTTTTTCAATACGAAAATAGTAAAACAACTTGGTCAAAATAAGTATAATTCAATCGCTCAATCATTCAAATGTTCTTCTAGTGTGGCCAAAGATTATTTCTATATACTAAAAGGGTTAAGGGTAATTATCGTAAATATAACCAATTATAGTCCTATAAAAAAATTGCCATTTTATTTTTCTTTTTGTTTCAATTTGAAGATGGTAAACCTCTCATTCAATTCAAAAAATTTTCGAACTCTGGTTGGTCTCAAAGATTATATACTATCAAAGAAATCACTACAAGAGAAATGAGCTTTTGCTATGGAAAATATCATAGGCGAATCATAGTAAAAACACATTTACTAAGAAATTTACCATTGCAAGTGATCATCTCGAAAATCTTTATCACAAAAAGCAATTGTCGTAATATCGAGGTAATACTGCTACGATTAAAATCGTCGCAAATTCCTTTTATGATTTTTATAGGGACGATTTTGTAATAATTATGCGTTACATATCTGCGACGATTATACAAAACAAAATACTGTAAGAATATTAAAATGTTAATTAATTAATCAAACTAGAATATTGTATTAATTGTTTTGTTTTTTAATTATTGATTTTAGTAATTTAATTAATTAAATTAGTATAATATATTTATTATATATTAGAATAGAATATAATATTAATATTATATTATATAAATATTAATAATTTACATAAACATGTCAATTAAATATAGAAATATGGAAAAAAAAACCTAAACCGTAATTTACATCAATAATATAAACATCACTATTGTGGTGGTAGAAAATGACTACCATGCGTAGCCTTATTATCAGCTTTAGTCCCGGAGGACCCAATCTGCAATCCGGCAAGAATAGAGTAGGTCGAAATAACTTCATTCTTGATTAGCTCCTTATGGATAGCGTTTACTGTAGTGTTTGTCTGGCATTGGATCTGGTCCGCCATGTTAGAATTAATCTGAGCAATCTCTACCTTCAACTGATCAACTTTAGTCATCTGAGCATCAGTGCATGACTACAAAAATATAGTTTAACTCCTCAAACTTTTAATATTTTCATTGTTAATCCATAATTACCTTTTTTAATCATACAACAAATCATAAAAAAAAATCATGTAACAAATCATGCTAACCCATTATCCAAATTATCATAGCCAAAATGATAACAAAAAATCAAAAGCAAATATCATAACAAATCATAAATGAAACCCAGCTTTTTAAACTCGGACCTTTTGATGAGAGAAAGGAGATTCGGCCAGAGGATATATAGGGTGGAGGAAGGCTACAGTGGAGGAGATGGAGCCGAGAAGAGATTGCACGGTTGGCGAGATGGAGGCAAGAGGAGGGACACACTGAAGGAGGCATAAGGTGATAGATACGACAGAGGATGGACTCAATGAAGGACAGATGTGACAGAGGAGAGACAGCAACAGTGCGGCATAGATGGCGGAGGAAAGGGATTACGATAAAGGAGAGTGAAGAGAGACGGCGGATGGGAGAGATTGGAGAGACAATAGAAGGTTAGGGTTAAGGTTAGGGGGGCAACATAGGGAATGAGAGGAGATGAGAATGATTGGTGAGGAATGAGGGTTACGGGAATGGAAAGTGGCAGAGATGGGCAATTAATATCACTATTTGCGATGAAATAAATCATAGCTAATATTTGCTATGATTTAGCCTCGGTTCTTTGTAGAATTAGGGCCAAATCATCACAAAAGCCTTGCGATCCCCACGTGGCACAATTTAGTTTGTTAATTGTGCTACAATTTTACTATGATATAAATCATTAGGGTTCTCCTGCCTAAATTTTCCTAGAAAATTTCAGATTTCCCTCCCTTTTGTTTATATCTTCCAATGATTTAGCCTCGATTGTTTTTTCTCCCATGATTTACTCTCAATTTCTTATTTATTAATATGATTTCCAACGGCATTCAATTCCTATTAGACTACAAAATCTTAAAATTCTTCTGTTAAATTGAAAATTAATGAAAAGTTTATGCGATATGTTATAGTAATTATTATCAATGGCTAAACCCTAAACTAATTTTCAAATTATTGGAAATCTAATTTAATGAAATAAATAGCTTAACAACCAATTTCATTATTTTCACAAATTTCTACAAGATTCTTAAACTTACTAAATATGGAAACTTCAAAAGAGATTATACTTTCCAAATATAAAAACCCTAGAAACTGAAAAGTTTAAGGTTTTTTGGTTAGTGTTTATAGCTAGGTCAGTTAGTGTTAATTAGGGTTAATGTAGGGTTAGTGTTTAGGATCAACGTTATGTTAGTGTTTAGGGTTAAGGTTAGTCTCCCAAAAGTTGAGAGTTTCTAAATTTGGAAGTCTCCAAAAAGTTTGGACTTAGGGTTGGTGTTTACTACTAGTTGCTAGTATTAGAGTTAGTGTTAGGATGAGTGTTTAGAGTTTAGCCTTTAGGGTTATGAATGAGTGTTAATGTTTAGAGTTAATGATAAGGTTTAAGGAATTTACTTTTAAGTTTAGGATGAGGGTTAGTGTTTAGGGTTTAGTGATTTTGGATTTAGGGTTAGTGTTAGTAGTGTTAGTGTTTAGAGTCAAGGGTTTAGGTTTATTGTTTCGGGTTTAGAATTTCAGGTTTCGGGCTTAGGGTTTATGTTATTGTTTAGGATTTAGGGTTTAGGGTTTAGGGTTTACGCTTTGGGTTAGTGTTTAGGGTTTAGGGTTAAGGTTAGGGTTTAGGGTTTAGGATTTAGAGTTTTTGAATTTAGGGCTAGTGTTAGTCTTTAGAGTTATGGTCAGTGTTTGGGGTTTAGGGTTTAGAGTTTTTGGATTTAGGGTTAGTATTAGTGTTTAGAGTTATAATCAGTGTTTAGGGTTTAGAGTTTAGGATTAGGGTTAGGGTGTAGAGTTTAAGGTTTGGGAAGTTGGGGATTTAGAGTTTTAGGGTTTGGGATATTAGGGATTTAGGGCTTAGGGGTTAGATCATGGGGAGATTGTAGTAGATTTTCCTACGATTTTGTTATGCATTTTTGCTACAATTATTTTTGTAGCAATTTTTTCACAACTTTTCCTTCCAAAAATCCTCGCTAAATCATTTGAGATGATTATTTTCATCACAAAATGTTCATTGTAAACTTGTCTCAAATGATTATTTTTGCAATGATTTTTACTGTAGCAAATGATTTCATAAGAAAATCATGCCAATTGTGGCCATTTACTAGTCTGCACAAGTGTTTGCTACGATTTTACTTTGATAGCTATTTGCTTCAATTTTTTTCGTCATAGTAGATCATCACAAAAGCCCATCTCTCTTGTAGTGATTGAGCGATCGAGAAAAAGAATTGTAAAGTACACCTCATAATAAAGGTAGTGGTGGCTATTGGGCCAATCAACTCGGGCTTGACTTGAACCCGGCTTGGGTCAAACCCAAGCTCGGCCCTGCATGGATCAGACTCGGATATTGGCAAGGTGAATATGGGTCTAAAGGGGGACCATCGAGGCAATTAACCTAGACTGGACTACGACTCGGACGAGCCGGGTTGACAGTTTATGCAGGCCACCATGGGCTGTTTTGAAAAATTTTAAAAATTTGGCAAAATGATAGCTTGCCCCCTTAATGGGTCCAAATTATTATTTTTTTTTGCCCTAAACTTTTTTACCCTCACGCAACAGCCACTAACGGCTAGTTATTGAGGCCTTTTTGGGCAAAACACATTTTTTCTTCTCTTATAAATAGGCAACCTCCTATCAACACTTTCCCACATCAATACTTCTTATCTAATCTCCTCCTGCAATATTCTCTCATTCTCTCTATTAACTCTCTCCAAGTTTTTTAATCTTTCACTAATATTTTCTTAATTTTCTTATAATCATGTCTTCATGTATTAAATTATTTTCTTCCACTAATGGCATCACGAGAGAAGAACTCTGGCAAGGGCAAGGGTGTTGCCTCCTCCTCATCTGGTATTGAGGTCAAGTCATTTTTGCGAGGGCGTTTGTTTGGAAAAAACTGAGGCCCATATACACAAGAAGTTGCTGACGATGATCCCAACATCAACATGTTAGCATGCGACTTAGGCCTCGATGATCAACTTTCCGATGAAGACATCGTGGAAGTTCCATCGACCCAAGTGAATGTTAAGGGGTCCCAACTAACGCCACATAGCAAGCAACCCGAGGAAACCCGAGGAAAGAGCGGGAATTTGAAGGCTTCCGTTGAATACATTTTGAACATGTTTGGGAAGGTAACATGAAGTATGCCAAGTGCAAACACTGCTCGAGCAACTTCACACACAAGTTGAACTTTGGGATGCATAACTTCATGCAGTACTAAAGTAAAGTCCATGGAGATATCGGGGGCATATCTGGTGGATAGACACAATTGACAGGCGTTGGGAGCTTCGACGGTCTAGGTATTTTGCAATATAACCCAAAAACTGCTAGGCAAGGTCTAATTAATTAGATGATAATTATGGAAAAACTGTTTAGACATGCTAAGGATGAGCACTTAGAAAGATTTATCCAAAAAAATCTAAATCCTGCTTATAATAAATTGTCTAGGCAAACGGCCATGAGAGAAAGCTGTAAACTTTATAAATCTAGGAGAAGTGATTTGCAAGCATATTTTTCTACCATTGATCATTGTCTATCATTTACATCCGATATGTGAATATCTCCAATAAAACAAAATTACTATTGTGTCACTGCTCATTGGATTGATGATGATTAGGTTATTCAACAATGAATCATTACTTTTAAATGTATAGAATCTGATCATATGAGTTGGAACATTTTCAACTGTATTATTGAAAGTCTGCAGGAATTTTTTGTTACCAATAAATTTTTGTCTATTTCTTTTGATAATACTTCAAACAATGATTCGGCCATAAAAGAATTGGTAAAAGAAATAAAACTATTGCTTGATAGAAAATTATTTCATCTTCATTGTTTGTGTCACATTTTGAATTTATGTGTTTAAAATGGTTTACAACAATTGAAAAATGAAATCGGGTCAATTTGGAATGCTTTACTTTTATTAAAATAAGGAACAAATTGGCTGGTGATTTTAAAAAATTTTTATATTAAAAATGGGGTGAATTTTTTGTGGAAAAGGTTTAAAATAGATTGCCCCACTTGATGGAACTCAATGTTTGAAATATTAAATGAAGCCTAACCATGGGAAAATCTTTTGACTCGGTTTGTGAACTCAAGAGTACAAGTTGAATGGCTAACTGACGAGGTTTGGGAAAAATGTTTTCCGTTAGTTAAGTTGCTTAGATATTTTTATGAGGCAACAAACTTTTTCTCCAGTGTTTATTATCCAACCGTGTACCAAGCAATGTTATATTTTGTAAATATCATCTATGTTTTCAACCAATGCATGGATGATAAGTTTTTGCAACCAACTGTTAAAGCAATACAAAAGAAATCACTTGATTATTTTCAAGAGATTCTGCAAATTTATCTTGTTGCATGTGTATTAGATCATAATGTCAAAATGACGGGTTGTCTGCAATTATTAGAAGCATACTATCATACATAGTTATGACAATCACAAGTTTCTACACTTACTATTTCTGCTGAAGCTGACCACAATTTGATAGAGTTAGAAAAACTCTACTCTGTTAAACATTATGATAAGGTTGGTCATCCGATCCAACATCCACTCGATATTCCACCTCCTCCTCATCACCAAGGTTCAACCTGGTGACATAGATTCTTAAACGACTGAGACCCACAAACTTGGCATTGGTGGAATAAAATGACTACCTCTGCATTTCATTTGAAAATAATGATGAAGGCATCCTCAAATGGTGGAAGAATAAGATATGAAGATTCCCGATCTAGTCCATATTGGCACAAGAGATCTTGGTAGTTTCGGCCTCAACTATCGCCTCCAAGGTTGCCTTTAGTTCAAGAAAAATTGTCATCTCAGAGAAACGGGTAAGGCTTACACCTGGGGCCATTAAGATTTGTGTTTGCAACCAGGATTGGGCCCTTGCTGCTCTAAGGAAGCAAGACATGAAAAGCTCGAATGATGAGGTCCCTTCTAATGATGAGACACAAGAGTAGATTGTAGGTTTTCATTACAATTTTTAGATTGTTATTGATCTGATTATACTGTTAAGCACATATCTTAGGCTTTACATTCCCCATTTTTTTCCTAAAATATTTCCTTATTTTCAAGTGTAAGACACGTTCTAAATTATGTAAGTGTCATTTCTCTTTAAATAAAAACATGTTTAATCAAATTACACTCGAATAACGTTTCAAAACATGTTACAACACATTTCTCACAAATCCAAAAAAACATGGCCCAGCTTGGACCTGCCCAGCCTCGGCCCAAGCCCAACCCACTTGGAGGTGGGGCGTGCCTGTAATGCCCGGACAATCCAAAGTGATTAGGTCCTGGGTTAAATGGATTTAGAGCATAAGAATTTTTCCTTAATCGGGAATTTAGCTCAATTAAATTGAGGAGACAATATGGCATGTGCATAATTGAGTGTTGAACATCTTAAAAATAAGCTTGGCTTAGGCCAAGAGAAATAGTAATGAAAATGGTGGTTTTTAAAGATAAGGGACTCAATTGAACAAAGGGATTTTTAGTGGTTGGGCTCAATTGCCCAAAATTAGAAAGTTAGAGGACTAAAGGGGGAATTAGGCCATTTTAATGGCCTGGGATGCCTTGGCCAGCCATGCCCCTCCAATTCCCAATATTTTATGTCACCTCCCTCCAAATCCTATTATTTAAATCCACCTCCCACCCTTAGTCATCACCTTGGATTCTTTCTTCACTTACTTTTGACTTTTTCTACCAAACTTACCCAAAAGTCTTCTAATTAGTCTTCATTTCTTTTAATCTTGTCTCCTACTCATTTCAAACACATTATTAATTTCCTACTATTTTTAATTCACCTCCCATCCTTAGTCAAGACTTTGGATTCTTTCTTCACCTACATGTCTCCTACTTTTGACTTTTTCTACCAACTTACACAAAAGTCTTCCAGTTAGTCTTCCTTCCATTAAATCTTATCTCCCACTCTTCCAAGCACATTATACACTCATTTTCCTTCCCATATGGCTGGCCATCACCTTCCCACACATTAAAACATAATCAATCTACTCATTCAAAGCCAATTGCTCTTAAACTCTCTCATTCTCTCTCCATTTTCTTCCATACCAAGTCTCACCATTCCAAACACATTTCCAACTCTTTTCCTCATCTAAATATTCGTATTCGTCCATAGATAGAAATAATCATTCCTCAAATTAAAACCAAGTATTCTTGGTTGAATTCAAGCTCTAAGACCATAAAGAGCAAGAATCAGGTGAAGAATTCAAAGAAAACCAAGGAGGAAAATTCGGCCATTTCCATTTCTTGGAGGTTTTAAGCTCTACTCAAGGAACTCTTTGTGTGATTGAGTTTCTAAGTTCATTAGAAGCAAGAAATCAAGAAGAAGCTTGAAGAACATCAAGCACAAGAAATTGGCCTTACCTCTTCTGTGAGGTTCTGTAAGTGTACACCAAGTGTTCTTGGTATTTTGTGTTATTTGAGTTAATCACCAAGTGTTCTTGGTACCTTATGGTTACTAATAAAATTTGGCCCATCTTGGTTCTTATGCTAGAAAACAATTTCTAGAGTCAACAAGCAAGGAAAATGAAGGAAAATAAGCTTCTAAAGCTTTCGGTGTTGTGGGTAAGGATTCCTATACTCACTTTATTGCATGGCCTAGTTCCATGGATTTTTTGTGTGAGTATTCGGGCCCCTAGGTGATGGTCAAAGAACCATGTGATCCTAGGAGTGCTAAGAGGGCTTAAGTTATGTTATTGCTTCGGCAATTCTGTTTTGCTCATGAGCTAAGTTAAGTAAGCAAGCATTATGGGCTAGGAGTTAAGGCGGCCACCTTAATTCCTATGCTAAGTGAGCTCTCCGAAAACATTAAGTATATGAAATTAATGAATTAAAACTTGAGGGATGCTTGCTGCCCTTCTGTGAACAAAGTGTTAAGTGGTGTGTGTTTGTGTGCTTCTTTGATTTGTTGTGCATGCTAACCCCCGATTATGATATTATTGCTATATGCATGTATCTTTTTGTTTTCTTTGTCTTTATGTTTTCTTTGCAGGAATAAGGATTATTTTTCCATTACATTCTTGGCATATGTTAGGCCTTGGAGGCCATAAGTTAGGCATTGGATGCCACGGAATCCTTATTGAGTTTTATAACTCACCCGCCCTACTCTACTTTTGTAGGTAAAGGTTTGCTTGAAAGATCAAGCTAAGAGTCTTGAGTACTCTTTCTGTATGCTAAGGTTGGATTTGTGTATGGTATTGCTCAAAATATTCTAAGTATTCTAAGTATATAAGTTGCTTGTAAACAAGCTAAAAAAAAATGTGGACTTTCTGTGCAGGACTTGAAGTCTTAGAATTGTGGGAACAAGGTCTATTAAGGTGGAAATTTGTGTTCCATGGCTTTGTGGATTTATGGCTTGCTTTTAAGCATGTTTTTGTTGGTCTAACTTTAGTGACCAAATTATGGACTTAGCTAAAATTTGGCCAAACTTGGCTTTGGGCTTGTATTATGGACTTGGACATTTTTGGGTATTTTTATTGCTTGGTGGACTTACCAAGGCCCATGCATGAATTTATGGGTTATGTTTTCATGAAACTTGAAGCATGTTGAAATTGGGCTTAAATGTACGTTTTGGGCTTAAATAAGAACTTGGAAAATTTAATTTTATTCTTGGTTAATTTTGGGCCATATGCATGTTAAGTACTAAAAGGCCCATAAGCCCATGTCTATGTTGAAAGCATGCAATGTTTGGCTATGTATGCTCACTTAGTAAAGAACATGCAAGTAAACTTAGAAAAAGCATGAAATTGGATGCTTGTGTAAAGTTTAGCTAATAAGAAATTTAAGTGCATGTATGTGAATTAATACATGCGTAAGCATTAGTTGCATCTAAAGGCATTAAGTGATTATGTGCACTAGTGAACACCAAAACACATAAGCATGCAAAGCATATGCATGAAAATAAGTTTTTAAACTTAAGTTGGTGTTTTGGTTGCCATGCATATTCTTGGCTAAGCTTGGTAAAGACCATGAAAATGAACACATGAAATCCACATAGGTGCTAGCTTGTTCTGAGAGCACTTCAACTTAACCTTAATTAAAAAACTTAACGAGCTAGTACCGATAAGTATCCTGGGGTTCGTGCCCATAAGTCTTAGTGAGTTTTAAAAACCCCTTCTGTGTAATGAAAACTTCCGCTGCATGTTTTAAGAAATCAGGCCCAAATGGGCTAGGGGCAGTTTAGGGCACAACAGTGCCGAAGTTCGAGAATCCCAACCCAAGCCTAGGTGGGCTAGGTCGGGTCAGCCCACCAACCACTACTAAATAAAGATTTGGGCACATATTTATTAGATCTCAGACATAATACTAAATAGTGGGTTTAGCAAAAATTATTTTCAAGCCATGAAATTTTTTTATTTTGGTGTGTGTATGCTTACTTACATATGTTTTTATATTTAATTTCTTTGATATTACCGATATTAACCTTCGAATTCATATTTCACCCATTAGTTGTGTGATATTGATAAGTATAAAACCGATTCTTTGTAACAAAGGAATGTAACAAATAATCGAACAATCTCCCTATTAAATTGCCATGATAAATTAATTCCAAACCAGATCCTAATTTCTATTCAAATAGTTGGAACTAATTATGTAAAGGCTCTCCTAGTGTTTCCTCTACTTTGAATGTTGAAGTAAGTAAATCCCAAGTTATTTCCCTCAAATAAGTTTTATTAAGTAAGGAAAGCAAGTTAAGTAAGGTTAAATTGGGTTCCAAAGTGTAATGGGCACCTAAAAGGCATGGAGGGTAAAATGGTAATTTTGGCCCAAGCCAGTGGCATGACTGTAATTTCATTAAAATTAGGTTCATGCAAGTGTTTTGAGCTAATTTATTTAAGACCATAAGTGTTTACAGCCATTTGAATCAAACTCAAATTATAGTGGCTTAAGTGGCTTAAGGGCAAAGTATCTGGGTAAAAAAAAAAAATTTCTATAGGACCAAGGTGTGATGGTTTAGTGGAGGTTTAAGTGGCCTAAGTGAATCAAAGTTAAGTTTACTGGCCAAAGTGTCAAGTGGAAGATAATTGGGCTAAGTTGGAGAAGTTGGTTCTATTTGAAAGAATGGGGTGTATTCATCATCTCCCCCATTTGCCATTTTCGTGGCTCTTTCTCCTCCATAGCTCTCCACCTTCAAACCTCCTATTCTAGCCAAAATTCCATGAAATTTGAACGTTCAAAAGTTATCCCAACAAGCCCTTAACTCATTTTTGGTGGAATTGGTGCATTTGGAGTTGTTCTTGCAAGTTTTTGGTTCAAACCCTAAGGTAAACATCTTTGATCCTTGTGGGTTAGTTCTAAGCTTGTTAAATGGTTAGAAATGGTCTTAATTTTGTGCCCTTGGTGTCCAATTTGATTGAATTCAAGCTTGGAACTCAAAGGAACCCAATGGAGCTCAAGTGTGCTTGTTGCTTGTTTCGTGCTTTAAGGATGATTTGAGGTAAAGGATTTAGGTTAATTCAGTTCAAATAATGCATAGAAATGTAGTATTACATGTGGGAATGAAGTAAAAACAAGGGCCCATGTGAATTGGCCTTGGGATGGGAAAGTTTGAGCAAGTTTCGTACAAGTTCGCACACTGTCATGCAATGCTGTAGTGCATTGGCAACACGTCACTGTTGGAGATGCCATTTGGCAACCGGCGATGCAAATTGGAGACACGTCACCATTAGACCTCAGGTATTCCAAGTGTTGATGCCTTTGGCGACGCGTGACCGACGGCATTGCCAAGGTATTAGTCCCTTAAGCTTGGGACATCCTAAGAATGTCTCAAATTCTTAGTTATCATCCTTAGGCTAATTTAAGATGTTCCATAGCCTCGATTGGGTATAGAACTCATTCCTAAGTTGGGAATTATGCATTATTTAGGTGGTAGCTAACTAGTATGGTTAAGGTAGCGTAAGGAATGGTGGCTAAGGAAGTTGAAGTGCTTATGTTACTAAGGGAGCATTAACAGGATTAAGGCGGGTTTCAAACTCTTTGTTGGCCCAAGTGGGAGGTCTTAGACCTTTAGGCAATCAAAGGAAACCTAAGAGGATCCCAACTAAACCTTAAGGTTTGGTAAGTGGGCCACTAAAAAGCCCTAAGCTAAGCACGAAGAGATTTGCAAGTTGAACCACATAAGGCAGCTACCCTGCACAATAAGTTAAGGGAAGAGACAGGTAAGGAAGTAATAAGCAGTGACTTACTCTAAGTAACTAATCAATGGCGGGCTAGGGTTGAGTAAGTGACGACTTACTCTATGGTGCTCATAAGAGGACTTCATAGGGTTAGTTAAGAGCTAGTATAGGATATGAGGGCTAGTATCCAAGTACCCAGCCGTATGAGCTCACAACAAGTCTAGCACCTACGGGTGTAAAGAAGTCTTAAGTGCATTTGCATGCACATATTTCATTCATTCATCCACTCATCCATTATTTGCATTGTTTGTTATTGTTGTTATCTGTTAGTGTTGTGCCCAAAAGCCAATAATTCGATTATTGTATTTTTTGCACATTGAGCCATGATATTTTATTAAGGCATTAATCCAGCAATTATGTTTGTTGTTTTGTTTCTGCGTAATGTAATAAACATAATTGTAACCCTAGAATAATGATATTCTCAAACGTCCCTAGTATAGTATTATTGTGGAGCGGGTTGTAATAATACATAACGACTGGCATATGTGGAGACTAATATGAGATATGTAGTCTACATATGGGTACAAGTTGGAGAACTTGTGTACTGGACCAACCCACTATGAGAACACTACATGGATCGTTATATGAGTATCATAAGTGATTCTCATAGTGATCATGGTATATGTAGTCCTTCGACCTAAGATCATCAAGGTTCCCTACATGTGAGTCACATACTTTGATACTTTCCTTTGTTGCTCGTAACTGAGTTAACTTGAAGGAGGTCATTGGGTATGCCACATATCATGCGGAGGGATTTGTATGATCAAGATGAGATTTGTCCCTCCTATGTAATGGGAGTGATATCTTTGGGCCCCTTGATAGAGTAAGACTTAGAAAATGCATGGCCATGCTCGGATGAGTTGATATACGATATCAATGTCATCAGTTTAAGTTGGTCTACTCGGTAATCAAGAAACCAAAAATTGGGCTATACGAGAGTGACACATTCCATGTCTCGTGCTTAGTCTTGATATCTTGAACAAAGGGACAATGGCATATATCTATAATGATCATAAAGGTTTAGTCAAATCACCGACAATCTTGTCACTTGGGTAGCAATGATGTGTTGCTAGACACCACTCTTTGCTTATGATCATAAATGTGATTTATGATCATTGCCAACGTGGTAAGAGCCTATTGGGTTGCACACTTAGAACTATTTGGATCATTAGAGTGCGTGGGCTAATTATTTGGGTTATGGTTTCACAATAATTTCGTATTAATAATGGGCCCAAGAGTTGAGCCATTATTAAGCCCAAAATTGAAGCCTAATTGGATTAGGGCTTTGAAACCCATTAGGCTTGGAAGTCTCACTATAAATATAACTTTTAGTGAGAAATTCGCAGCTTCTTGCCTTAGCCTCACAAAAGGACAGCCGCACTCTTCTCTTGCAATTCCTTGGAGGACGCAAGCTAGCACTGTGAGCACAAGAGAAACGCATCTGTCGGGACGTGGTGGAAGCGTGGTGATCCTGAGAGGCTCGTGTAGATACCATAGAGAGCTTGAACACGTCAACTGTTCAGGTTTTGTGATTCAACTTTACAGTTGAGTGAGAGATCTCAACCAAAAATTAGGTATGCAAATTTTCGAACACCCGGTTTACCCCGTTTCACTTGGATCCTGGAAGGTTTTGGTTAAATTTCACTGCGCTGTTTGGCTCCCAAAACCCAACATTATCTTTGTTTCTGGTTGCGTTGTTGATTGCTTGCTTCTCTTTGTATGTTATATATATATATATATATATATATATATATATATATATATATTTGTATGTTTGTTGTGCTTTGCATGTTGCATTTTTTCCCCCTCCAGGTATCAAATCCTTTACTGAGTACTTTTGAATACTCACCCATTAAGTGTTGTGCAAGTTAAGGGGGCTAGTCGGGCTTAACAGTTGGTAAGGGGCAGCTGCTAAGGCTACATTTTATTGGATTGAAGGTATTCTCTAAGTAGGTAACTTTGCATTTCTAAGTGACTTGTGGCATAAGCTAGTACTGACTAAAGTGTTTACCTTACAGTTTGAAGCTAAGTGAGTACAAGGAAAGCGTGGTTCATTACTTAAAGCTAGCTTACTTGGGTGAAGAGCTAAGGATGGATCTTGATGGATCTTAGTAGATATAAGTTGCTTCTTCTAAATGTATGGTATTTTCATACAAGATATTGCTTCTAGTAGTGTCCATTGGTGTGTATAACACTAGGGATACATTTGGGTGCGTATAAGTTTGAGATGTATGCACATAGTTGTTACTTTAAGTTAAAGCAACTGAAGTTTTTAGGTCTTGGCTTGTTTTGAATTATGTTTTTGTTAACTGCCGTAGCATTGTTTTCAATGATATTTTGATTTAATTGTTATCGCATAGCCAGGACAATGCATGCATATTTCCTATGTAGGATAGGCTAAGTAACTAGTTGCACATAAAGATTTAAGAAATTTCATGAGTAATAACTAGCCAATTGTAATCTAAGTGAGATCATAGTTCCCAAAGAGCCTACCAGTGTTAGCAATTTAGGGCAGTGGAGCTCTGTTCGGCCACAAATTAAATGCAAGATTTTTTTTCATAATCTACTTGATTTATTATGTTATTAACTTCCAAAAAAACTGATTAGTTATACTTTTTAATTACCAAAACAAACTAATTAAATTGTTTGCAAACAAATTAATGTTTTGTAATGCACCAATTCATTATTTGTAAATAAATTAATCTTTTGTAACGTACCAATATAAGCCAGAGGTGTTCACTGAGGTTGGTTGGGCCCGGCCCAGCTCGGGATCGGCCTGGGTCAAACTTTGCTTGGCACAAGCCTGGGTAAGGCACGGGTGAGGGAGGGGCGGTTATGGGCCTAACGGAGGAGGAGGTTGGAAGTGAGCTCAGCAAAGCCTAATTTAGGAATGGGCTCGTCCTATATTAGGCCTGGCACATGGGACCGGCCTGGCCCGGCCCGACCTAGCTTGGCCGAAGCCTAGGTTTTTTCACTATAGTTTGCCTAATATATCCTAGTTTATACAACATTTTTATTTACACTTTATAACACTCATCAGTTTAAATTGGTGTTTCCAAATTGCTGGCAAGTATGTTTCAAGTAGCGTGTTTGTCCCTATCATGAAATCATTACCTTACCATTAACCTTTCAATGCCTTAAGGTCCAATAACTATGACATCTATTTTGATGGTTACTTAAATTTAACTATTACTTTTTATGTTTTAAATTATTTGCATCATTTCAGTTTTTTTGACTTAAATTTGACTTAAGTCTATTTGTAATAATATTTACTAAAAAATTTTTAAAAAATTATATTTTAAAATTACAAAATTTATAGCTTTTAAATATAATTTTTTTTATTTTTTATTGGAGGAAACTTTTTTCTTAATGAAACATGACGCATATGCAAGCGTAAAAAACTTAAAAATGAAAGCCTTAGGAATCTACCAGAAGGTTTAAGTAGTATTAATTGTAGTGCGTAGAATACAACTTAAAACAAATTATTTATAGTCAAATGAAAACTAAGTGTGGGCAAAATTTCAATTTTATTTGAAATAAGCGAATATTGGAAAAGAATTTCAATCTTAATAAAACTATTTTTCTAACATTTTTTTGTCAAAAATATTATTTTACAAAAATTAGGAAAAAAAATTTTAAAAAATAAAAAAAAAAAAAGCGGTCTTAAGCCCAACCCAGGCCTAGCTCGGCCTAGGCCCAGGTTAGAATTGGCATGCCTAAAGCTGGGCCGTGCGCAGTCCCTCCAAACCCCAACCGGGCCGGGTCAGCCTACTGTGCACCTATATTATAAGCTCGATTGAAGTAAATTTTTTAACCTATTGGGCCCAGTATTTCAATTTTTTGGTCTAACTGAATTAGACCCATTTTTTTTGTTTAGCCTAATTTGGGCTCAGTACCTTTTTTCGGTTCAATTCATTATTTTTTTTTTCTGTTTGATTCTATTGTGCCTAATATTCAATTGGGTCAGATCCGCTCATCTCTTAAAATTTTTTTTTTGTGATAATCACAATTTTCTCCCTAACATTTAGGTGAAATTATATTTTGCCCTCCAATTTAAAAAATATACATTTTCCCCTTATTTTTTTAATACAGTCCGGTGGCAACCTCTAAAATCTTAATTTTGACTAGAAAGTAGTCATTTTTAAGTAATTTCAAACTGTATGTTACTTTTTTTTTATAGTTAATTAATATTTAAAAAATACTGTTTTACATTTACAAAAAAGATAAATCTGATAATTTTAAATGTTCATTAACCGTAAAAAAAGTACCATACAAATTCATATTACTAGAGGACAACTATTATAATGTCTAAATTAAGATTTTAGAAGTTGCTGGTGGACTCTAATGAAAGGTTGGGGCAAAGTGTATATTTTAAAAATAGGAGGGCAAAGTGTAATTTTACCTAAACCTTAGGGGCAAGTTGTAATTAACCCTAGTTTTTGTTTAATTCAATTGGGCCAACTGATCCATTTCACTCCCATACACTTGATAATTGCCCATGCCCGATCCGTTTATCTCATTACTTTTTCACCAAGTCTAAAAGATAAACAACAACAATTAGAAACAAACTTTAAAAAATATATTTCGAATGTCTTTAATGTTGGACCTTACTCTTTTTACAAATGCTTCACTATCAAATGACCAATTGATTGAATCATTACATAGGTTCAAATGCTTTTACAAAAAGAAAAAAGTTCAATATCTATTTTATTGAAATTGGTTACATGTCTTTGACTTATTCATCTATATGAAGAATTATTACGGTGCATTCCTTCAAGACCAAATAGAAGAAAAGCATTTGAGAAATGATGATATGTTTATTTGGATTTTTTGTTATTTAAAACTTAAATGTTTGAAAAAAAGCATAAATTTGTTGGTGATACTATCTTGAGATATATTATTGTAGTATTTTGAATTGCTGGTTTTATTGTGATATTTCTTAACATTTAAATATTCATACTTTTTGGGAACTCAATACAGTGGCAATGTCATGTATATAAACTAGTTTTGTATTTAAGGAAAAATGGTATAAGCAATTGTAAGATTTGCAGCTTTTGGTATGTTCAATTTAAAATTTAAAAATATCACATTATTCTTTTCTTTGGTGAATATATCTTGTGTTGATTATATACTCAGAAATGATTTTTAAGACTCTTGCATACTTATTTTCTTCTTATTTGTGGAAGTAAATTAAACTCATTTAAGTTTGAGAGGGTATGAAATAGGAAAGTATATATGTCAGCACGTAACATATTAATACATGGATTGAGGCTAGTGATGCGTTTTTGGTTGTTTACGTGTTCCGTCATCACTCACCTAAAAATTGTTAAAGTTTTGTGTTAAATTGGACTTTTATCCTAAAATTTAGTAAAAAAAAAGTGTTTTTTTTTCCACCGAAACATTTGGAAAACATCTCTTGTTGGTTGTCACCCCTAAGGTTTTTTACATTGTATAATGTAGAGTATTCAAGTTCTAATTTATAGTGTTAGATAATCATAACGCAGTATTTTTGCAAATGCAAGATGATTTTTCTTCATTATTGAGTCCAACAGTGGTGGTGGGATTCTAGGTTTACAAACTTGGGGGAAAATTGTAACTGAACAAATAAGGGAAAGTGAACCCTAGACACACGAAGAGAAAAAGATTAAATCGGCACAAGGAAATTTATCCCGTCTGCCACAGCTAAAAGATTGTTTTTATTAAAAAATGTATTTATTTTTTAACATGACATAGAAAAAGTAGAGAGAGTAATTTTTATCGTCAAATTATTTAATTTTCTGCAAAATTAATGCTTGGATTAGAGGAGAAAATTAGTACTGCTTGAATTATGCTGCAATTAGGGTTGATTTTCTTCCACTTTTTTTTCTTATAGGGAATATTGACTTTCCTTTGTGTGTTTGTTTGGCCTCCACTATTAAATGCAAAATTAGTGTAATTTGTTAAATCAAATGCAGTGATGTGTGCATTGTCCATTCACAATTGAAAATTATGGTAATTCAAAGGTTTCATTGTTCGGTTTAAAATTTTGAACTTGAATTAGTTTTTAACCTGCCAAATTGGGTTTTAGACATTATTGGAACATTAGTGTAAGTAATATTAGATTTTTTTCTAAATTAACAAAACTGCCGCATGTCATCACATTATCATCTCTGTCAAATAAAAAATCAATTTAATTTTGAAGTGCATTTTGCCTTATATATGCATTTGTACTCGAAGAATTGATTAGTTGAAACTTGGGACATGGATTAGAAAAATTCTAGTAATTAATAATATTTTCTTGTTATGCTCTTAAGTCTGGTAAAGAGAAAATTATTAAATGTGATTAGACTTGAAGTAAGAACAGGTTTAATTGAAGTGGATATTTATTATGTATCTAATTTGTATGTGCATGTTGGGCTTTATGTAAAGATGCCACTGAGAAAAAAGAGAGACATACACTTCATTGAAGCTAAAATATGGTACAAACAAAATTAATGGAATCAATAGTTAACTAAAAATCCTATTTGCACCAAGCTTGAGTTTGCTTCTCATTGTCTAGCTGACAGAAGCCATTATGAGAGTAGTTTTCCTTCCCTATTCTTCATCCCTACAATTAAAAATGTAAACAGTACTCATTTTAAATTCCCCATAACATATGGTAGTTGTAAAAATGGCATAGAAGCTTCACAGACTAATTAACTTATTCATAGAAATAACAACTATAAGAATAGGGGATGGTGGAGGCAAATTCACTGTCTTGAAACTGTGAATGGCAGAGATCACCGTCTTTGATGGTTATTGTAGCATTGATCATTGGGGGTCTGCAAGAATGAGGAATGGAGGAGATGAGAGAGGAAGTGGCATTCTTTTTTCCCTTTAATTGAAGGGAATCAATGGTAGTGACACTTGTGAAGCTTCGATGACCGATGGTGATCTCCAACAATGTTAATGGGTTATACTATTTAGAGATTAAGACAAGATGTGGAAGTGGATGAGAGGAGAAGAAAGCAAAGAATAAATAGTAGAAATGCATAGCCAGAATATTTTCTTCCCTTAATTATCCTCTTTCAAAAAAGGACATATGTATTGTCTTTTTACCCAAAATTTTCTCCCTTAGATTTAAAAGTGTACTTTTCAACCAAAAAATTTGGTCAAATTTACTATAATGGGATGCTAGAGGATATTTTTGGATTTAGTTGAAAAAAATAAAAATTTATTGCCATAAGTGGAATTTTTGCCACGTGTCAATCTTTGGCTAACTATGCTAAGTGAAAAGTGTCTTTACTCCTTAGGTGTACCCTGTTATATATATATATATATGTATGTATAATAGATTTAGAGTGGCGCCTAGCCATCAAGGGCATCTGTTGTTATATATATATATATATATATATAATAGATTTAGAGTGGTGCCTAGCCATCGAGGCCATTTGTTGTCTTTGTAGACAAATAGTACAATCTTGGACAGGTCCCCTTTGCATGACCTATGACGAGGAAGAAGTCTATGCTATTGTAAGGGCTATAAACTCCTTTCTTAGGGGACTATTGCATTGCGATGGCGATAGGGGAGCCCCAACTTCCATAGGTCCATCCTTGGTTCGACCTTTAAATGAAAATTAAGGTCCATATGCGGATGTACTTTTCTTGTGATAACCATAATTTCTTGGCAATAACATCTAATAACAGTTGTTGGGTTTAGTAGACGATAACTTCAATTATAAGATAATTAATAAAATGATAATAGAAAATTTATGTGGTTCACCTTAATTTTAGGTTACATCTACGGAACCAACTTCAAGATTTTTCTTTACTATTAGAACAACAGGCTTACAAAGAGAGAGAATCATCTCTAGACAAAAATTCTAGAGGTATGAGATAAACTCAAACTAGTAGCACTTAAATGTTTCATATACACCCCAAATAGATATTTCATCACTTTCCAAAATAAATCTTTCTCATGCAATTTTCTTCAAAGCAAGTATATTTTACTTTAAATTTCTGTTGGATAAAATAAACTATTCACTGCATTTTACTGTTTATCTAGAATTTACTGTTTGTTCATTGTTCACAGCCAGATGTTTTCAACAAATAAAAGAAAACTCATACTATATAGCACTTGCCTTATCATTTATTACACCAAAACAATTTTCTTCATCTCCACTAATTTCTCATCTTCACATGCTATTTAGTTTACACCTGAAATCATCATCACCTTGAAAGAAGAAAGCAATGGTTGGTTACTCAACATTTGAAGTCATGTCCAAGCCAGCAAGCTCAAGGCTTGGGTGTGACCAAGTTCAAGTTTCCACATACTTTTCCTAGCAAAATAACTATAAAAATGTGGCTTAACATCCTTTAGATTTTTAGAAACATAAAAAGTTATCCTCATTTCTTAAATGCTTTTGATTGAAAGAAAAATTAAAGTCATGGTGGCTTATCACATGTAGAGTGCTAGAGCACAAACTATATATTCAGACATGGACTTCTCAATTGCAGTTAATATAGGCATATATATATATATATAGTCACACCAAAGTTGTCCTAGTAGGTTTGTTGGAAATGCTTAGACTTAGAGGCATAACTAGAGGGGTAAGCATAGCCTTGGGTGAATAGTACAATGGTAATTGCAAGAATTTCTTAGAATTTAAGGGTAAACTAGTATCGTGGTCCACTATATGGATTTGTTACTTGTTGTCTAAGAAAGGTGTTTTTTTATTGTTGTTTTTTAGGCAATTTGTTCATAAGAACTGCCCACATTTTATTTAAGTATAATAAACTCTTACATGTTTTTTGTCCCTTATTACATGGAGTAGCAGATATTATTACATAGAGTAACAAACATATGTAGAGGTAACTGCTCCGATTGATCATCTTATTTGTGTTGGCTGTCGTGGTGATTTACAATATGACTAGGGCCTTCTGCTTGTTTATTTTATTCAATTGGTGGTTGGCCAAAATCTCTAATGTAGGGAGGAAATGTAGAGTAAGTATGGGATGGAAATTGGAAAATGTTGATTAAGGGATAAGATATTAGTCAATCCTAAAACATTTTGTGCTTTGTCAAGTTAGTCCTAAAACTCATCGACTTGTCAAAGTAGTCCTAAAACTATGAAACCATTAGCTCTATTAGTCCTAATCTGGATGTCTCGTTAGGTGGAAGATAGAAAAGCTAATGTAGCATATAACGGACATTAAATTCTAACTTTTGACTGACTTTCTACTATGATGGTGACTTTGAAACCACATCTATAATTTAGAAACTCAACCAATAATTTACACCCAAATTTGTTCTTTTCCCATCACTGTCTTCGTTGTCCATCATCATTAAGAAGAAATGAGCAAGGTCCGGCAATTTAATTGACTGTTAGATCTTTTTTCTCCCTCTCATTGTTCTTATCCAATTCTTTTTTCTTTCTTCTCTCATTCATATGATTATATAGAGATTAGCTAGTTTGGTTTGGGCAGTGAGGCAAGGACCGTAATATATCAAGTAGCCACGTTCAATGCCACTGCCGCAACCTCACCATTCCCAGCCCAAACAGTCACTATCAATTATACCGTTGGTAACTGACTTATGTCGGCACTTTTCCTCAGCGTTGAGCTCTAGTTTGCGATCCTTCTTGAGCAACATTTAGGAGATGAAATCTAGGTTATTGAGGATTCGGCTAAGAAATGCAATCATTTGCTACAGCTACCACTCTATCGCTCCAACCACTTTTACATCTTGTGAAGCTCTGCACTCCAATCCACACGAATGCACCCTCCATTCTACCTAACTAATAAATTAACAAATGAATCCTAAGCACTTCACTTCACTCATTTAATTACCTGTTTACCTACTACCCAAATTCCTTATTCGCTTCCATCAATTCTTTAATGAGAACAATTTCTTCCTCAGTGTCAAAATCTCAATGTTGATGTGATCCATCAGGGATTGATTTTTCTCCCAAATTCCATGAAAAGTGCAACCCAGCTTAAAAAACACCAATCTGAATGATCTAATCATAATTCTTTGATTTCAAATTTTTATTTATTTTTTATTCGTATATTTTAATTATGTATATTGTAAAAAAAATCAGTACTTTTCAAGACCAGGTGTTGTGAGAAGGGAAGAGACTGACAAAAAAAGATGGAAAAAAGTAGGGAAATGAGTTTTTAATCACTGGAGTGTTTCATTTTGAGCAATTTAATCCCTAAAGTAACCTATCTGATTAAAAAAATTAACAAATCAGAATCTAACCTTTGTTATAGACCACATCAACTTTTCTTTCTGCCACCTAGGTTGACATCCAAATTATAACCAATAAAGCTAATGGTTTCATAGTTTTAGGACTACTTTGACAAGTTGATGAGTTTTAGGATTAAGTTGGCAAAAATTGAAAAATTTTAGAACTGGCTAATATCTTATCTTGTCGATCAATGAAAAGAGGTTTTAGTAAAGTATAACATACAATTTTTTTCTTGGTGTTCTTGCGCTTTAGCTTTGTTTGTTGTTCATCTGTGGATGATGTGTCTGAGGTCTCTAATAGTATTTTCCCATTAATGGGAGAGGGTGTATATAAGACATTTTATGTTTTGTAAGTATGGATGTTATGAAAGCTAATATCTTGCTCTTTCCCTTTGAGACTGGTTGCAGTGTCTTGAACAAGGCTATTTGTGGGTTTGTCCTCTTCTGTGGTAGGTGATTGAGTTGAAGTTGTTGGGCATCTATGCTGTATGAGTGAATAGGAAAAGTATGTTAAAGTAGTTGGGTCAAATATTTTGAGTACTTAGAAGCTAGCGGTAGTGGTTTCAATGGATTGTGTAGCAGTAGATATTTGCAATACACGAGTTAACCTTATTTTGCTTTCAATTTGATGAGGAAGTGTGTCTATACCTGAGAGAGGATTAATCACAAGCTAGATTGCTGAAACTCCGATGAACAGTTGTGCTGTGCGTCCGAAGATGATGAAAGTTGCTTCACTGATGTTGTCTTGGACGATGGCGTTCAAGTTGTACCTAAGATAAAGGTATTAGTAATAACTTATGAATTTGTGTAGGTGTATGCTTATGGTTAGATGTGTAAACTTGAGAAGAAAAGGTTACATTACTAGAGTTTAAGGGGTTGGTCTTTTTTAAGGCATTTTGTGCACCAAAAGGTGTTTTCTACTAATTGGATGATCCTATGATACTAGAAGCATGATTGATACCACCAACCTTGGGAACTGTAATACCTTTAATGGTAGCAAGGCATGTGCATTTCTCATCTTGGAAAGATAGGAAAAGGGAGATTTTAGTATTAAGTGAAGAGTAAAAGAAAATGTGGATATATTTGCATTTACCCTACGGCTTTGTAGATTGAGTTCAAGCAGTTCATCAATGTGCATTCTATTGATTCTCATCTTTTTGTGAGGGTGTATAGGTCACGGTGATGAAGACCCATGGTGCATAACCATAATGAAGTCATTGGTTGCAATAGCTGAATGTATGTTTGAAGGTATATGGAATTTAAGCATATATGGAAAATTACCTAGCTTCATTTATATTGTTCATGGACTTGGTATGTCAATGTAACATTTTGTCACCGATGTACAGTTGAGAGTCGGGTTACCTATAAAAAATTAATAAATATGGGAAATATTTAGTTATATAGATTGGTGTATAATGGTAATATGGCGTTATAGTTAATGGTGAAGTAGTTTAGATGACAATAGTACCTTGTAATTGTTTAATAACTATGCCTGCAAGTGTGATAATAACAAGTTCCCCTTTTGATTTTGCAATAACAGTTTCCTTGTCAATATTTGTGCCAGTATTGTCATAGAGAGTGATGGACATTTGGTGGTTACTATTTGTAATTTGCGTATAAAGAAGCTATTTAAAAATGATTATTGAATAAAGTGGGCATGTAAAAAGGAGGATAAGCACCTGATATCCATAATTTTCATCGTTCCTTGTAGGGACTGATGACCATTAATGTATAGTTGAGAAAGAGGATTAATGATGGTGATATTTCCAATCATGTCCATTAAACATCTTTAGTAATATTTTTCAGGTATTTTAGAAGATATGTATTAGTTAAATATAGATTAAATTAGGTAAGAATACTTGTCAAGAAAATGTTAGTTCACAATCTTAGAGTTGCTATGTCAAATGTAACAAAAGTGAAGCCATGTGTTGGGATGGAATAATCGTCTAGAATTGGTTGTATATTTGTCCATCTGTTTAGGATAATGGGAAAGTCATGCATAAGAGCTTTATATTTTTTTTTAGGTTGAAAGTGAAATTGTTAATACTAAATGTGGATCCCTCAATGAGTACTTCATTGAAGTAATTAATATATCTTCTATCCACATTAGTTTGTATGATGGTGCCCTATAGTAAAATTAGTGTATTAGTGATGGTTTGTGTATAGATGTGTATATGTAAGTTTGTGAGAATATAGGTTGGTCTATGTGTGGGGGAATGTGCAATGGTGTGTAAGGGAAGTGAGGAATGAAAGACTTTTCTATGAAGATTTGTTCTTCTTGTGTGTGAATGTGATAAGTTTGATTCTTTCTATTTTATTCTAATATAGGTTATTATATTTATGAAGGTATAAGTAATGAAGAAGTTAAGTTGTTTACCTTTTTATGAATTAGGATGGTATTTAGACGACAATTAATGAATGTAGGTCTTAGGATAATGGCATTCCATAAATGGTATATTCTAACTATGAGTAGTCCTTATGTGTTCCCGGTGTGAGTTAAGATAATAAAATCTTCCTTATTTTGGAATAACTATGCTACATAGTCAAGAAATATCAATGAGTGAATAGCTAGGCCATATTGGTTATTTGAGTTATATGTTGTTGGAGGTAATAGGTAAATATTGTTTTTGTATTTTATGGGGAACATGTATTTCATGTTAGTAAGTGATCTGTAGTAAGTAAAAAACATTTTTTTTCTTTTTAATGATTCAAAGGTGAGTATGTTGGTTTAGTGGTGCTAATGGGTCATTTAAACTGTGTCATTTTGTTAATAGTGGATGATGTATGCATTGGAGTGGAGGGTAAAATAGATATTTTATATTAAAAAATACTAGCACCGCCACCTTTTTTAACACCACCTAATCACCGCTTTATGTGGCTAGTATTGTGGCATAATGAAGTGGCAAATAAAGATAAAATAAAGTCCTGGTGTTGCAAGGGGAAAGAGACGCAAGTTGTGTTCTACCAAAGCCGAGATTCCAAATAAAAACTCAACAATTAGTGAGTAAAAGTAGATGAAACGAACCTGTGAGTTTTTTTGCCAATCTATCTCATTCTTTCATGCATGAAGAAAAAGATCTGCAAGAAGATGCCACTAGTGGCTGATTCTTCTTAACTCCCTCTGTTCCATTAATCATTGGAGTGCCAAAATTACTTCAAGATGCCAAGGACCCAGGCAAATGAAATGGATAGGTTCTTCTTCTTTGCCATTCTATTTCTGTGTCTCGATGTCTTTGTCTTTTTCGAGGTCATCTTTAATAAGAGAACCCAACTCCAACTTAATATTGCTGGCAATCCCAATTAAAAAATGTCACATCACCATACTTTCTCACTTGGATGATAGATGGAAACTAGTAATTTAGTTTTTTTAAAGTAAAATTTTTTAATATTTTAAAAAAGTTGATATGGCATAACTAATGTGAAAGGTGGTGGGAGTTTTGGTGATTGCTATGGTGGTGACCATACCAAGACTCTTTTACATTTTATGCGTGATATAAATCCAGTAGGCACTGAAATAGTACAGTGACCTTAGCAATTATATTATAGCTATATTATATTAAAATGGAGATGCATAAAAGCAATCTTAGTCGAGAGCAGAAAGTAGATTTGTAGTTCTAGGAACATTTTTTTCTTCAAGGAATTGGGTGCTAATAGCTCTAACTTTTTATGCCATTTTGTGAGTAATGTGGAGAAGTTTTTGGTTTTCTTTAAAGAGGTAGATGTAACATCTAGCAATGTCGCCATTTATTGTGCAAAGAGTGGTGCCCTATTTGAAATGCTATTTTTGTTCATAATATAGGTATTTGATAATGAGGTAAAATGTATCGAACAAAGTCTAAATATAAGTGGCAGCTGCTTTTTCTTCTGGATCCATATATGCATTATTGAGGTAGTCATTGATCATGTAGGAAGCACAACATTTGTTGGATATGTGATATCAACGTTGACTAAACATCCAAAGCACTCGTATAGGGAGAGGATGACGTTATAGGTTGTCTTCGGGTAGCCAACTTTGTGGCTTAGTTCTAGCAAAATTGTCTTTCTGGATAGAAGAATTGGTTCCATGATTTTGATGTACAAATGTCTTTCAAAAAAATTTGTAGTGTGAAAAAAATATGCTAGTAAGCAGATAAGTATAGTTGAAGTAAAAGTATTATGGTGAAATGTTGTAACTTGAATAAGAGTTTATGATAAAAAAGTTAGTAAAATGCGTGCATATTTGTGGATAATAAAGAAAAATCATACTTCTTTTCTTTTCTAACATATAAAACTAAATTCATAAAGTGAAATCTTAACACTTATATAATTGTAACACAAAATAGAGAGCTACAAATTTACATATCATAGAAGCATTGTCTAAGTGTTCAACAAAAAAAAACATCATTAGTCATAAGTTAGGCCAATAAGATAGCTCATTAGTATATGCACCTCCAAGTTGAGAGTTCCAGTGAGAAAATATGGAGACAAGGGCTGTTAGGTGATTGAGAAGGAACTCATATGCCTAGTGCAAATTTTAGAGGCATGTATGATTTGCTTCAAGTACTTCCAGAGTAGGTAGTTGCTGTTTTTTAGAGATTTTGTAAGCTTGTCACACACAATGAAGAACTTGGAAGTTTGTACTTTACATTGAAAATGTTAAAGGTCTATTTATCATGTTGATCATTTGTAGAACAACCAAATACTATTTGACAAATAAATCATTACGAAATGCACAATGTGTGGCCAGTTTTGCTTATGGTTGATAGGCATTAATGTTGACCTTAATAATTGTCATCACCATGTTAGGCCCTGAGATAATACTGTAATATATGGGTGGAGGTAAATGTAATTGTTGGCAAAGCAGGAGGTTGAGCAATCCAGGAAACACAAAGGGACTAGGACCATAGTTGATATAGCTTTAACAAAATCTAGTGGGTGAAATCATAAATGTTACAATACTAATGTAACCAAGATTGCAATATAAAATTACATAAGGATGGAGTATAATGCGATCATATGCTTGTTAAACTAAAAGTTGCTAGAATAAAACAATTTATAGTCATTAATTTTGAAAAAAAAAAGAGAAACATGTCTGCCAAAAGTCAATTTATTAATTTGTGAAAACTTATGTATGTATAGTTGTATTGAATAAAGTCATGCACTTGATAGTAGAAGAACATGCGCGGAATTACGGCAATGGCATATACAAGACATGTAAAGAGGAAAGGGAATTTTTCATGAGAAGAGGTAGGAGTACTACTACATTTGTGGGGATGAGTGACAAAAGTGGGCTGCATGTTGAGAAAAAAATGTTAGGAGCAATATATGTTTGTTTGAGTAACATATTTCAGGTAGACAAAAGTAAATCAATGTAATAGTCGGGAATTTCAAAATTAAAGAATTTTAGGCAGTGTATATGGTATGTAAATGTATATGTTACTATCACATTATAGGAGTTTTGTTTTCCATTATGTCTGGAAGAAGGCTAACACATAATATTAAATAGGCTATTCTTAGTTGCTTGGAAGCTAAATAGAGATACCACTATTCGTTAATCATGTCAGCCAAAAATAAATGTAATTCCTGGAAAGTGGCATGTCAAAGTCACTATTTTTTAATGCGTATATCATCAATCATTTGAATATGGTTAATAATAACTTTTATTTTATCAGTAAAAGAGCTATACCTGAGGTGAAGATCAAATTTAAGATATCATTTACAACTATGCAAAATAAATTGGTTTGCCCAATGGGAAAATGTTTATACTGGGAATGAAATTTGGCCAATAAGAAGTAGAACAAGATGCATGTATTTTTGTTGTTGTCAATCTGAAGTAGAATGTATGTACATATTAGTTTGTCCTATTATGCATGGGTAAAAGAAAAAATTTTCTTGTGTAAATAAGTGTTATTCTTTAGAGGTAAGTTTTGGTAATTGCTACTTATAACCAAGGTGTTAAACACTGTTACTGCTAGTTATACTACACATCAAATTTTTAAGGTATACCGCACCCCATACCGTTACCATTTTCACAAAAAAATAAATGTTAGAATATTATTTTAAAATGATATAATTTATTTAATAATTTATTTTTACACATTTTACATGTATTATAATTTTCATCATAATTATAATAAATAAATAAAATATATATGATAGAAGATATTCAATTGGGGTAGCATGCACCAGAAATTTAATTGGGGGATATTGTTCAACGCCATAAGGACCTTCAAGCTACTACCATCCATTAAATTTTTATATTAATTAATAAAAGTAACAACAAAATAAAAGCAAATATTTTTTTTTATAATATGTGTATTATTTATATTTTAATGTTTTATATATTTATGATATTTTTGATGTAAAATGAAAAAAAAAAGCCACAAAAATAAAATATTGCAGGACGTACCATGCGGTATTTGTGATATACCGCGGTTTTTTGACAAAATACATAACAAAAACTGAGTGGTATGTGGTATATCGTGAAATACCGCATTATACTGCATGGTAAAATGACAAAATGTGAAAACATTTGTACTGTGTACCACGCTAAATGGTATACTCTGCGGTATACCATAATGTTTAACACTATGCTTATAACATTCATATTCAATAACAGTGTAAGATGTTAAGGTAAAACAAATTTACTTTGCTACATGAAAACAGTATGTTGCATATTAAAATTAAAAGTAACACAAAAAGTTTGAAGTAGAAGGAAGTGATAATTTATCGGTTGCATGTTGGATGAGAAGGCTATATAATGGAGTTGGACCAAGAAAGGACTTATGATAAAAGCAATGAAATATATAAATGGCAGAGAGGAAGAGATTCAAACTTCTTGTCATATAAAAAGTGAATAGATTGAAAATAATAGTAGAGTGATGAGGGGGAAATAGAGGTAACCTTTTAATAGTTTGCCATGCAAGGGATTTGAGGGCATAAATTGATCAAAGCTGGGGACATGCATATAGTATCAAAGCATTGATGAGATTTATGGCCCTGTAAGGAAGCACAAAATAGCTGGGGTGAAGTAATTATGTATGGGTGAAAAAGATAAAAGATTTATAAAGAAAGAAGGAAAAGAAAGGAATGACTGAATTTTCATTTGGAGATAATTTAAGACTATAAGTGAGTGACTTTCTATCAAGATATGCTCAGCTCATAAAGTGGAAGACAAGTGGAGCAAGAGATTAGACAATTGAGTGGGCATTCTTAAGAAACCAAAAGATGTCTCAAAGAAGTGCATGTGTGCAAGAACTCTCTCTAAGTTATAGCTTCTAAGCATGGATGTCTTCATAGGGTTCCTACATGTGGAAATAATAAAAAGAGCAATGATAAGGATATGGGTTTTTGGAAAAGGTTAGTGTCCATTGCTCTTCTACTATCTGTGGCAAGTAATGCAAGTTGAGATATCAAGATTTTTGTTTAGGGCAAGAGGTAATAATAGCCGATTGAGATTTATTGTTGACTCTTTTTTCCCTGTTGTTTTTCGTTTTAATTTGTTAATTCTCAGATATGCGGTTATATGTATATGTATAGATATATATACTTCTGTTAGCGGTAGAGTTCTATATGAACTATACAATTAACTATATATAGGAGATAAACTTTTATTCAATATTTTATGGAAAATATGTTATTGTCTATTTATTTGTACTTTTACGTATTGTCATACTGATGGAAATCATGGCGACACACCTAAGGATCATTTGAAGATAGCTACAGGACCAATGACACGGGCAAGGGCTTGGGAGATCGTGGAGGGGCTCTAAGGGTTCATGCAATGGCTCATTAGGGCACAAGAAAAAGGTGCTAAGATTCAAGACCGGAATGACCACTCGGTAACCTCATTTAAAAGTATATTTAACATGGTTGAAGCTCGAGAGCAAATGAGCTTGTGAAGGACCAAGCACAGCCATGGACTCCCAAAGTACCCCCGAGGCACACTTGGGAAGGCCTACTAAAGTTTGTATGGGTGTTTTGACATTTAGATGCTTTGTTTTCATATAGTCTAGTTACATAGTGAGCCTTAAAACACAGGTTCGCATGGGTCTTATAGGAGTACACAGTAGGGACACGCATAAGGGCACATTGGCATGTTCTGACAATAGTTTTGGGCTTCTTGTTCTGGTTTGACTAAGACTCTTGGTTACTAGGGCTAGAAATCCTGTTAAAATGATCCAAACCTTATGTTGTGACACACCTTACTTTTTAGAATATTTGAATTGCTATTGAAGCAACCATCCTCTGGTTATTCTTGAACTTTATTTGACAACTAAGAGAATTTGATTTCTTTGTTGTTGAATCCTTCAACTTTTCGTTGCTAGTACTTAGGACTAGGGGTGAAAGGTTTAACCTTAGTCATTTGAATTTTTTTGGATCTTGTGATGACCCCAGGTTTATGAGTTTCTTGGAGTTAGACTAAAGGGTTTGCATCAAGTGGTATCAGAACTACAAGACATTCGAAGAACACATCTCCTTCCATGTTTCCTAGCTTTTTCTATTCAATGTGTCTTTTCTTCACCTCCTTTCATTTTTGTTCGAACAAACACCATTGTTTTTTCTTTCAGGTCTAGTTCATAAGCCACTAAGTTTGTTTTGTCTGATTTGAAGTTTTAAGTAAAAAAATTGAATCCCATTGTTACTTTTCTTCTTTTTTCATCTCAATCTTTTTGTTCCTGTATCCTATTTCCATTTAGAGTAAAAAAAAAAACAGAAAGAAGGATTTCTAAAAGAGAAGTGTAAGCAACAGCTGTAAAAACTATTGCCAAAGAGATTTCTTGCAAAGCAAGCAAAAGAGTGTTTAGAATTAATCCAAGAACCTAAGTGTAGCTAAAATATTTTTAGGGCCTGAACCGAGCTGGGCCTTTGCTTGAAAATTCCAAGACCTTTGTTTATTTCCTTTTCCCACTCCCTAAAAGCCTCATTTTCAAATAAATTGGGTTTTCTTGAGTGTCTTGTGCCTAGTTCATGTTAAACTAAAGGAATAAGTCACTAATAGCAATTTTTATTTGATTTTACCAACAAATTGAGTGAAGTGTTGTTGAAGAAGATGAAAACGTGTATTATTTTGCTTTCGCAGATGAATGATAATTTTCCTTATAAAAATTCTAGGATTATTAAACCATTTCTATTCTAAACAAGTTGTGAATATTTCCATTTCATTTTAAACGAGTTATGGATGTTTCAATTCATTTTTGCTTGCATATCATGGCTAATCGGGGTATGAAGGGTGCGAAGAACTTAGCCGCTGACCATCTTTCCAGGTTGGAAAATCCCATAGGGGAAACATTAAAGGTGAAAGAGATTAACGATTTGTTCCCTAATGAAGATCTCTATATGCTTAATTCTAGAACTATGGATGAGCCTTGGTTCGCTTACTATGCTAATTATCTTGTATGTACGGAGCTACCCAGGGATATGACATATCAACAACGAAAGAAATTCTTTTTAGAACTCAAATATTACTTATGGTATGAACCATTTCTGTTTAGAATTTGGGTAGATCAAATCATTTAGTGATGTGTGTTCTACCTAGATACTTAGAGGATACTTGAGCATTGCCATAAAGGCCCGATTGAAGGCCACTTCCAAGGCAACACCACAGCACAGAAGGTGTTGGAATCGAGTTTCTACTAGCCACCCTTGTTTTAGGATGCAAGAAGATATGTAGCCTCATGCGATAATTGTCAAAGGTCCTGCAATATCTTGAAAAGAAACGAGATGCACCAATATGGAATCCATGTATGTGAAGTATTCGACATTTGGCGACTTAATTTCATGGGTCCTTTCCAATCATCTTTGGGGAATGAGTATATCTTGGTAGCTGTTAATATATAGTCATATCTCTTTTTCTAACATGTTGCTAATCTTGTTAATCTATAGATTTCACAAACAATTTTTCGGCTACAGACATTCTACATGGTTTCTTACATGCCGGGGTAAAAGGCATGTTAATTATACACGTCTTTCTACATGACCATGTTTGAGACAATGTTAAGCTTCTGCATAAAAATGTTTCGCTTTCGAGTGGCATAACATTGTTTAAAACACACCCATAGCTAAAACCATGTTACATGCCCGTGTAATTGACTGTGTTCATCCAATCTTGTTTAAGATAGACTTTTCACTTTCTTTTACAATCTCAGACGCACTTTTCAACTTTCTTAGAACTTAGGTCGTTTAAAACTAGCACATTTCTCTAATTTTGATCCCTCCAAGGTATGGTTCACATTACTTTCACTTTGATTCAATAATTTTTTCTCATTCTTTTCTCTTGTTCTTGTTTAGTTATGTAAAAGAATTTGATGGAAGTTGCACCTAAAAAGATGAAGGTGCTAGGGTTATACTTGTTTTCCATGGTTATGATTTGGATTTATGATATGAAATTTAGGTATGATATTGTATGTTTTATGGATCCTAGGCATGGATTTATTATTGATGACCTTCAAGCATCCATTTAGTTCTAATTTATAGGCTTAAGATCATCTTACTTGCAGCCCAAGTAATTAGTTCACAAAGTGTTTGATATATGTTCTCAATGGGTTGAATGAATTTTTTTGATGGTTTACCTGAATTTTTTGGTCATGGAACGGTACTAGGACGAGATGGAGCACATCCTTCAAGAGATCTTCACTCGATTTGTATCTTTAGAGGCATACTCTTTACATGAGGCCTCCAGGGATCAGATGGTTATATTTTAACCTCATCTTCACTATTTCACTACCTGTCTGCTTAGTATCCATGACACTGTGGTCCACCATGGCTGGGTGTGCTTGTGTGAGCTAAATACTTTTGCTTTACTAATGTTTGTGATGGAGTTTTACGCTAACAGAGCTTTTAGGGGTTTGTGTTCTGAGACGTCACTATAGACGTTTGTTAAGGATGTCAAGCTTCATGTTTACATGGATGACATTCAAAGACACTTGGGTTTTGTTCTGATCCCAAGTTGCTTCCCTCAACCTGATCAGGGCAAGCTGACTTAGACACTTTTCGGTGCACCTATGCTTGGACTACTATGCTAGTGCACAATCTGTTTCTTCTTCCATCCCAGCTACGAGCCACCGTGTGTCTATGGTTCATTTTTCTAACTAAGTACCTTTATTGCTAGCCACTTGTCGATCCAATTACTATGAAGCAGGCGTTTCTATTGCATTCTATTCTCACCGACCGACCTGTTAGCATTGGACAAGTGATCCTACAGGTCATTACGATGGCTATCCACCATCCGAATCTGCCTATAGTTTTCCTGCAGTTGATCACTGAGCTTTTAATTGTATAGCATGTTGATGGCCGGCATGATGGCCACCAGCATCTTCGTCAGGTGACATTGTGACTCCAGGAGGGACTTCCAGTGAGGGAGAACGTCTGGAACAAAGGTTTCCCAGGGGAATGTGCCTAAAACACTCAGAAGAAGGGGGTTAAGAGGTCCCCGGAGTATTTTTCCGGGGAGGAGCCTTCGACGCCCTAATCAATATTTTGAAAGGGAGAAGGAGGAGAGAGTACAAGGAAGCTGAATGATCTTGCCTGTTTGTGTTTTCTAAGGGAGGGGGTCTGATCCCTGTTGAGGCCCTTTGTCCTGATATTTATAGGAGTGCGCAGCCCGTTTAGATCACGACACGTGTTCGGTCAGATGTGACCTGTACTTCGGGGCATAGGGGACAGGTAGCCGTCTGTAGGCTCCTCGGGCCAAGAACCGAGATAGGTCATGACAAGACATGGACGGTGTCGGCGCGTCAGACTGCCTTTGAGTGCGGCATGTAGCGCGTATGGGCGACATGTCAGAGGCTCCTTAAATGCTTCTGCCGTACTTCCGAGGTCCTTCGAACGAGGTCGTCCTTCGGAAATCATGTCCGCACTTCGGGGGTTTCCTTAGTTCAGGAGCTGTTCCTTCGGGGAGATTCTCTCCTGCTTGAAGCAGCTGGTCCTTCTTCCTCGAAGGTGATTCGTCAGGCTCCCCGAAGGTACCAGTGACATACTTGGGATTCCTGATGTACTAGTCGAAGTCACGCGCTCGAGGTGTTCGGCTCCGTCTCTTCCGAAGTTAGCGATAGCGCCTCTTTCGGATGACACCAGGCTTCTCGACCGTCATATTCGTAGGGAATGTATTTTAAGAGAGACGATAATCCTTCGGCTATCACATGCCCCCCTCTGGAAAGCCGAAGTGGAGACTTCGGCTTATAGACCTTTTGAGGGCGTCCTTCGGGCCCTGTGTGTGATAACTATACCGAAGATGCACCTGTTGTCTGAAGATATAGGCTGTTCGGCCACGACCTGTTCTTTGGTGTCCTCGAGGCAACCCACTTCTTTCTTTCTTTTTTGTAGGTCTGTGCAGCGTCGCGTTGCGTCTCGTAACTGGACATGTCAGTCTGGAGCATCGCGCCCGGGGTTTAAGGGTGTCAGAAGGCGTGTTCCTCGTTTGGGGCAACGGCTAACACGTGGCACGCTGTCATTGGAGGGAACTACATTGGCTACGACAGGCACATCTTTTTATGCGTAGAGAGCAGTTATGGCGATTGTTTGCCTTCGCAGAGCACTTTATGGCACTGGTTCGCCTATCCCCCTCGGCCTATATATACGCTGTTCCGTCATAATCTCCTTTTGCTTCTACTTTTGCTTTCCTCCTGCTCTTAACTGTTTTTGCGTTCTCTCCCGTTTTTTGCGGTGGTGCTATTGACAGAGTGTTTTTCCGGCCACTTTTCGCGACGGCGACTTCAAACCCAGATTTTGGCAAAACATTCGGTGGGTTTTGATTTCCAGAGTCTTTTTATTTTCTATGCCTTTTTTAAAGCTTTCCCGGAGTCGGTTTTTCTTCTCCCGAAGTCCCCCCTTTTTCATCGAGGATGTCTTCACCAACTCCTCTCATGACTGTCTCCCCTATCCCAGAAAGCTGGCAACCCCTTATTCACTACCCTTGCTGCTCTACTTCAGAAAAATTGGAGAAGTGGACTAAAATATTTTTTCTTCATTCTTATGCCACCACCAGACTTCCTGGCCCCCAAATACTCAGTTTCATGAACGACGAGGACGAGGTTACCGTTTTCCGTGCCCAACTAAAGGCCGGACTTCGGTACCCTCCTTCGAAGGTGATTTGCGACTTTTGCCAATTTCATGGCATTGCCGTAAATCAACTTCCCCGGAACTCGTACTGCTATTTCAATGCCTTCCTTTGCATGTGCGGCATTTTCAAAATAGAACATTTCATTCTTTTTATGCAGTACTATAAGCTTTACGCGGTCCCGAAGAGTGGCTTTTACTTTATGCTACCTCGGGGATCAGGGAGCAAAAAGTATATGTTCACCTTCGCCACTAAGGACAGCTAGCGAGGGTGGCAAAGAAAATTCTTTTTTCTGAAGATGGAGGAGGCCTGGTCGTACGTTCCGACCAAGTGGGCACAGGGAAAGCTAGAGACAGATGTTGTAAACCCGAAGAGGCTGCTGACTCCTGAGTTGGTGGCCAGATTTGAGGACTTCGACAGATGGATCCGAGCGGTCTCTAATTGGGATTCCGAGGTCCCTTCACGCTCTCTCTACCCCTTCCCCATCATGTGGAAGATGATGACCGAGGAGGTCCTTCGGGAGCTAGGGGTAATGAAGGAGCACGAGACGGACCTCGAGATCCCGGTTCCTGCCATCACAGGGAAAGACTCCTGGCTGGTAAAACTCCTTCGGAAGGAGGTCACTTACGAGACTTTTTGTGACCGTAAGTTATCTCAAAAGTTTTCTTTGTTATAGATACGTCTTAGACTCATACTGATGTTTTCCTTCTGTTTCAGAGATGTCCGACGAGTCCGCTGCTTACTATAAGTCCCTTTTCCTCGGTCAAGCCTAGAAGGGGGAGCAGACAAAGAAGGCCATCTCCTGAAGGCGCAAATCGGTTGGGAGTGGGCCGTCATCGGCCAAACGGGCGAAGAAGGATGCGTTTCCTCCCCACCAGGAAATTCCCGATGAGGTGCGTGGGAAGCCAGACGTCAATACCGCCCAGCCGACCGAGGTGGTTGTATACTTCCCTTCCCGGAGTCCCACTTCCTCGGCGACTCTCTTGGACGCTTTGGTGGAAGTCCCTTCTACCGAGGAGCTCGAGGAGCGTCGCAAGAGTAAGGGCAAGGAAATTCCTGTCGTCGTTGAGGAGGTCAGGGATTCCGACAACGAAGTCTCCGAGGTGCCACCAGGTTCGTCTTTCAGACAGATTGTAGTGCCTTTGTTCATTCATTTTTTTTTTAGGACCATTGCCTTAACAAATTGCTTGTTTTGCTGTGCAGAGAAAGTGCCGCCTTCGGCATGGGTGGCCGAGGACGCCCGGAAACGAGCCCTTCGGGATTCTCACATCCCGAAGGGGAAAATTCCGAGGGAGCCTTTCTGGTCGTTTATGGAGGACATGAACTTGTACTCCGGCGATTGTCAGCAAATGGCCAACCAAATTTCGAAGGGGATCCTCACCGAGGCCTCCTTCAAGGCCGTTTCCGAGGAGTGCCCAGATGACGAGTCCCTTGCTGCGAAAATTTCCGAACACGCTGCCCAGGCATATTTCAGGCCTTTGTCTTTTCCTTTTGTTTGCCTTATTTTTGTCTTACTGACTTTGTGCGTGCTTTCTTCTTTTTTTTTTTTTTTTTTTTTGCAGCTTCTGGGGTATACTGGCTTCCTTAGGGTTCGGACAGCCAAGCAAGCCGCGTTCCGAGCCTGGGCTTTAGATTGTTTGGAGAAGTCCAGGGTCATGTGTGCCGACTTGGTCATCAAGAACGCGGAGATGACTCAAATTGCTGGAAAAGAGGTTGCTGCTGTTCGAGAGGAGTTCTTGAAGGGCCAAGAAGGGCTCTTGAAGGACTTCTCCCAGAAGATGTCCGACCTTGGGTCCAAGGTAGTGGAGCTAACCTCGGCGAACGAGGCCTATCAGAAGGAGAAGTCGGAGTCTGAGTCTCTCTTGACGAAGGTGCTTGTCGATAAGGCCGCACTCCAGGCTGAGGTCGAGTCTTTGAGGAAGGAACCGAAGAAGAAGAAGACGAAGGCACTGAAGAAGGAGATCGCTGAGCTGGAGAAGGAACTTGACGATTTAGCGGTCGAGAAGGAGAAAGCCGTCCAAGCGACCAAGGTCGGTTTTCAGGATGGCTTTTGCCTTGCTCAGCATCAAGTTTTGCAGAGGTTCCTAGATCTGGACCTCTCCTTTTTGGCAGCCCTAAACATTCCTGAGGGGCCTCGGTGGTCTTGGTCCAAAATCAAGCACCTCAACTTGCCCTTTCCTCCTCCGGCGCCGAAGGTGGTAGACAAGGATGCAGGGGTTGGTGGCTCTCGAGATGCCAAGATTCCTTAGCTTGTCTTAGGGCCATTTGCCTTCCTTTTCTTCTTTTTTTGTACTTCTTCTTCTGGCAACCCTCTCTCCTTGTACTGAGATTCAGCATAATAGAACTCCCTCTTTCTTTTATGAAATTTTTTTTTGGCTAAGTCTTTTGCGCAAGATCTTTTGTTTCCCATTGTCCTGAACATGATTGTTCAAGAGACTCCGGAAAATCATGTTTACACCTATTACGCCAATCACCCTTGGAATCACCTTTGCTAAATTCTCTTAAGCAAATTTGTACCTTCGTAAAAGGCGAATAAGCTTTGTAAATAAACTTTCTTGAGCTGTGCTCAGCGACGACTGCTTTGGTGAAAAGAGACTTTTGTACTCAGGAATTTTTCTAACTTGTATAATTTTCCCACCAAAATCTTAGGCATAGAATTTTTTTAAGGCATCCGAATGCCATGTATTTTTTAATTCTATGCCTTCGGCATCGCCCAATTTATATACTTCTTTTCGTACTTCGGCAAGCACCAAATAAGGGCTTTCCCAATTTGCGCGGAGTACCCCGTGGGACGGCCTTCGGTGTCCAAATTCGGCCTTTCGGAGAACGAGGTCTCCTTTCCTTATTCCCTTCGGTCTAGCACGCAAGTTTATAGCCGCGGCCACTCTTTGCTGGAAAGTTTTTCTTCTTAGTTCGACTATTTCTCTGTGTTCACCAACGAGGTCAAGCTTGGTTCTTAGGCCGAGGTCATTTCCTCCTTCGTTAAACACTTGTACTTGCACCGATGGTTGTATTACCTCAACTGGGATGATAGCCTCTGTACCAAAAACAAGTGAAAAAGGTGTTTCCCCTGTGGCTCTTCAGGGTGTTGTTCGGTAGCTCCATAATACGCTCGGGAGCTCATCTGGCCATTTTCCCTTTGCTTCCCCCAACCTTTTTTTCAGGCCATCTTTTATGATCCTATTAGATACTTCTACTTGTCCATTGCTTTGGGGGTGAGCTACTGGAGCGAAGTGCATTTTTATTCCGAGGTTGTTGATAAACTCTCAGAACCCCTTGTCTATAAACTGGGATCCATTGTCAGCTACTAGGACCCTTGATATGCCAAATCTGCACACAATGTTCTTCCATACGAACTTCTGCACATTTTTTGCGGAGATAGTCACTAGAGGTTTTGCCTCGATCCATTTAGAGAAATAATCCACTGCGACCACACAGAACCTCACGCCTCCAGGCGCTGTTGGGAGTGGCCCGATGAGGTCTATGCCCCAGACTGCGAAGGGCCAGGGGTAGTCTGCCGAGGTTACAAATTCCAAGGGTGTCCTTTGGATATTCGCGTGTATTTGGCAGTTACCACTTTTTTGGATGAACTGCCTTGCATCCTTTTTTAGGGTAGGCCAAAAGTATCCTTGACGAAGTATCGCTGCGAGGGCATCAGTTCCAATGTGCGAACCGCAAGCACCTTCGTGAACTTCTGTGAGGATCATCTTAGTATCCTCTTCGCCAACACACCTCTGTAGTGGATTTGCGTATCCCTGCCGATACAGTTCTTCCCCGATTAAGAAGAATCGGCCAGCACGCCTCCGTACTTTTGTCGCCTTGTTGGGGTCTTCAGGGAGCTCGCCGTTTGCGAGATATCTTTTCATAGGATCTTTCTAGCCTTCCTCCGAGGTCATTATGCTCAACACCGTTATGCTCGGGTGGTTCAGCACCTCGGTGCATGTTTTTGACTTTGCTAGGCGATCTGCCTCGGTGTTGTCTCGGCGAGGCACATTTTCAATCCGCACGGAGTCGAACTCTCGGATAAGTTTTGCTACCAGCTCATGGTATTTTGCCAAGGTCGGGTCCTTCGCGCCATAGTCCCCTGCTGTTTGTCGAACTACTAGCTGGGAATCACTGTGGGCTCTTAAGTTTCTTACACCGATTTTTCTGGCTAGGCGTAATCCAGCTATGAGAGCTTCGTATTCAGCCATATTGTTGGTGACGTTAAAGCCGAATTTGATGGCCTTTACTACTTGTAGACCTTTGGGACCTTGGATAATTACCCCGGCTCCCTGGTGTTCGGAGCCTGAGGCTCCGTCTACAAACAAAATCCACTCTAGCTCATCCTCCTCGTCAGGATATGGATGGCTGGCTTCCCCGATGAGTATTTCGGCAATAAAGTCTGCCAGAGCTTGAGCTTTTATGGCTTTTCGAGGTTCGTATATGATGTCATACTCGCCAAGCTCTATACACCATTTGGAAAGCCTTCCCGAATGATCGACTTTCCTCATAACATCCCGCAGAGGTAGACTGCTTCGGATGATGATTGGGTGAGCTTGAAAATATGGCCGTAGTCTTCTTCCCGCCAGCACCAGGGCATATATAGCTTTTTGTAGCAGGGGATACCTGACTTCGGCGCCGTGCAGGGACTTGCTTACATAATAAACCGGCCATTGCTTCAGTCCTTCCTCCTTCACAAGGCCCGAGCTTATTGCTTTTTCTGTAACAACGAGGTACAATACGAGGGCCTCTCCCTCGCGAGGTTGCTGGAGAGTGGGCAGACGGGCCAAATAGAGTTTGAGTTCTTCCCAAGCCTTCTGGTAGTCTTTGTTCCAAGGATGATCATTACATCCAAGGTCGCCCTCATTTTTTGCTGCCTTGGTGAGGACTTTAAAGAATGCTCGACATCGATCGCCATACCTGGAAATAAATCTACTAAGAGAAGTTATCCTCCCGGTGAGTCTCAGTATATCCTTTATCATGACAGGAGTTCGGGATTCAAGTAAAGCCCTGACTTTTTCTGGGTTAGCATCAACACCCCTTTCTAATACCATGTACACAGGAAATTTTCCTAAGGTTACGCCGAAGGTGCATTTTTCGGGATTAAGGCGAATTCTAAAGGTTCTGAGCTGGTGGAAGGTTTCCTTTAGATCTGTGACGTGGTTATCGGGCAGTTTGCTCTTAACTATCATGTCATCAACATAAACTTCCATGTTCCTTCCTATTTGGTCAATGAAGACCTTGTTCATCAGCCTCTGGTAGGTTGCTCCTGCGTTTTTAAGTCCAAAGGGCGTCCTGATGTAACAATACGTTCCGCCTTCGGTGATGAAGGCGGTTTTTTCCTCATCTTCGGGGTTCATCCTTATTTGATGATACCCACTGAAGTCATCTAGGAAACTTAAGAGTCCGTACTCGGCAATTGAGTCTACCAACTGGTCTATTGGTGGGAGAGGGTATGAATCTTTCGGGCAAACATCATTTAAGTTCCTGAAATCGATGCACATTTGGAGCTTGCTGCTCCCTTCTTTTGTGGCAATAACCACGTTACTCAACCATTCGGGGTACTTGACCTCCCTAATTACGTTTGCGTCCAACAGGCGCTGTACCTCGGTTTTAATGAAGTTGTTTTTATATGCTGAGATACCCCGTTTCTTTTGTCGGACGGGCTTTGCTTCCGAACTTACTTTGAGCCTATGCTGTATTATGCGAGGGTCTACCCCAGGCATATCTTTCAGCGAGTAGGCAAACAGATCTTTATTCATTGTTAGAAAGGATACAAGCTTTTTCTTGTCGCCTTCGGCCAGATTTTTCCCTATTCGGGTACTTCAGCCTGGGACAAGTTCTACTTCTTCCATTTCTACCTTCGCAGGATCTTCTGCTTCTCCCTCTTTTGGCTTTCTTTCTGCCAAAGCCTCTTTCTCTATAGTTTGTGTGAGGTTGGTTGTTGGAGCTTTTCGCGCTTTCACGTATGCTTTCTTACTTCGCCCTGATCAATGAAGATTTCCACGTCTCCGTCCTTGGTGGTGAAGGTAACGGTCAAGTACTTTACATCCGGAAGGATGTGTAAATTTCCTTGCGTTTGCCTCCCAAGGATGGCGTTATATGATGAAGGGACATCCATAACGATGAACCTTGTCATTGCGGGGGCGAACAGTTCATTTGTCCCATCAACCGATGTTCCTTTCATCATCAGAGGGAGATCGATCCATCCAAGACAGGCAGTTTGGATGGTCCTACCCCGAAAGTAGGCGAAGTGACGGGCTTGAGATCGGCATTGGATATACCCAAGTTTAGCAGCAAATGTGAAAACAGGACGTCGGCGTTTGATCCATCGTCAAGTAACACTCTCTTGACGTCCTAGTTTCCTATCCTCACCATGACCAACAGTGGATCATCATGGGGAAAGATGATGGTGGAACCATCCTTGCGGGCCAGTTTCTTCGACGGACTCTGATATTCCATCACTGATATTTCCCTGACCTTTCTCTTTCTTTCCGAGGATGGAAGTCCTGTCGTAATTGTTTGTATTACTTCCGCCGAAGGTGGAGGACGCCTCTTCAGACTTCTGTTCCTCCGCCTGTCGGAGTCGTACTCCTCGTCATCTGCCTTTCTTTCTTCCTCCTTTCTTCCCTTCGGGGAAGGCATTCGCAAATATCACTGAAGTTGGCCTTGTTTTATTAACGACTCTATGTACTTTTTCAATTGGAAACAGTCTTCGGTGTCGTGCCCGTGGTCGCGGTGAAACTGGCAGAACTTCTTCATGTTCTTCTTATTATCAGCGGTCATGGCCCTTGGCCGCTGAATGTGGGTCCCCTGCCTTTCCATTGTCATGAGGATATTGGTCCTTGTGGTGTTCAGGGGCGTGAAGGTCGGGGGTTTCCTTCCCTTAAACCTTCGAGGTCGTCCTGCCTGGTCGGCTGGATACCGCGTTCGCTGGCTAGACCCTTTGGCACGAGTGTGATCAGACTTCGGTCCGCCCATTCTCAGCTCTTCAGCTGTCATGTGCTGCTCGGCCCTTCAGTAGAATTCGCCAAGCGTGTCCGGGGGTCATTGGAAAATTCGTAAAATAGCTGTGAGTCCCGTCTGAAGGCCCCGTGTCATGGTGAGGATGCGTATTTTGGGCCGAAAGTCTGGAACACTTAAGGCCTCTCTATTAAACCTTTCGACATAGTCGCGGATGGTTTCTCCGTTCTTTTACGCTATGTCGAACATCTGGACAGGCATCTTCGCCGTTGGGCGGCTTCCAATGAATTGCTGCGTAAAGGCCGTAGATAACTCCTGGAACTCCCTGATGGTTCCGGGAGCCAACGAGTTACACCACACTGTTGCTGGTCCTGTGAGGGTGACCTCAAAGCATTTGCACAGGGTAGCATCATCAACACCGTGCAACACCATGCTACGTTTGTATTTGGTTAGATGAGCCTGCGGATCAGTTCGGCCATCATAGGTTCCTAGCTGAGGCACCCGGAAGTCACTTGGCATGGCTACCTCGACTACTGTTCGGGTGAACGACGATTCATCCCCACCAAAAGTTTCAGACAGCCTAGCCCAGATTGGTTTCCGAGCTACCTGTTTCTCCATTCTTTCCAATCTTGTCAATATTTTCTTCATAAGGAGCGTGGCACTGGGCTCTTCGTCCTAGTGCTTGTAGGCCTCTGGGAAGGGAGATTGCCGGCGCCTCTTCGTGGACTGACTTCGGCGCCGAGGGGATGGCGACTTCGCATTAGGTGATGAGCTCCTTTGGCGAGGAGTCTTAGGTCACTCGGACCCCCTTTGTCCCATAGGTCGTGCCCCGAGGGTATATTTTTCATCAAGGACTCATCACGTAGATCCCCGCTTCCCAAACTGCGGTGAGTTGATTTAGGGCTTTTCTCCCGAGGGAGTACTGGCGAGGAAAGCCTTTGGGCCTGAGTTGGTGGCGGCCACCTTCGGTCTATCCGCTGTGTCACTTCAGCCACAATAGAGCGCTGAAAGTCACGCAGAAAACTCATAGTTATAACTAGAGGACGTTCTTCCTCAGGTGAGGATGTTCTTGGAAGGGTTTGCTCAATAGCCGGTTGAGCTTCGGGCGCGGACGAGGACTTCGGAAGTCCCTTGTCCTTTGAACGCCGAGTCTCAACAATGGCGACCTGAGGGTGGTTTCCCACAGACGGCGCCAAATGATGGCCGGCATGATGGCCATCAGCATCTTCGTCAGGTGACATTGTGACTCCAGGAGGGACTTCCAGTGAGGGAGAACGTCTGGAGCAAAGGTTTCCCAAGGGAATGTGCCTGAAACACTCGAAACAAGGGGGTTAGGAGGTCCCCGGAGTATTTTTCCAGGGAGGAGCCTCCGACGCCCTAGTCAGTATTTTGAAAGGGAGAAGGAGGAAAGGGTACAAGGAAGCTGAATGATCTTGCCTGTTTGTGTTTTCTAAGGGAGGGGGTTCGATCCCTATTGAGGCCCTTTGTCCTGATATTTATAGGAGTTCGCAGCCCATTCAGATCACGACACATGTTCAGTCGGATGTAACCTGTAGTTCGGGGCATAGGGGACAAGTAGCCGTCTGTAGGCTCCTCGGGCCAAGAATCAAGACAGGTCATGACAAGACATGGACGGCGTCGGCATGTCAGACCGCCTTTTAGGGCGGCGTGTAGCGCGTATGGGCGACATGTCAGAGGCTCCTTAAATGCTTCTGCCGTACTTCCGAGGTCCTTCGAACGAGGTTGTCCTTCAGAAATCATGTCCGCACTTCGGGGGTTTCCTTAGTTCAAGAGTTGTTTCTTCGAGGAGATTCTCTCCTACTTGAAGTAGCTGGTCCTTCTTCCCTGAAGGTGATTCGTCAGGTTCCCCGAAGGTACCGGCGACATACTTGGGATTCCTGATGTACTAGTCGAAGTCACGCGCTCGAGGTGTTCGGCTCCGTCTCTTCCGAAGTTAGCGATAGCGCCTCTTTCGGATGACGCCAGGCTTCTCGACCGTCATATTCGTAGGGAATGTATTTTAAGAGAGACGATTGTCCTTCGGCTATCACATGTCACTTATCCACATGGTGCATTTCGACTGGTCTTTCCGCTACGCCTATGAGAGGGTGGAGATGAAGGTAGTAATACTAGGGGTGACATTGAGGAGGATACCCTGCTCGATCCTACAACTAATCTCACTGTTGTCTAGAGCCATTCCTTCCATCATGGCCTTATTTGCTTCTATAATAACTGTTGTTACTACTTTATATTTTCGTTGGTTATGTTCGACTCCAAAGTGACGGTTGCTCCAATTTTATTTTCATACTATCTTGTTTCAATTTATATACTTGAGAATATATTTTGTTTTATTTTTTGATTGATCATCCTTTCTATTTTTCATGGAAGCTTTTGAATTTTAATTAGAAGCTTAAACCAACCCTATTTATGGAACTTTTGGGATGCTAACTTGCATGACAAGCAACTGATATTTTCTTGTCAAAAGCGGTATCAATTTCTATCACTTTTTATTTTTCACCTTATTTTCTATGCTAATACATTGAGAGCAATGTATAATTTAAGTGTGAGGAAGTGGATTTTATTTTTAGCCTTCATTTATTATAATTTTTCTTGATTATATCTTTTTAATGATTTTTTTAAAATTATTAACTATTTTTGGAGCTTAATTATTTTGGACCTTTCTATTGAGCATATTTTTATTAGAGAGTGGTTGTTAATTTAATGTCTTGAGTTTTTAACTTGAAGACCCAGTAAGTGATTCATGAGGTTTTTCACTTTTGGTTAATTTGTTTTTGGAATGTTTTTTTGTGATTCATTGGCAAGCTAGTGGAAGATGGTCTCTAGAAGCTGTTATTTTTGCATCAAGTTATTGTGTTTAGTACATTGTTCAAAACATGGCAAGTATTGAGTTTCTCTGTTGGATGAAAGGTAGTTTGGTTGATGGATTTGTGCTTGATTGTCGAATGAATGTTGATAAAGTAAAGTATGGAATTATGCTACTTTGCTGTTTTTAGTGTTGAAGTACGCTGGGTTCTTCTCCTAAGGCAAGAGTTGGTCACAACTCGAAAAGATGCTAAAAGCATAAGTATGGTCAAAAGATCATCTCAGATTGGATTGAGAATTAGCTTGGGTATAGATAGAGCTCCTGTAGTATACAGTTGCTATTAATGTTTTCGGCACATGAAAAGAATTGAAGAAGAAAAGGAAAAGCAAGAAAGAAATATAAAAAGTTCAATTGATCACTCAATCCATGGTTTGTGGTTTGAATGGTTGTGCATGGTAAGCTTTGGCTTAGTGTGGTTTGTGCTTTTTGCTTCGCATAAAAATTTGATGTTCTTCCCTTTGGCTTTAAAAGATATAGGTTGCTAGCTTGAAAATGAATTGTTTTGATAATTTTTTTTTTTGAAATGTGTTTGATTCAAGGTGTTGCATGATTGGTAGTCTTGTTAATTTTTTAATATGTCTAAAGTCTCAATCCTCTTTATACCTTTGTGCTCAAGGAATTGATTCAATGTTTTGATGATTTTGAGATTTTTGCTTTCAAATTTTTCTCTTGATTTTTGCATGAGGGCAAGCAAAAGCTCAAATGTGGGGGAAAAATATGATATGCTCAAATTTAGCAATGTTTTCTATATCTTTTTACTCTGTATTTGCTTGTTTTTCTATGTGTTTTTTATAGGATATGGTACTTAATTGGTTTATTGTTCATTTTTAGGCTATATTTTAGTTGCATTTGAGTTAGGAAGGATTTCTGCTAAGTTTTAGAGTTGAATTGTAAGTTTTGGCAAAATTTGGAGCAGACATGCATTGCAACATGCCTATGTAGTACCTTACACACCCTACTACAAGCCCATATATGAGTTGTATGCCCATGTTCCAAATCGTGTTCCATTTAGTGAGATTTTAAGTTCTAGAGGTGTTACACGACCTTTAACATGGCTGTGTACCTAACTGTGTTTGTCTATTTTTAAGATTTTGCGAGTTATTTCAAGGAGAGAGAGGAAAAAAGAAAAAGAGAAAGCAGAAAAGGCAGAAAAAATATAGAGAAAGAAGAGAGTTTTCATGGAGGAAGGCTGTCGGAGGCAATTTTGATGATCAACTCTGTTTAATAAGTGCCAAATTGAAGATTTATTAGAGGAGGAACAATTCAGAGATGGATAATTCTTTTCCCAGTTTTTTTATTCTGCTGTGTTTGTTTTAGCATTATAAGCTAAATTTCCCCTACTTATGCTTAGAGTAGATGTACCCTAGGATGATTTTCTATTTGTGATTACTTTTTGGTTTAGTATGATTATGATTTTCCTGAGATCTATCTAATGTTCATTGATGCGTTGATTAATATTTGCCGACTTATTAATTCAATTTGGGCTGATAAACATGTGTTAGGTAGTCTCCATAATGTTTATAGTAGATCACCATTGGATAAAAGAGATATTATTGTAACAAGGAGTAATAGGTGTGATGTAATACCTCTAGTCTAGGGTGAAACCTAGTAGTGGGTCATAAGACTAGTAATGCATTCTTAGGAAGTTCGGTAGGCCTAAAGATCCTATCGATAACTTAAGGATAGTGATTAGTGAAACGAGAATAATAGGGAGTTAATCTAAATTAGGTAGTACTTTACGATTCAAGTTAATCATAATATTGTTAAATTGAAGTAAAAGCTACACATGGGATTTCTAGGGGAATTCAATTCTACGTATGAGATTTCTTATTGTTTATTGTCTTAATTATCTTCTGTTGCCAGTTGTTAGTTAGTAGTTTATTTTTACTAAATTAAACAGTTTAGTTAATTCATAATAATCAGTTAAACAAACATTTTTTGATAGTTTAATTAATTCATAGTAATTAGTTAAACAAATATCTTTAATTGTTGGTTACATAATAGAGAGAAGTGGAGTACGCTAGAGAACCTTCGTTCCTTGGGGAAAATGATCTTGGTACTTGCCATCGCTATACTTTGGTGATAGGTGCACTTTCTTGTAAGTTCACATATTTATAAGTATAAAGAGATTTGAGATATCCACATTATTTGTTAGTGTAGTGGGAAAGGTCTATGTGAACTACGAACGCACCATCCTTTTCCAAATAGAGGATCCTAATCAATCAACAACAAAAAATATTGTCTTTCATGAAGTGTTTTAGTGCCTATACTAATCTTCATGTAGGTTGATGCATGATTGTATGTATTATGTTATTGTTACTACATCTTGTCTAACCACTTTGCGTAAACTAATTTTTGACATTATTTTGTTGTTTTGTTATTTATAGGTGAAGAAGAGACCACAAATAACACATTTCAGTCAATTGAGTCCCCACACTTAAAAATTGACAATTCATGGTGATAGCTGAAGGGCTATTGTCCACATTATCTTCTTATTGGCAGACCTGACATCACCCTCGGGGATTTATATGACTAACGTTGGGAGAAAGATCTACACCACCTTTTGAAAACACCACCCTCCGAAAGGTATATGACCAACTCTAGGAGAAAGACTCTTTGCCATCCTCAGGAGTGTATATGACCAACCTCGGAAACGTAGGTCTATCATCCTCGATAGAAGAAATGCCTATCGAAAATGGTCTGCACATCTGCGGGGCTTTCTCTAGTCACATTCAGGGGAAATCCTTGTCCGAAAGGGGTCTCAAATCCCCGAGGGGTTTTATTGAGAAATGACAAATACAGTTGAAGGATCTTTGATAGAAACCTCACACATGCCCCTATCCACTGGGCTTAATCGCCTATGGCCAGCTGTAGACACCTCTCCTCGAAGGTACGGACCAAATCTGGCTAAACACGTGTCCTAATCTACTCAGGCTAAGCATAACAGCCTCTTTCTCCCGGCCTCTTATAAATACTCAGGGGAGGCTCCCAGGTAAGACATAAGAGATATCCTCCTTTTCTGTTATCTACTCTTAACTCATAACGACTTCTCCCCTCGTATACTGACTTGGGCATCAGAGATCCCTCACCCAGAAACACACTCTGGGGAGCTCCTAACCCTTATGCTTCAAGTGCTGCAGCTATTACTCAGGTGAAGGTCTATTGGAGGTTTAACATGTCCTACATCGAAGATGTGCTAGAGCATCATTTGGCATCATCTATAGGAATGAGTTCCCAAGTCGCCGTTGTGGTGACTCAGCATTCTAAGGATAAGGGCATTCCAAAGTCCTAGTCTGTGCTTGAGCCTCTGCCGGCAGACGATCAAGCACCCCTAAAGCCTTCCCTTCCAGAGGACAAATGTCCTCTGACGGTTACTATGGGCTTTCTACGCGACTTCCAGCACTCCATAGTGGCCGAAATGACGCAGCAACTTGACCAAAGATTGTCATATGCACGTTCTCATGTAAGGACCCATTCACCAGAGGTCCATCTAAAGAAGGGGCATCGGTCATCTCACTGAAGTTCCCAAAATATAAGCTTCCATGAGGAGTCCTCGACAAAGAACCCTCCATCTCATAGGCGGTACGTGGCAGGGTCTAGATCAAAAGAGCCAAGGACTTCCTACCACCGAAGCCTTTCTCCGAAGAAGAACTCCCTCTCACCACGACATCAAAGTTATTCGCTAAGAAGAAGACGTCATTCTCTATTGCCTATGGCCTCCAAACAATGGGGAGAGGATGGTACTTCTGTCCTGATTGAGAGAATTTTGGAAAAGTTGGATAAGGTGGAGAAAGAGGTCTCCAGAAAACCAGTTTGGTCGAGGTTATTGGATACTTTCACCAGAGAAGAGCCCCCATTTATTAGGGTGATAGTGGAAGCCCTTATGCCTAGTGACTTCTGAGTACCACACTTGGAAACATATGGTGCGTGAACCGACCCTCAGGCCCACTTAGCAAAATTTAGAAGGAGCATGGTGTTGCATGGGGTCGATGATGCCACCCTCTGCAAGTGCTTTGAGGTCACCTTATCCGGGCTAGCAACTACGTGGTATAACTCCTTGGCGTCCAGAACCATAATGGGCTTCCAGGAGTTATTTACCACCTTTACCCAACAATTCATAGGGAGTAGGCCGATGGGAAAGATGTTAGTCCAAATTTTCGATATAGCCCAAAACAATGGCAAGACCATTCGGGACTATGTCGTGAGATTGAACAGAGAAGCACTAAGTGTTCCTGACTTCCGCCCCAAGGTCCGAGTCATCGAAATGATCAGAGGACTGAGGCGAGACTCACAGTTCTTCTACAAGTTCTCAAAAGATCCCCCTGACACCCTCGGTAAATTTTACAGAAGGGCAGAGCAACATATGACAGCTGAGGAACTAAGAATATGAGGGCCAAAGTCTGAGCATCACTAGTCCGAAGGTAACAATCACCAACCTCGGTATCAATCTGAATGAGGAGGTAGACCTTAAAAATCCAGTGGAAAGAAGCCAGCGACATTCACCCCCCTGAACACTTCAAGGACGAATATCCTTATGGCCTTGGAAGGCAGAGAACTTCAATCAAACGTCCGAAGGCCATGACCTCGGATAACAAAAAGAACATGAAGAAGTACTGCCAATTTCATCGAGATGACGGGCATGAAACTGAGGATTGCTTTCAATTAAGGAAGTACATTGAGTCCTTAATTAAACAAAGGCAACTTCAGCGCTACTTGCGGATGCCATTGCCAAAGGTTCAGGAAAAGGTGGATGATGAAAGAAAAGTAGAAGGTGAGGAATATGACTCCAACAGGCGCTGAACCAACCGAAGCCCTATAAAGCAGCCCCCACCTTAAGTGATGGGTTGGTTGTGAAGTTTCCACATGATAATCCTTTCCTAATCATGGCAAGGATTGGAAGCTGGGATGTGAAAAAGGTGCTCATTGATGATAGATCAAATGCTAACATCTTGTTCTCCCACTTGTTTCCAAATTTAGGTATTTTCGAGGGTGATCATAAACCTATGACCTTGCCTACCTTCGGTGTTGGTCCCTTAGAACTTCTAGTACTAGGGTGGATCGATCTACCCTTAATGCTAAGGGGTACCTCGGTTTACACCAAGGAAGAACTCTTTGCTTCCACTATGACAAGCTTCATCTTCATAGATGTCCCATCTTCATACAATGCCATTCTTGGAAGACAGATGTAGGGTAACCTTCACCTTCGACCAAACATGAAATACCTAACTATCACGTTTGAAATGAAGGTGGGTGATGCAGAAATACTCATCGATCAAGCCGAAGTTAGGAAAATGTTCATCAAAGCAAGGTAGAATCAGCCAAAAGTGCACATGCAAACTTCTGGAAAGAAGAGCGTGATTGGTGAAGATGCAATAGAAAGGGAAGGGAGTGATCTTGAAAAAATATAAATAGAGGATGCAGAACTTGTCCCTAGTTGAAGTATCCGAGTAGGGAAAAAACTAGCTGAAGGTGACAAGGTAAAACTTGTATCCCTTCTATTAATGAACAAAGATCTATTTGCTTACTCTCTAAAGGATATCCTCGGAATAGACTCGGGTATAATTCAACACAGCCTTAAAGTACGCCCTGAGGCAAGGCTCGTTCAGCAGAAAAAGAGTAGCTTTTTGACACATAAGAACAATTTCATTAAAACCAAAGTCCAACAACTAACGGAAGCAGGCATAATAAGGGAGGTCAAGTACCCCGAATGGCTTAGCAATGTTGTTGTTGCCGCAAAGGAAGGGACCGATAAACTCTAAATGTCCATCGACATTCAAAATATTAATGACGCCTGTCCAAAGGACTTGTATCCTCTGCCATTAATAGACCACTTGGTAGACTCCACTACTGAATATGGTTTACTTAGCTTCCTCAACGATTTTAGCGGATACCATCAAATTCGGATGGATCACAAAGATGAGGAAAAAATCACCTTCATTACAGAAGCCGGGACTTACTGTTATGTCAAAATGCCTTTTGGCCATAAAAATGCAGGAGCCACATATCAAAGGCTGATGAATAGGGTGTTCAGTTCCAAAATTGGGTGAAATATAAAAGTGTATGTTGATGATATGTTAGTTAAGAGTAAAATACCTAGTAATCATATCGCAGACTTGGGGAAAACATTCCACCAACTTTAAAAATTCGGAATCCGCCTTGACTCCGAAAAGTGTGTTCGGGGTGATTGCGGGCAAATTCCTCGGCTTTATGGTATCTGAAAGAAGTATAGATTCCAATCCGGAGAAAGTTAGGGCCTTACTGGGATTCCAAACTCCCACAACTACCAAGGAAGTGCAGAGGTTTATAGGGCGTATAACAACCTCAGCAGATTCATCTCCAGATATGGAGATCGCTGCCGACCATTCTTTAAAGTACTTACCAAAGCTGTGAAAAATGAAGGCAGCCTCGGCTCCGAGGAACATCTTTGGAACAAAAAATGCCAAAAGGCTTGGCAACTTAAAAGTTACGTAACCTGTACTGGTGAGGGAAAAAGAAGGAGGAAAATAGTAGCCGGTATATTATGTCAGCAAATCCTTGCATGGTGCCAAAGTCAAGTACCCTCTACTGCAAAAAGCCATCTACGCTTTGGTCATAGCAAGTAGGAGGCTCCGGCCCTACTTCCAAGGAGATTCTATCACTGTCCGAAGTAACCTACCTCTTTAGGATGTCATGAAGAAGGTGGATTATTCCAGCCGACTGTCAAAATGGTGTATCAAGCTCATAGAGTATGACATCACATACGAGCCGAGAAAGGCCATAAAAGTTCAAGCTTTAGCAGACTTTATTGTTGAACTACCTACAATTAAGGATAGGAGCTTGAATGGGCAATACATGTAGATGGCGCTTCAGGATTAGAGCACTAGGGAGCCGGGATAATACTCCGAGGTCCTGAAGGGATGGAAGTGGCCAAAGCTATTAAGTTCAGATTCCAAGTCACCAACAACATCACTAAATATGAAGCCCTCATCGTTTGATTACAATTGGAAAAAAGAGTTGGTATAAAGAATCTGAAGGCTTATAGTGACTCGCAGTTGGTTGTGTGGCAAAATACCATGATGTCGTCAAAAAATTGATCCAAGAATTTGACAAAGTAAGTATAGAAAAAGTACTTCGGAAAGATAACATTGAAGTTAACGAACTGGCAAAGTTAAAACAGTCCACCGAGGTACTTGGCCACCCGAGCATAGCCATAATGGCACTCACCACATCAAAAAAGGGGTGGAAAGACCCTATAAAGGAATATTTGGTCAATTCATCTTTACCCCAGGATCCCAAGGAAGCTGTGAAGGTGCATAGACGCTCTGGAAGGTATTTCATGATTGGGTAAGAATTGTACCAGCAAGGGTTTGCAAATTCACTGCAAAGATGTATCAGTGAAGAAGACATCAAGACAATCCTGAAAGAAGTCCATGAAGGAGCCTATGGATCTCACATCGGGACTAATGCCCTTGCCGGGATACTATTCTGGCAAGAATATTTTTGGCCCATTTTAAGGAAGGATGCAAGGCAGTTCGTAAAAAAATGCGATAAGTGCCAGCAACATGAACCCATCCAAAGAGCACCCTTGGAAGCAATAACTTTGGCTGACTATCCTTACCCCTGCGTCGTTTAGGGTACTAACCTCATCGGTCATCCCCTGACGACTCCTGGAGGTGTGAAGTTCTACATAGTTGCAGCAGATTATTTTACTAAGTAGATTGAGGCAGAGCTCCTGGCAACAATTTCGGCAAAGGACATCCAGAAGTTCATTTGGAAAAGCATCATTTGCAGATTCGGTGTGCTCAGAGTGATAGTAGCAGATAATGGTTCCCAATTCATTGGTAAAGGATTTAAGAATTTAGAACCAACTTCAGGGTAAAATTACCCTTCACTCCAGTTGCCTATCCTTAAAGTAATGGACAAGTTGAGGTGTCAAATAGGACAATAAAAGATGGTCTCAAGAAGAGGTTGAAAGAAGCCAAGGGAAAATGGCCTGGAGAACTCATGAGTGTACTATGGAGTTATTGAAAAACTCCTAGAAGAGCTACTAGTGAAACACACTTTTCACTCGTATTCGGCATTGAGGCCATTATCCCTATCAAAGTCGTACAACCATCCATCAGAACACAGGTGTTCGACGAAAAAGGGAACAACCTTGGTTTAAGAACCAAATTAGATATGATTGACGAAAATAGGGAGATGGCCGAACTCAGAAGAAAAGCTTTCCAGCAAAGGGTAGCCATTGCTACAAACTCACATGTCAGACCTAAAGGGATCAAGAAAGGAGACATTGTTCTCCAAAAGGTTGAACTGGAATCCCAAAGACCATTTCATGGCATACTTCGGGCAAATTGGGAAAGACTTTATTTGGTCTTTGAAGAAGTTTGGCCAGGAGTCTATAAACTTGGAAATACTGAATGAGGAGAGTTGAAAAACACATGGCATTCAGACTCTTTGAAAAAATTATATATTTAGAAATTTCCAAGGAAGTAGCCTTATTATGAGAAGCCTCCCCAAAGAGATCAACCGAATGTGGTGATCTCCTACATTGCCTAAAGTGTTAGGAGTCTTATCACGAGGAAGCCTGCCGAAGGAGGTTAACCGAATGTGGTTGTTTCTGAAAGTACCTAAGTATTTTTGTACATAGCAAGTATTCCTGAAAACATTGCTTGAATTCTATTCTAAAACACCTAGGAAAATATAACTCTCCGAAAGTGATAGGATATTACTTTTGAAAATAGTGAAGCTTTTGAATCCTTGACAGTCTTTTCTTCAAGGATAGTACATGACCAAATGTGATGAGCCTTGCAGTACCAAAGATGGTAAACCAGCCGAAGATGTTGAATCAACTGAAAAGCTTAGCGAAGCAATCAATGCTAGCCGAAGTAATTAATATGCTAAAGGCTAAAAAGGCTTCAAAGATTGTACTAATCATGGACTTAGCCAAAATTTTGAGAAATACGGTTATTCCATTCAAGGGAAAGAACACAAAAAAAAAAAGCTGTAAGGGTTATATTGCCTATCTTTGTGCTCCACAGCAGCTGTATCCTTGGCATTATCTTCATCATCATCATCACCAACATCTTCGGCCGAAGAAGTATGCTCAGGAAGGTTAAGGAAGTCCCTCTTCGACCACGGCGAAGGTCTTTCGGGGATGTCGAGGGCTCTATGGAAGGAGACACCGAGGTTGGGTAACTGTGAGAGAATCTAATGACGAGCAAGGCAAAAATCATCTTGAAAAAAGGACTTCATCGCCTCATCTGCCTAGGCCTTCTTAGTTTTCAGATGTTCCACCTCTTTCTTCAGCGCCTCTATCTCATTCTCCTCATTCTTCTTATTTTTCTTCCACTTCTTTAGCTAATCAATGTCAGCAATAAGTTCAGCATTGATTTCCAATGCCTTAGTAAAAGGAAGTATGGAATCCTCTTTCTCCTTCCGAAGGACCTCTGTCGCTAAACTCATCTCCACCACCTTCGCCAAAAGGCCAAATATCTTGGAGGAGCACTCGTCGAGCAGCCCCCTTTGGCTCTTTAGCACCTTCTAGCGAAGCTTTGCCAGATCCTTGTTGGTGATCTTGTTGAGCTCGCCATACTTCATGCATAAGCTCGCAAACATCTCCTTGGCCATGGCCAAGTTTTCCTCCGACTGACTACGGATGGAGGACTTCTTGGATGCCCAGGTCTGAAGGGTAGCTTTCATATGCTAATAGCTACAAAGAAAGAAGGCCTGACATGAGATACAATAGTTTAAAGGCCTAAAACTCTAAGTACAAAGGGACAAAGGGTTACCTAGGCAGCATGCTCGAAAATCCAAGTAGTAAGAATCTCCTCATTCGGACAATCGTTTGTTAGAGATTGAAAGGTGGCACATGTGATGATGCCTTTCACCATTTGAGGGACCATCTTCTGGCAGTCCTCTAAAAACAAGTCCATGTCTTCGGTGAAAGTCCAAAAGGGTTCCCTTTGCATCTTACCTTTTGGGATCTTCGAATCTTGAGCAGCCCTCTTCTGAGCATGGTCCATCATCCATCCTATTTGAGCCCGATGCTTTGCAAAATCATGACGAAGTTCTCTTATCACATTGTCTCTTAGCCATTCATCTACAGAATCTAAATGCCGAAAAAGCTAAAATTCATAGATGAATGACTAAGAGGCAAACCTGGTAGGACTTCGACGTTTTCCCCGTCAGAGTCATTAATGTAAAAAACCTCAGCAGAGACCTCCTTGCCTTTCCTTCTGCACTTCTCTTCCAACCTTTTCAGCCAAGACCACCCTTAGCGAAGTCCCTGCAGAGAATTGAGAAGAACTTGATATATTCACAAAAGGGTGCTGCCTTTATAGGCATAATACATGAAAACCTGGTTAGTCTAGGATACATAAAAACCTAGATAGAGTAGGATACAAACACCTAGATAGTCTAGGATACAGCAAGCTACAGTAATAAACATAAATAATTAGAAAGAAAATTAAAGTATTACTTTATCCTTTGTCACTATTAGTCCCCAGGGTCTCTATAGCTGCGACGGGGCTCAAAGGAATAGATAGGATGGCTGCCCTCGATGAAGGATCTCTGCCTTCGGTGGAATGATCTCGGGCTTCGGTCAGATTTTTGGGGGAAGGAGGGAGAGAGTCCTCCTTTGTTTTCTTAGTCTTCGAAGCCCTCGAAGACTATCTAGCTAGTCCTTTCTTTCTTTTCAGGCCCTTTTTCTTCTGCTCCCCTTTATTGGCTTGGCCGAGGATCAGAATTTTGTAGAAGGCTACTGATTTGTCACCCATCTCTGCAAAAGGAAAATATCAGTGTAAATACTAAAAAATGCAAGAAGACAAGTTAGAAAGAAACTTACTCTTTACAAGGGTTGAATAGGAAAGTTCGCCCTGAAAGAGCATGACCAGCCATGACTTCTTTCTGTCCATTGCTGGTTCTGGCATGTTGTTGTTAGTAACATGCTCCTTGATGACCCGAAGCTCCCGAAGTACTTCTTCGGTCATGAAGTTCCATCTTATTGGAAAAAGGTACAGTGGACATGAAGGAGCCTGGTCCATCCAATCAACTACCTCTCGAATACAGCTGTCGAATTCCTTGAATTGAGACTCTAATTCAAGGGTAAGCAATTTTGACAGATCCATCATGTCGATATCAAGGCTCCTAGAAGCCCACTTTGTAGGCATGTCTTTCCATTTTTTGTCTACCTCCATGAAGAAGTACTTTTTCTGCCATCCTTGTCAACTATCCTTGGTGTTGAAGGTGAAAGTGAATTTCCTGCTCCCGGATCCCCGAGGGAGCAAGTACTAAAACCCGCCCTTCGGGACGGGATGAAGCTTTTAATATTGCATGGAAAAGACAAAGTTAGGTTCTATCTTGAAGACCCACACATGCAGAGAAAGGCATTGAAATAAGAATAGGAGTTTGGTTGTAGCTAGTTAACAGCTAAGCCATGAAATTGGCAAAATTCACTCACCATCTTCGGCGGTTGATAACGAAGACTCGCCTTTAGTTGTTCTTTGAAAACAGTAAGCTCGTTATACCTAGGAAAGTAGCTCAGTTCGCTAGGGCTAGAAAGCCTAATCACAGTATGAAGGAAGGAAAATTTTCGCTGACCACTTCTTCAGCTTTTCTGAAGTAGCACAGCTCAGATGAGAGTTAAGTGGAGTCTAACTTTCAAGAATGGATCAGACTTCAGCATGAGAAGAAGACATCTTCAGTAAACCAGAAAAACCACCGTAAGTGGTAGTTGGAAATCGCTCTGCTGCTAAGACACCACCACAAGAAAATAAGAAAGCTGGAGAGAAAGAAAGAGCTAAAGGTAGACGAGTGACGAGGCCTTTGGGAGAAATGGCTTTATATAGCCCAAAGAAGGCAGGTGAAATGACACTATTATGACCCTCTGCAGGCGAATAGACGTAACCGATGTAATAGATGCGAAGGATAGCCAATGCCCAGATGATACATGTCACACAGCACGAGAAATAAGGGCACGTCTTTTGATCTAGTAAACATATGTTGCGTGACCCGAGGTGACACAGTTACTCATTCAAAAGATAGGATGATCCATTTGCAGAAGGCGAGAATAAAAACCCTAAGGAAAAAGTAACTCCTTATGTGCCGAGGTATGGCTTCATAAAAAATAAGAATTTGGCTTGAAGTAATGTGCTCACCAAGGGTTTAAATTCGAAAAATGGAACACAAAAAAAGTGTCCAAAAGTATGTCAAAAGTATAGCATCAGCAAAAGAAAGGGTCTTGGACCACAAAGCTAGTTAGGCCAAAGTGGCAACCTCGGTTATAGGAAGTTCTTTTATCTAGGACAGCCTCAGCTTCCCAAGGGAAGGATTTTTGTAACATGTTCTCCATTGATTAGTGCCAAAGATACAATTTCGGTCCCTCGGAGGGGGCATGTGATAGCCGAAGGAGTATCACCCACAGGATCTTCTTATTGGCAGACCTGACACCACTCTCAGGGATTTATATGACCAACCTTGGGAGAAAGATCTACACCACCCTCCAAAAGGTATACGATCAACTCCAGGAAAAAGACTCTTTGCTATCCTCGGGAGTGTATATGACCAACCTCAGAAACGTAGGTCTATCATCCCCGACAGAAGAGATGCCTCTTGAAAATCGTCTGCATGTCCGAGGGGCTTCCTCTAGTCACCCTTGGAGAAATCTTTGTCCGAAGGGGTCTCAGATCCTCAAGGAGTCTTAGGGAGAAACGAAAAATACAGTTGGGGGATCTCTGATAGAAACCTCGAACACACCCTTACCTTCTGGGCATAACCGCCTATGGCCAGTTGTAGACACCTCTCCCCAAAGGTATGGACCAAATCCAGAAGAACACGTTTCTTGATCTACTCAGGATAAGCATAACGGCCTTCTCCTTTGGCCTTCTATAAATACTCGGGGGAAGCTCCCAGGTAAGACACAAAAGATATCCTACTTTTCTGTTCTCTACTCTTAACTCCTAACAACTTCTCCCCTCATATACTGACTTGGGCGTTGGAGATCCCTTCCCCGGAAACACACTCCAGGGAGCTCTTAACCCTTATTATTCAAGTGCTGCAGCTACCACTCAGGTGAAGGTCTGCTGGAGGTCCAACATCTCCTACATCGAAGATGTGCTAAAGCATCACATGGTACATGTGGGAAGCAATTAGTATTAACAATGATGAGTAATTTGGCATATCAATGGCATTACTCAATGAAAAGGTATTATTACTTTTCCTATTTATAGTGGTTAACCATTGTTTACCTTATAATTTCTTTCTTCACAATTCTCTTTTTGTATTAATTCAATGTTTTTTTGCTAGAATGATTACATTCATGCAATGACTTTAAAATTTATTCCTCTGAGATTTAAATCTATCCTACAAGAAAAGAATCTATGTATTATTTCAAACTTTAGTGTTTTCAAGGCTGATTGACCATTTAGACCAGTGACCAATGAACACATAATTCATTTCAGTGTGGGTACAAAAGTCACACTGGTCTCTTTTTTCATACCAAACATTCCACATTACAATTTTAAGTTTGTTCCATTTCATTAGATCCATTTATGCCACCACGCAAATGTTCAACTATGTGATATGAGATCAACACTAAATAGTTTACAATTTAATTTCTGTGATAGTTTTAGAATTTATACTACTCTTTCTTCCAATTCAAATGCTATTAACAATCTCATCCAAATTGGTGATATTTGTGAGATTGTACGATCCGATGGGGTTATCAACCAACAGGTGTGTCATTAAGCTTGAAGATCTAAGGTAATGCTATTTACCCGTACTACATAAACTATGTTTCCGCTAACTTTAATTGCAACTACAATGTCATCATCCTTATATATGACATTTATGTTTTAGTGGCTCCACCATGGATATAACTTTTTAGAGAGATCTAGCAAATTTGCTTGATTACAACTCGCTAAAAAACTAATCGACCAAGCAAATCCTGGTTGTCACCTCTTCTTTGATTAAGTTATGTGAACGTGTGTTATTAACTAAATCTTAATTAGTTTCCCACTTTACTTCTTTAGACAACTTACCACTAATTATTACTATTCTCAATTTCCAGGGCAATACAATCTTGCTTCAACATCATAAACAAAAGTTCATGTGAACATCAACATCGATGAAGTCAATCAATTCCTTCAATCATACAACCATCCTACCTTCTTTCACTTCTCCTTGTTTTCCTGTTTTGGGAAATATTTACATACCTTATTATTATGTCCACTCATAAAACATGTATATCCTCATCTTAGACCATGACTAGAATTGATGCCTTGTGTCATTATGATCCCTTTTCTACTGCACGTCAGGCTGAATTTAGACTACTTTATGGCCACCAAAGATCAATTGAAGAAATTAAGCAATTGCTTGCCTGTGGACCTCTATCTGTAAGTTAATGACTTTTCATTTTTTTTTAATTAAAAAATATACAAGATTACGATTGCCACCTAAATTTTCATTTTAGTCTAATAACTATACTTGCCATGCAATTTTTTTTGACCTAATTGAACGAGGATACTGGTACATCGCATGTAAAAAATGTTGTAAAAAATTAACTGATTGGTTTAACCTTTATCTTTTCTGTGACAAGTAACATTGTCAACCGAAAACCACCTCTACAATATCCATTTTAAGTTACTTGAACTTCATTCATTAAATTGTTACAATTCCATTCTATTATTTAGGAGAACAATTATGCAAATCTTATCAATTTCATTACAAGTTTAAGGCAATTGTCAGAGTATTTGACTTGACATGCATGAATTTGTTCACCAAGTTTGACTCTCTAGCTACCAAGTTCTTTGGTTACTCAGCCACAACTCTCCATTAACTCGAACAATTAGTTACCCCTTTTATCACTAATTTTATTTCTTTATCCACTACTTATAAATTACAACATTGATTCTCCCATTCTTCTCATCCTTTTAACTAGCTTATTTAATTTTCATCCCAATTACATGGGATAATGGCATTGCAAAACTATAAGGGCAATTTCAATAGTCATTGAATCATGAGCTCATAGTTGAGGTTGAGCTTACTTCTTTTAACTTTCAAAATTCTTCTTCCTCGCTGACACTTAAAGAAGTTTTACACAATTAATAAAAAGGAGGAGGACCTTGCATTCCAGCTGAATGAACAACTTGTATGGTTCTGCTCTTTTACATACTAAATAATTCTATTCTATTTCACTCTGCAATCCCACTTAATAATTGTTTTAATTTTACAACAACCAAGTTAGTCCACACAGACGTGTTCTGCTATTTTCACAGATTGAGCACTTAATATAACCCCACCAATTGTGTGACTTTAAACCATGCATGTATATGGTCATCTTCTTAATTTGCCTTTGTGCTATATTTTTTTAATGTTGATAGCAATTAATTTATATTTATTATTGTCCTACAGCGAGCAAGTACATCAAATTACACTTCTGCTGAATCGGTGTACTATGACAAATCATTAACTACTGAAGTTGAAATTCCCTCTACTTTATAAATACTATCCATAACTTACATTATTGTATTATTAACTAATGTAATTCACTTATACCTTCCTAACTCAACTTTCTTATAGGTTGAACCTTCACAATCACCCTTTTAGTTTTCATGGTCCAAATACCACTCATGAGTTTGCATGCAACATGATCACAACACATTAATGGTACTTCTTTTCCCTCTTATCTTACTATTTATTTAACTTCATCCACACATCTAAATTGTTAAACATCTAAATCATTGTTTCTATGTTAACAAGATCAAACTTTAAGAGAATTAAGATATTGTTGTAGAACCCCCCAAAATTGAATTTCTTCACATTATATGACTACCCCTCTCACACACATGTTGTCACATTTAATGCTTTACTTTTTCCTTCTTTAAACCGAATTTTTACGATATGTTGTGCACAGTTATTAGAATACATATTTTTAAGTCAACTAGTATCCCGTAAGGGTGAGCATAGGTTGAGTAAACCCAAGACCCAAGCCAAACCACCCTCATTAGGTTGGGTAAAAAAGGACCATGGCTCATGGGTTGGTTATATATATAGGAGAAACGACAATTTTTGAGTTGGTTCTGGTTCTATATGAAATCAACCCGAGGTGGAACCAAGCCCAAGGTATATATATATAGTTATATAATAAAAATTATAGTATTATTAATATATCCATATATATATGTATTTCTTTGAAGAATTATGATGAGCATATTGTGTTTTTATATTAAACCTTTAAACTAATGTCTCAATTCAAATAACATGGAAGTTGTGGGATCATTCACAGAATTTCTCCATATTCACTTGAATCATTTCGCTTCCTATACCAACTACTCCCAGGTTATTTTACTTTTGATCTCTGCACTCCTGACTACTCTCTATGATATAATCCTCATGTTTTTTCATTTATGAGCCATGTGAAATTGGGAATTCATGACATCAACATATTTTGAGTTTTGATACTAAAGAATATGGTTTTAAAGGCTTAGCTTTCCACATTGAATGTTGTGCCAATGTTGGAATTACTAGATAGAAGTAAACTGGTTAAGATGGAAGATATTAAGCAACTCTTTTGAACTATTTTGATAACATCACTTTAAACTCTTTTGAATGTGTTTAAGTACATATATTTAAAAATTGATTTAATTTTATATTATATTGAATATTTCATAAACTAGTTATGGATGTAATTTTTTTAAATTTTGGTGTTGTTATAAGTATACGTTATAAACCAAAAAACTTGAGAACCAGAACTGAAAAACTCACAACCATGGTTCTGGCTCTGTTCGATTCTTGGTTCTAAGGTTAGGTAGAAATATTTTGGAACCAAGCCCATTTCGGGTTGGTTCGGTTTCACCATAAAATTGAACCAACCCGAACCATTCTTACTCATATTATCCTGTTTCTTAGATTGGTTATGAAACTAGTTATATATAATTTAGTCTAAATTATTCTTTGGTTGTACATTTAATAGTTAAATGATATTTTGCATTATAAATGAAGTTGTTAAATAAATATTAGTTAAAAGCACATATCATTACTTATAAGGAAGTCAATTATTGTACAGGTGTTATAAAATTGTTCAAATTTGTTAATTTGCTAATAAAAATAAATAATATTTCAGTTGGAAGTGTAACAAACATGATGAATTTATTGTAACTTAAACTTTCAAAGTAGAAAAATAATCATAAATAATTGATATAAAACAAACATCTAACTAATAGCCAAAATTTTACAATAAATGAAAATTATCAGCAACTTTCTCCTCATAATTGTTGTGAATGTTGATGTTAGAGTCAATGTCATTCGATCTTAGAAAATAAAGCAACTTTTAATATGATTTTGCATTGATATGTCTTGACTTTTTAATGGGTCCATTTTGAAATGAAATTTTGGCATTGCAAGTAGGAGTATGGCTTTCTTCAACCTTTTCTTATGTGACAGACATCTACAATGCTATTTTGGAAAACTTAAGATAATATGTGACAATAGAGAAATGAAAACTAGATCATGATTGGTAGGAAATAGGCCTAATATAGGGTGCAAAAGCAGACAAATCCCTATTTGATGGATTCACAATAGAGAGCTCAATAAGCTAATAAGGGAAGTCACATCCTAGAGGAAAATGAAATCCCAAAATTACAGGATTAGCTAGATGATTATCATCTAGGAGCTATTTACATGGATCTCCCCTAGGTATATAAACACTCCTAATCACCAATCCTGAGGTATGACATTCTGACTCTCCACTCTTTCGCTCATTTTTGATCATCAGAAATCTGACCTAATCATTAGAGGGTTTCCTTTAGGAAAACATCTTAGGGCTCTAACGTTGTCTTTGTGTGCACATTTCGGAGTTCACCATACCTCTGAAGACCTATATGATCCCTTCAACTATGAAATTGGTGCCATCTATAGGAACATGGTGAACACCCGAAGGTCTCACATGGAGAACCATGATCAACTAGATAACGAGCAAAAAAGTTGTCACCTAGCCGGATTTGTAAGACCCTTAGGTGAAGAGATCCATCAAAAGGCTGATCTGGAGGAGCTAGCGGCGCTTCAGAAAGACCCCTATAAGGGGAAGATCCTCACACCAATAGAAGATGGTCAATTCCAAGCCACATAACACATCGTATTCGAGCAGCTTAAAATGATGTTGCAGTAGAAGATCCATAGGTCTTTGCCTAAAGCCCCCGAAGAAGCTATAGAAAGCCATCTAGTGCCTGGAGAGCCTTGTCAAGCCCCTCCTTGAGATTTGCTCCCAATGGCATGGGCTTCTGAGCCCTTAATATCCTTGAACTTATCTGATGATCCTTAAGGCAATGACATTAGTACTATTCTGCAAAGACTTGATTAGATAGAAGTGTATATGGGCCCTTGAGCCCTTGAGAGAAGGCTTTGCCCTTGGCATTGGTGTCGAATATATGTGGCTCTAACCTTTTAAGGATGAGATAATTAATGCACCTACCCTCAAGGGGTTCCATATGCCCAAGATAGACCTATACGATGGCCTTACCGACCCAGTCAACCGTTTGCAAAGATATGTCACCTCTATAAGATTAGAGCGGGCCTCATATGCAATCATGTGTAGAGTTTTCAACTTAACACTGACATGAGTCGTTGCTTCATGGTTTGACACTAATCAATGGCGTCGCTTCTCATCATTTGAGGACCTCTCCCAAGTATTCTTATGTCACTTCTTGGGGAGCCGGCTAACCCCTAAAATAGTGGCTTACCTCCTAAAGATTTAGCAAGGCCACGATGAGTCTTAGAGAGGCTTGATTGAAGGTTCAATGTTGAGGCCATACAAGTACAAGGACTATCTCCAGAATTGCACTTGGTTGCCATCACTCAGTGATTAACATGAGATTTAAGGCTAGCCTAGGACCTTCATGAGAACCTTGTAAGGGACATTAAGGAATTCCTTGACTGGGCTATATGATACATACACGTAGAAGAACTCAATCGGCCAACGGTACTAAGGGAGCAACCCAGAAACAGAGATAACGGATCCAAGAATAGAAAAGTATGAGTGATGAGTTCTCCCGAATAGAGCCCGTTCTTCCACCATTGAAAGAAACTAGGTCAAACATTTTGTATTTTGAAAGAGGAAAAACCAAGTCCGTTAAACAAAAGGACACACAGAAATATTGTAGATGTTATAAAGACAAGAGGCATGACACCGAAGAATGCTGGCAGTTAAAGAGACTTCTTAAGGAGATGATTCAAGTGGGGAAGTTGAAGGAATATCTGTTGAAATAGTCATTCCCTTGTCCAAAATAAGAGGAGAAGCCCCGCAGAAGGAATGATGATGAGGACCATGATCAAGGATGAAGGCCAGAAAGACAGTAATCCCTTCTAATGGACCAAAAGAACCCTGGACCACCAGCCGGAGTCATCCATATGATGACTAAAAGGAAGCTCTCTATGGCAAGAAAATGACAAAAGTGAGAAGTTGATCAATTAGAGATGGCTGATCTAGACAGAATTTTAATAAGGCCCAATGGCTTCAAGGTGTTTGTCCCACATATGAATCCTCTATTATTTAGAGCTTAGATCAACAATTTTAACATGGAAAGGTTCTATTTAGACATTAGAGCCAACATGAATGTCATCTTTATCGACTTGCTAAGGAAAATAAAGATCAAAAGGTCTTCCTTATCTCCCACATCGGGGCCTACCTTCAAGTAAGGTAAAGAAGAGGTCCTCATGCTTAGAACCATTAATCTACCTTTCATGCTAGTGGCACGAATAATAATGAAAGGTTGCTTGTGCCTTTCACACTACAAAATTTTTTATTCTAGACATCCCATCGCCCTACAATGCCATACTTGGTAAGCTAACTCAAGTACGATTTCAAATCCGATCTGATGTTAGATGGCTAATGATGCTTCTCACAATCCTTGTTGGGGATGCCACCATCTTTATTGACAAGGCCTTCACCCAAAAGAACTATGGGGCTACTCTACGAAAGCCAAGAGATGACAAGCTTACGCTAATGGGGCCAAAAGAAGAAAAAAGAGCAAACCTAGGAGAATGAAGCTGGCACAACACCGTCTAAGGATGCTAAGATGATAAAAGTAGCTTTAAAAAAATGCTAAAGGTTAACAAAGATCGCCTACCCAAGGTAAGACAGCAATTTATTTAGTTCCCAAAAGCAAATTTAGATGTCTTTACTTGGTCCCCCAGTGAGATGCCCAAAATAGACCCAGAAATTATCACACACAAATTACAAGTAAACTACACCACCTGACCAGTACAACAGAAGAAACGCAATATGGCACCTGAGAGACAAGACATTGTCAGAGAAGAAGTTGAAAGGCTACTAAAGGCAAGCATCGTCCAAGAGCTGCGATACCCTAAATGGCTTGCCAACGTTGTCTTGGTGAAAAAAGAAAATGGTGAATGGCACTTGTGCGTCTATTATACTAATCGTAACGATGCCTACCTAAAGGACCCATATCCACCACCTTCCATAGACCAACTGGTTGATGCTACCTCAGAATTCAAGATGCTATCCTTTATGGATGCCATCATTGGCTATCAACAAATTCATATACACCTAGAGGATGAAGAAAAAGTGGCCTTTACAACTAGGGAAACAATGTATTATTACCAGTGGATGCCATTTGGATTGAAAAATGATGGAGTAACCTATCAGGAGCTTATGAACCGAATCTTGACCAAACATTTAGGGAGGAATATGGACGTTTATGTGGAAGACATGATTGTCAAGAGCAGAGCAATGAAACACGACTTTAATGACCTTCGTAAAACTTTCCAGAGAATGGGCCAGTTTAACATGAGAATTGACCCTAAAAAATATAACTTTAGAGTAGGAGCTAGAAAATTTCTTAGCTACATGGTCTTTGAAATGAAGGATCGATGCAAACCCAGACAAGATTGACACTATCCTTACAATGCCTAACCTTCAAAGTAAGGACGATGTCCAAAAATTGGCTGGTAGGTTGACAGCACTTAGACAGTTTATGTCACATGTTGGAGATCATTGTAAGCCCTTCTTTCACATACTTAAAAGAGAAACAATATTTAAATGGACTAACAAATGCTGTGAAACTTTTAAACAAATTAAAGATTATTTATGACACCTTTCTACACTAAAGCAGCCAAGGCTTGATGAGCCTCTTGATGAGCTCTACTTAGTTATAACGAAAGACTCCGTCAGTGCTGTACTTATACAAGAGCATGGGGCAGAGCAATGACCTATATATTATGTCAGTCAGACCCTGCAAGGTACAAAATCCAAATACATCGCACTCTCAAAAGTAGTGTTAGCCCTTGTCATGGCTTCTTAAAAACTGTGAACATACTTTCAAATGCACGACAATATTGTATATACAGAGTTACTTCTATGAGACATACTGAAAAAGCTAGATAAGTCCGGTAGACTTGTTAAGTGGTGCATCAAGTTAGAAGAATATGACATTAGTTACAAGCCCTGAAAAGCCATCAAAGCATAAGCCTTGGCAGCTTTCATCACCGAAATGATGCTGCCAAAAACAAGTAAAGATAAGTAGCATGAAGAGATCCCCATTATGGGAAATGTATGTTGATTAGGCCTTCGGACCCAAAAACTAAGGAGCAGGCATCATCCTAAAAGGACCAATGGGCAAAGAAGCAGTTTTCATAATCAAAATTTAATTTTATATCATGAATAGCATCACTAAATATGAAGCCCTTCTAGCTATGGATGGTTGGTCGAGTGGGGGTATAGTGACTACAAATATACAGCAACTCACAGCTAATAATGAACCAAGTCACTAGAATGGAAAAGGCAAAAGAACTTACTCCTTGCAAATAGCTAAAAATCGCAAAGAGTTTGATGAGGATGTTTGATCACGTGCAAGTTCAAAATATCCTGTGGGCTCGGAACACAAGGGTGGACGCCCTCTCATAAGGCCGATAAGAGGCCTTGATAGAAGAATTCACAAAATCTTCAATCCACTAGAGAAGGTATATGGCCTTCAAAGATGACTGGAGGAAGCTGATCAGACTCTACCTAGAAACCGGGAACTTGAACAGAACACCCAAGGAAAAAAGAAGGATCAGGATTCGAGCGGGAAGATTTTCATCAGTGGGGATGAACTATACAAACGATGGTTCGCTTCTCCATTATAATGATGCCTAACACCCCAGAAAGGAGAAAAGTTTCTCCAGGAAATCCACGAGTTAGATTATGGAGCATATATTGGTGCCAACTTTCTAGCCCACAAAACCTTATGGCCAAACTACTTTTGGCTCACAATCTACGGAGATGCCAAGAAATTTGTCCAGCAATGTCACTCCTGTTAGCTAAACTCATGAGTACAAAGGTTATTTTCCTCCAGAGCCTTTTTGGTCACTGATCCTTGGCCTTTCGCTATGTGGAGATTATACTTGATCGGGGCACTTCCCATGGCTATCAAAAATGTTAAATACTATATCGTGGTGGTCAATTACTTCACCAAGTGGGTAGAAGTGAAGTTTCTAGCCTCTATCATGGTATCATAGATCACTGAATTCTTGTAGAAAAATATTATTTGTCAATTTGGATGTCTTTGGGCCATCATCACTGATAACGGGAAACAATTTGATAATCAGCAAGTTCGCCAATTCGTAGAAGAAAAAGGTGTCCACCTCTACTTTGCTTCCGTATCTTATCCTTAATCAAATGGACAAATGGAGGTAACCAATAGGACTATCGAAAAGGGCTTGAAGAAAAGGCTAGAAGAGGCCAAAGACAAGTGGGCAAAGGAGCTACCAAGTGTTCTATGGGACTACAGAATGACACCTTGAAGCCCATGGAAAAGTCTTCTTTTATGATGATTTATAGAACCAATAGTCTCAAACTAGTAGAGATTTCTTACCCAACGTTGCAAACCCAAGTCTTTCCCCCAAATGAGAATGACAAAGCCCTCGAAGGAAACCTTGACTTGTTGGAGGATCCACGGGGAAAATGCAAGGATATGCATTTAACCTTTTAAGTAATGAATCACCCAAATTCATGAAGGGAAGGCCAAGAGGAAGAACATACAAGTATGAGGTATGGCCATTGTTAAGGCAAAACTGACTGGAAGAAACCCCGGGCACAGAATATTAAGCCCTAACTGGTATAGACCCTACTTAATCATAAGAAAAATCAGAGATGGAGTTTATGAGTTATCTAGCCCTGACGGGAGAAAGCTACGAAGAACTTATCACTCAAATGATCTATTACCTTACTTTGCATAATGATGTTGTTTCACTTTAGCATATCTGCCATGATGTAATCCCTACACTCATATTTAAATAAAAGCACTCATTCATAATGATTTACAACTTTTGCAAAGTCAGCAAGTTTTCTCTTTGAGCAATCTGTGAAGGCTTCCCAATTACCTAAGAGCATAACCACTTATAAAAATAATAACCGAGGCATCACAGTGGAGTGACCACTAAACTAAGTACATAAATATTACAAACAAGAAAAAAGATCCCCATGAAGAATCACTCTCACACACAATAAGAACAAAACTATAGAAGAATTCGTGCACATTTAAGCATCGTATCCAAAAAATTACCAAATCAAAATCAGTATTTCATATCCATTAAACAAAAATTCAAAGTTACAAGAAGAATAGTGAAGACTACAATGAACTTAGGAGTGAGGAGATGACTGACGGAGCCTCCTAAAATTCATCCAGAAAAGGGTCTTCATCAATGGCATTCACCAACTCATCCTTATCAAATGTAGGAATCCCAGCTTTCTAGTCTTTTTGCCATGCTTCATAATCTGGACCTAGATCCTTGTAAGTTAATAGAAACAAAAGATCCATGTCCGGATTGGCTCGCTTCACCTAAAAATGATAGGGAAGAATACTTTCCTTAAATTCAAGAAAAACATATTTTTCCAAGCCCCCTTTCCACCTTCTGGAGGTGCGAGTCAAGCTCCTCCATGTAAGTGTTGGCCTCTTTTCAAAGACACTGGTATCCTAGGTGACCGTCACACCCTATGCTCAATTTGCTTCATAAGGGGCATCGTAGAAGTGACCAAGCTAAAGCTGGCTTTACCTTGGATGGTCCTTAGGCTCAATGGCCCATACTCATCCATTGAAAATGTCTTTTCAAGCATTGATCTAGCTCTCCATCACCTTCAACAAGGATGCTAGCGGTCAGCCTCCTTAGAGGGCTTCATTTCCCTCTCTTTGGATGACTTAAGAGCATCCATAAACTTTTCCACCTTCTTTTCATGTTTCTTGATGTAGCCCTCCTCTTGCTCATTTGTATCTTTTATCAACCTGAGGTTCTTTACTAGGATACTTCGAGCAATGCATTCGCTCTCCAACTCTTTTCCCTTAGTGCTTCATAGAACCTCAACTCGTGAATTGAAGGAATGCATAGCCTTCTCATGTGCTATGTATTATTCGCCAAGACTATAGGTAACGATAGCTACATGTTAGACGAAGCACGTTAGAACTAAGCAAAGACCAAAACACTAAAATTACCAATAAATGTACCTAGAGTAGACTGGAGCCTATGCTCATCAGATGGTGGCTATCCACCTAAAAGAGGTGGGCCAAAAGTGCCAATCCCTAAGGGTCTTTAACCCTTCAAGGATACGGTAAGTAATGTCTGTTCCATGTTTAAGGATTGATTCACCAATACCCACAATCCATTAAGGGTCGAAGACGTGGTCAAGCATGATCTTTTTTAGTATCAAGTTATGCTTTTGTGCTTGGCCACATTCAGGGATTAAGATGTGTGGTTGAAAATGCTCATCAACTGACAGCTCAGGGGTACTTCATTGAGTGGATGCCACCTTCTCGAGGATGACCCCGTTAGAATCTTGGGTAGAGGAAAAGGAAGAGAATGGTTGACTGCCTTTTCCTTTTGCAATGCCTCCTCGGTTGCCTTATGGGACACCATTGGTGCCTTTAGGTCTGTAGGAAAGGTATAGCCAGTGGTCTTTGAACATTTTTCTAGAATGGCTAGATGAAAAGACCCATAATCAAAACAGAATAACATCAAGTCTACAGAACCAATACAGAAGAAGGAAAAGTTGTCTGTGGAAGCCCTACCGTTGCCACTGTCCCAATAGGCATTGGACACTGTTGAGGCATAGGAGCACCTCTTGCAAACCAATTGAGCCTTTGAAGGGGACTTTGATAGCTCCACCACCTTAGGCACTGGCTTGGAGGTGAAAGCCCCCAGGGACTTCTCAGCCACCCCCGATGTGTGGGGCCACTTCAGCTAGAAATATTAAGATCTTTTGAGTGTCGGCCAGGGCATTGGCGACACTCTTACTGCTCTTTATGTACTTTTTGGCATGGCTTTTCATTTCTGCAATAAATAAAAGGTTAGGACCGTTAAAGGCACAAAAGTTGAAGAAAATAAAATGCCTACACAAAATAAAACTTTATCCGAGGGTGATTGAGTCTAAATGGTGACCCCAAAACCTTCTGCCAGTCTCCCCTCCTGACCTTCCTCCTAGTTAGAGAGATTTTTCACATTAGGATAACTCTATGGGCATTGCTGATTCCTGCCCATTTAAAAGTTGTCTCATCAATATCTGTGTAGTTGATGGGGAATAACTCCAAAAAATTGTTATTTCCCATCACTGACCCCAATCAAGTGACGAACCCAACATAAAAATGGTGGCCCTCAGATCCCTCATATATCAGCAACCGCTGGAATAGGGCCTGCTGTGCAATACTGGAAAATTCATAGATGAATCCCGACACTAGCTTCTTTATGGTAAAGAAGAAGCGATCCTTCCACCCTACCCATAAGTCCCTGTAGGAAACAAAGACAAAGAACTTGTTCCCTCCTCTATTAATGAGGGCAATGTGGAAGAAAACATAATCCTTATTCAAGTCTATCATATAAAACTGCAAGAAAACATCTAATAGAGGGCTTACCATCGCCATCTTGTAGCAAACTTGCATCTTATAGCAAACTATGAACTCATTAGTATGCATAAAAGAGTTTAGGGTCAGTTGCGACGGCGGCACCTAGTAATGCTCACAAAATTGCTCCACCAATGAGTGGAGAGGGAAGTAGAGCCTCACCTAAAGTTGGTCAGTATAGACTTTAAGGACATTGGTCTTCTTATCAAAATCCTGAAGGCCCTCATCCTTTAGGGTTTGATGACAGAAAGGGCAGCCATAATGTCATTCAACTAGTAATATCGCTGCAAATTCAACACCGGGATCTTATTTTCCTTTGAGATAGGCCCTTATTAGCTCATAAGGCTCTTTATTGTGAATCTATCATATAGGAATTTATCTTTTTAGGCCCCGTGTTGGGCATATTTTCTACTAATAAGTCCCCTTCCTTATAAGAAAATGTGGGTGGTGGTCCTGCATTTTTTTTTGATGCCATTATTTTGAATGGTGGCCTATGTTTATCTAAAAGGGGAAAAATCCCTTTCTTTTTGTGTTAAGCCATGCCTCATTTTTTGTCATTTTCTCAGGAGGGGTGCAACGTCTCTTTGGCTACTTCTTAAGGAAATTGCAAAAACATTTCCGTTTGTGTTCCCAGCTCCTTTCATCTTGTGTTGTTGCTACATGTGGCAGGCTCAATAGTTGAGGAAAGAGATGAGGTGACAACTAATTAATAAGCCCCAGGGAGTTAACTTGGCGTGATCATTTTTTACAGCTGTTCATGGCCACGGGGCTTCTTCTCATAGGGCTAAAAATCTGCAATGATTACAACGATAGTTTCAAGGAGGTAACCTAATGGTTATGGGTTTCCCTACATATTTGGTAGGGTTTTTTCACTCTTCTTTTTACCACTTGAGTGCCTCTTGCTTTGTTAGTGCTTTCCTTGCTTTTGCTCATTATTGTTCATTGTACTTGTTGCTGAATCTTCTTCCAAATCTTTAAAGTTTCTTTTTTTCAAGCTTCCTACAATCAAGTAATGTGTCATTTCTTTATAGGTCCTGAAATCACGTAATTAACAAGAGGATTCCTATGCAAAAGCTATTTACTTGGATCTCCCCTAGCTATATAAATAATCCCAATCATCAATCCCGAGATATGACATTCTAACTCTCCACCCTGTTGCTCCTCTCTGTTCACCAAAAATCTGACTTAATCATCGGAGGGTTTCCGTCAGAAAAACATCCCGGGACTTTGACGTTGTCTTTGTGCACATGACTCCCTTTCATAGGTCACCACACCTCTGGGCCGAACCCATACGATTTCTTCAACTATCAATGATGATTCAATTAAAATTTTCCTAATTTTGTAATAGTAAAAAAAATAGTAATATAATAACATGGTACTTATATCAGAGTTAAGTAGTGAAAAAATAATATGAAATTGAAATAATTTTGTAGGGCCGAAAATGAGGCCCAAAATCGTGTATGGGCCGTGCAAAAAAATATATGCTTATGAACCTAGCATTAAAAAAGCAAAGATTATATTTTTTAACTTCTATATTTAATATAGCTTCTTGTTCAAACAAACAAAGATGGCCGAACGCATTATGGGCAGGGAGAAAAAATTAATCTTTTTTTTTTTTAATAAATAAAACCACTTTTATCCATGTAAGCCCAATACCTTTTTGTGCATATGGAGCCACTTACTCTTCTATCTTTAAAACAAATCCTTCAAAAACAAAAAATTGTGGGATGTTTTAAAATAAAAAAAAGGGGTTGGCCTAATTTTTTGGTTTTAGGCGAAATAATAAGATAATAATTGATTTAGAAGGTTCGAAATAATAATAAAAGCAATTTTTGGGTTTGGGTCCAAAATGGGCGAAAATAATAAAATCATAAGAAATGTAAATTCAAAATACAGTGGCCCAATCCTTTTTTTTGTCCATATGGGACCATTTAGTTAGAGTGTTTTTTATATCAATTATTTAGTTTTGGTTTGAATTTTCATAAAATAATAGTTATTTAATATTTTATAAAAAAATCCCCAGAAATTTAAAAAATTAAAAATCATTTGGGTTCATATACTATGGGGAAAAAACATGTAAATAAAATGGACAATAATTGGGTTGGGTTATTTTTTAGTGTCCATAATGATTTATATGTGATTTATATATTTTTTTTTCGTATTTAATTTTTTAACCCATTATTTTTTAATGCTTTAATGTAATTTTATTCTTAATTTTTAATTTAAATTATTATTTAAATAAATTTTAGATCCTGATTAATTTGTTAAAGTATTTTCTACTAATTAATTACGTATAAAATAAATATGTTGGGCCAAATAACAAAAAAACGCTAATTGACTACAAAAAGAACCCAAAACACGTTAATGGGCTGGCCAGGAACAAAGTTTTAGGCCGACCCAACTGGTACATTTCTAAAAAATGGCCCGACCCGTGTATGACCCAAAGTATACAGTCGAACCTGACCGTACTCACTTCCTATGACTAACCATAAAGTTGTGACACTCAATTGAAAGAAATAAGAAAGAGAAGGCTAGTGTGTAATTAATCCCTTTAGGCTATATAACAATTTTTTTAATTCCCATGCCGCCCAAGTTTCATCCACATCTAGGTGTTTGAACAGATTTCATCCAAGTTATTTTTCCTTTTTTTTTTTTTATTATGTTACCTATTTGTAAGTTACAGCTAATTTTTTTTTCTTTCACTACTCTACATGTACAATTTGGTTAGGACTTTTGTCAGAATGGAAAACTCAGAATTTCTACTATTATGAAAGAAGGATAGGAAGTTAAAGCTAAGTTTCTAACCCCATATCCTAGAATATTGCCTCATTAAGTTTGTTTTCTTATTAAGTATTCCAATTTTCTTATTTAGGTTTTTACAGATTGTTTGGATATGAAGACATTATGGGTAAGAAGGAATTATTGGGTAATGAACTATAATTCTATTCTAAATAATACTATGGCACGCAAATCAAAAGAGTAGCATAATTATAATCGAAATACTGGCCTTCACATTGACTTAAAAAGTAATTTAAAAGTTGCTTCTGCTTTTCTAAAATTTGGAATTTTACAAAGTTGTAAAGAACAATTAAAGACAAAAATGAAATTGATCAGGAAAGTATGTTGCCTGCGAATTTTTTCAGCCAATTTTGTTTCATGTCAAAAAAGTGAACCAAATATGTGATGTTCAAGCTTTGCATGCATTGAAAATATTGATTAAACTTTACTTGCTTGTGATTAGCAGTCCAATTCTATTTGCTGTCAAAAAAAGAACGCACGGGCTCTATCAGCACCTAAAGAACTTGCGAAATAAAGAGAGAGGGAGAGATAGAGAGAATTTTTCACAAGCAATCTAGTAATATTTTTAACCTTTGAATCTAATGTGGCCTTTAGTGTTCACAATTTGTTGTTATGTATTTATTTAAAGCTCTAGGGCATAATTGCATGGGATTGGAGACTATCATTCTTGGTGTATAATACACCTAGTAACACTGTTTGTGTTACTAACGGTTTTCAATCCGTTACCATGTTTTTAAATCCACAAGGTAAGCGTGAAAATTAAGGAATAAATATCAGTAGTTACTAATTTAGCTTCCGTTTTCCATACAAAAATATCCCATTAAAGCACACAACCCTAAGATAGAAACAAATTAAGGGTTCCTATTAAAAAAAAAAAAGGGCCACATTCTTTGTCGACTACTTGTTTGCGAAACCCAGAGCTCATGGCTTCCCTTGGTAGAAGCACACAAAATCTGACTTGGTGGAGATGAGGATGATTTGGGAGTGTCTTTGATCACAGCGAATAGGAACACAAAGGACAACAAGACATTCAACAAGATTAGCGGAGTTGTTTTGGGATTGTGATTTCATTGCAGTGAGGTGTACAAATTGCCGGAGAAGAAGAAGGTATTGGCGAGTTCTAAAGACGATGGGTTTTTTTTTTTATTTTAGTCAAAAATTGTGTTGGGCTGGTGGGGGTATGCATAAGCAAGGGCGAATAGATGGAACTGTATGGTTCTATGGTGCAAATTCAAAACCAGTGATGATGGGTGAAAAATTATGGGGTTTTTTAGTGGCTTTGTTAAGTGACGATGACTGTGTAGTTGTGTTATTCTGTGAACGTTTTGTATTGTTTGGATTTGGAGTAGAGTGGGTGCATTTATATGTGGGAATGAGAAGTGTTATTTACGGAGTTTTGTGAATGTGGCATTTTGTTGTGTGTTCTTGAGATAGTGATGTATTATTCTAATAACAGGTTGTATAATTGTGAGAGGTGTTCACTACTAATATATAAGACTTTTCCAACTGCCATTTACCAACGCACAGCAGTTGGTAAGTGCAATTTACCAACTGCTTTGGTAAATGGCAGTTGGTATTCGATACGTTGGAAAAATTTTTACCAACGCGCAATTAATAACGCGTTGGTAAATTCCAACGTGTAGAAGTTGGTAAAATTAACGTTGGTAATTACCAACGGTCATGAACCAGGGTTGGTTTCCATCGGTTTGTTGTAGTTACCAACTGCCGGGCAGTTGGTACGAACTGTTGGCAGCAGTTGGTAATTTACCAACTGGTGGGCAGTTGATAACCTAGCAGTTGGTAACTTTACCAACTGCCAGCATCATGAATTTACCAACTGCTGGCAGTTGGTAGAAACCCGCGTTGGGTGTTACCAACTTACATGGTAAGGGAGTTGTTATGAAGCTGTTAGTTATTTTGAACTTGCATTCGCGTTGGTAACAAGATGATAGGCGGTAATTACCAACTTGCGCGCGTTGGTAAGTTCCCCGTTTGCACGTTGGTAATGTACATTAAGCGTTCCAGGTTTCGGTTGTTTCGTATTTTTCCCAGTTTGAATATACATTCAAAATTAACATATCATTCCAAAAGTTCCCCCAGCTTTACTCAGCAATAAACATTACATAGCTATGCAAACGTAATTAAAATAAGATATTCTCAAAGACAGCATAATTAAAACAATAACATATATGTCTGGAAGAAAGCATACAACATTCAACGGATTACACATTTCAGTAACTTCAACCGAGTCTATAGAACATTTTGGAAATAATCACTATTTATGAAAACAATACAATATTTGTCAATCTATCAGCACTTATCCATTAGCTATACAATTTGCAAGTCCCAAAACTGCTAAAAATAAAATTTTCAATTCTCTATGGAATAAGAATCTCCATTTTACATATTCGATCTTGAAAGTGAAGAGCATTACTCTATCAATTTCTTTAGTCAAGGAACAGGAAATAGGATATCTGATAGAAAAGACAAAGACCGCATGCTTACTGGTATTAACTTCATCACCGCCTAGGTGAAAAAGCTCAAACGGGAAAATTTTTCTAATGTCTGTAAAAGAAAAATGCTGTTAGTGAATCTTCAGCACATCAAACCAAGATCATAGCAATAATTTCTTAATAGCTTAAACGTGCCATCCTGTGAAAATTTAAAGACAGGTATGCAACACAACTTAAGACAGAAAATGCTGCTGGAGAATGCAACTCATAGTCAAATTAGAACGGGGAAAAAATTAAAGTCAGCCCTTTGTAGGGAGTGGAGATGAAAGATATATAAAAATATTTTAACAAAGATTTCTATGTTCAAGCATTGGTGTGTGATCCAAGTGTATAGGATGATGCACACAGTGGAGGAATGAGTAAAGGGGAAAATATCCTTTTCTCAAACCAGTTCAAAACGAGAATCCTGGAAAAATATAGAAAATAGCCAACTCGGTTACAAACATCAACTATGATGATCTTCTGGTAGAAGATCTTAACCTGTAAGAATGCCAGCAATTAGATCAAAAGTAGAGTTCTTTGCGACATCAAGTGGCTCTCTGCAGGAAGATGAAGGCCACAGATCGGGATACCCAACTCCCCTGTGCAGAGGGTTACAAATTCAATCATCAAAATGAAGTCCTGAATACGAATTTATCAATTATGACACAGGCCTGATCAATCAAGGCATTATATAAGAAAAACGTCCCCTTTTTTTATTTGAACTCATAAAACATGAGTGAAGAACCTATGACCATACCTTTAACCCCCCCCCCCCCCCCAAAAAAAAAAAAAAGGAACCAATGAATTAAACAAGAGAGAAAACCGAAACAAGCCTAGCACTAACCAACCTACAAGAGAATTCACTAAAATGTGGTGATCATGATAATTTTTATTAGTAGCCCAAATTGAATTTAGAACTATATCTTTATCCTCTGTGTTGTCTAATACACTAATTCTGATCCATGATTCTACACACCTGGAAGATAATTTAGGATAACAATTCTAGAGAACTTATATTCTGTACGAATGCTAAGCTATAACTGTATATCTTTCTAATATATGATGATCAATAAAAAATTGCATTACCATGCTTCTGCATGACCAGGGACATCTACTTCTGCCATGACATTAATGCCTGCAGGGAACAGGAAACTTAGATAGAAAGCAGATACAGCAGGGCGTTAAGTAGAAGCCAATCTCTTACACAATTATTTAATCTTGATTGAAGGTATGCAGGAAGATATTCCCAAAATGCCTTATTATCATGTTCATGAAGTCACATTTTTTATTAAGATGAAATGAGAAAAAAAAAAGTAGCAAAAGTTGAAAGGACTGCATATTTAACAAGTAAAATAAACAAAAGGAAAGTTCACCTCGCATTCTAGCAAAGCTGCTCATTGGTGCATGCAACATTGAGAACAAGAAAAAGAGACAGAATCAGAATAGCACAGAGCAAGAAGCATAAAGTACAAAGTGCAGTCTGAACAAGACAGACCAAAGCACTCACTGGGTCATACACATCCAGGGCATATAAAGCAAGTGTATCCAAGTTAAAACATTTTGCTGTGATGGGTCAACCAAGTTCTCCAAAAAAGAAAAAAAGGTTGATTGATGATAATATAAACTTAACATGCAAAATGCTAAATCCTGGAGTTCCATTAAGTTTTAATTTTAAGCAACTTTAGCATTACATACACATTGATATGTTCATCATGGTAAAGTAAAATATTAAACATCACAAAATTAATTTTCATCAATATGAATGAGTGTGAATTACTAGCATAACCCAAAACAAAAATTCTTAGAGCTTATGCATCAAATTGAATCATGTTGACGAAGCTTTTCTCTTCAATACATGAAGTTCTCATAAAAAATTTTAAACTCAAAGAAGGCAACTATTAAATTCTAATTTAAGTACATGAGTTCAAAATAAGAGAAAGGGTTGGGGATAATTTCCAACTATATAATTAATGAAAATCTTATACCTTGAACTCATTATATGAATGGATTTCATATTTTTTTTTTCCAGATTTCCTTCCTCTTTTTGGCCGTTGCTTTTCTTCCTCTTTTTCCCAGTCAACAAACATGATCATGACAGTGGTTATTTGTTTATACTGGTAATCTGTTAGTGTTGAGTCAATTTATTGATGTATCTTGTTTTATATCCTATATTCATAATATGTTGTATCTATAGGACCCAAGTATCAAGGAATTAGCGGAGCAGATAGCAAAAGATCCTTCATTCAACCAGATGGCAGAGCAGTTGACAAAAAACCTGCAAGGCGCAGCAGCTGAAGGCAGTGCACCTCAGTTTGATCCGCAACAGTACTTTTCTACTGTGCAACAGGTCATGCAGAATCCTCAGTTTGTGACCATGGCTGAGCGCCTTGGTAATGCATTAATGCAGGTTGGTTTCTCCTCTCAGTCTGATTTAGTTCAATTGTAGAAACTTTTTATTTATTGATTTTTAAGCTTTTCAACCTTTTCTTTCCCTAGGATCCTGCTATGTCTCACATGCTTGATAATTTCACCAATCCACAACACAGAGAAGAGATTGAGGAAAGAATGGCACGGATCAAAGAGGATCCATCATTGAAGCCTATACTAGAAGAACTAGAGACCGATGGCGCTGCTGCCATAATGAGGTCAGTGATAAGGATCACATGCTGGGTTATTTTTTTGGTGAACAATACACGAAAATTCCCAAGTCTTCAAAATCCAACATTCATTTGGATCGAAGAAGTTATGGACCATATTTAATGTTCTAAACCACTTTAAAATGACCAATTGGACCTGTACTTTATGTTGTTGAGTATGGGGTTAAGGAATTCCAACTTAGCAATTTTTCACCAGATGAAGATTTGATCAAACATTTAGGATCTGTTCAAACATTTGGTCAAACACTTGGGACTAATTGGCTCTACGTTAAAATGTTTTAGGATCAAAGTTGCTGCTTATTAGGATCTCATTCATTAGCTCCTTCAGTTTTGTTTCTTCCTTTCCCATTGGAGGGGCGCAGGATATGCTTCTACGGGTCTGCTGTGCTATGCTTTTGTGTGTGAAGAGTGAGCTTTTAAATGGTGATTTTGCTGCTAACTTGAGGCTTCTACAGCACTATCCGGATATCAACATTGAACATCTTCTACAGGTTGCTCAGGATCTGAGCCCTGAAACGTCTTCCTACCCCATTTCCCTTTAAAATAATGTGATCAAATGCGCTTTATTTTGTAGAAAAGAAAAACTCTATTTGAGTTGGTTATCGATCCTGAAGGAAGGTAACCTGTTGCTTGCACAGAAATATGGAACATTTTCACCTTTTATGTTATTTGTTTTTATTTTGATGGACATTTTCATCTTACATTCAAAGGAAAGCAACAAACGATTTATTCTGCATCATTATAACACTCCTATTACATCAAGAATTTCTAGTAAACCGCTAGTAATTAAAGTGACTGGTGATCCAGATATTAACCAAGAAGCACGAAAAAAGCCAAGTAACTGGTAAGGAAAAGACCGAAAAAAAAAATCCAACAAAACACGAAAAAAATCAAACTAACCTTCAGATCGCCCTAAACGACACCAAATCCACGATCCTCATCCTCGATGAACCTGATTCAAGGCTTAATGGAAGGCGATTAGTGACTGTGTGTGCTGTGAGAAGATTTCGACGACGGCGACTGAGACACGAAAACAGAGCGCGATGAAGAAGACGGCTCGGGCTGGGGGGTATTTTAAAAAAAAATTTCCAACGGCTTAGCCGTTGGAAACTAGCCAGTCAATACGCACCGTTTCACTAATGAGTTACCAACGGTTAACACACGTTGGTAAATGTACAGGACGCTTTGATTTTCCAACGGCTTAGCCATTGGTAAAAAAAAACAAAAAAACAATTTCCACCAACGCATGCACGTTGGAAATTTTTCACCAACGGTTCTACACGTTGGCAATTACCAATGGTTTAGCCGTTGGTAAAAAAAAATTGAACCAAAAATCCCACCAACGCGTGCACATTGGAAAATTTTTACCAACGGCAGTTGGAAATTTATGATTTTTTAGTAGTGGTTATTATGGGGTATTTTTGTTACGGTCAGTTGTATGGTTGGATTGCAAGCTTGAATAGTTATGAAGTTTTATGGGTCTGTGGATAGTTTGTATTATTTTGATTTTGTGTGGTTCTATTGACTGTGTGATTTTGTGTGGATAACTTTTGTGATTCTACCAATAGTTTGTATGTTTCCGACGAACAAGTGTATGCAAGAAATATGGTTCGCATAGTAGAGGGGAATGGCTCAAGCAGTGAATCAAAAGAGCATGATTTAGAGGATATATTTGTTATCAGTATCAATTGTATGTTCTCTAATATAAGTATCTGAAACATGTGCAGTTTACATTGTAAAAAAAAAGTGTGGTTGATGTTGTGTAAGAACATGTAAGATAGCATTGACAAGTTCCCCAATTATTGTTCGGCAAGTACAATCCAAAGTAGCTGGCAAAGTAGATTTGAGGTTAGAGGGTGAGGATAATGATTCAGACGTGGAGATCATTGGCTGAGAAATTGGTAATACATATGAGTACGTAAGATGTTTGTATTTGGCATGATAAACTTAAGTATTTAGGCTGTACTTGCAGAGTTAGTAGACCATCAAAGGAGGAGGGGAGGAAAGAGAAGAGAATGTTGTGTCATTGCACAAGAACAAGGTTAGAGAAAAATAAAGAAGATGCAAAGGGAAAAGAAGATGACAATAAGAAAAAGATGAATGAAGAAAAAGACAAAGGTTGTGCAAACGAGGAGACAGGAGGTAGCAGAGAAGATAGGTCTGGTGAATTGTAATATGATAATGTTTGAATAATTGGGTATTGAACTGATGTGGGTTTGTATTTTATTAACTTATGTTCGTATGTTTGCTGGTGATTCTGGTGTGTTTGTGTTCAGGGTATTAAACTAAAGCGGGTTTGTATGTTTCCCTGTGATACTTTTATGTTTGAATTTTATCAGGTTATGTATTAAACTTGAACATGAATTTTATCAGGTTATGGATATATTGGTTTACATGTATGTGTATGTTAGGCATTTGTATTTATTAAAGGTACGGTTGTATGTTTTTGCGCAATGACTGTATTTAATTACAAAGATGTGTAGGGATATTTTCTTGTAAAGATGCCCCAAATTAGTAGTTGTACTATTCTGTTTCTTTTTTGTATTATTCTGTCTATTTTTATACCATTTTGTTTCTTTTTTGCGTGATTCTATTTCGTTTATATACAATTCAATTTTTTGTATCCTATTCTGATTTGTTTATGTATTTTTATATGCTTTGCATTATTTTGATTCTTTTTTGTACTATTTTATATTTTTATTATACTGTTTAGTTTCTTTTCTTGTGTTATTATGGTTGTTTTTTGTATTTCTCTATGTTTTGTCGTATGCCCCTTGTATTAATAACATAATCACTCATTTCGATATCAAATTCACACATATACCTTCGAGTGGTAATGACTGTGTATGCCCCCCTGTATTAATAACAGAATCATGGTTGTATGTTGTTGAGCAATGACTATTTAAATACAAAGATGTGTAGGGATATATTCTCGACAGGGATGCCTAAAATTAGTAGTTATACTATTCTATTTTTTTTGTATCATTCTATCTATTTTTTATGCCATTCTGTTCCTTTTTTGCTTGATTCTGTTTTGTTTCTATACAATTCAATTTTTTTGTATCCTATTCTGATTCATTTATGTATTTTTCTGATTTTTAAATGTATTTTTATATGTTTTGTATTTTTTTGATTCTTTTTGTTACTATTCTATTTTTTTGTTATACTGTTCAGTTTCTTTTCTCGTGTTATTATGGTTGTTTTTTGTATTTCTCTATGTTTTATCATATGCCCCCTGTATTAATAACAGAATCATGCATTTTAATATCAAATACAGACATACCTTCAAAGTGGCATACAAAGACTAATCTAATGTTATAAGAATGATGTAGCCATGGACCAATGTCAACCAAGATTAAAGGAATGAAAAGTAGTAAGAAAGTTGAGAAAGCTAATGGTAAACTAAAATAGCCAAGGTATTTGTACTATTCTGTTTCTTTCTTATATTATTTTTTCTATTTTTTATACTTTTTTTGACACAAAGCCATTTCATTTCCATACAATTCTATTTTTTTGTACTATTATGATATGTTTATGTATTTTCATGATTTTTAAATGTATTTTTATATGTTATGTATCATTCTGATTCAATTTTGTACTATTGTGTACATTTATTATACCGCTCTGTTTCTATTTTTGTATTATTCTCATTGTTTGTTGTGTTTATCTATGTTTTGTCATATGGCCCTTGTATTAATAACAGAATCATGCATTTCAATATCAAATTCACACATATACCTTCCAGTGGCATACAAACACTAATCCAGTTGAACTGTTTGCAGTTTTGTATTAAAAAATTATGTATTTGTGTTTCCATCTTAGATATATGTATTTAGGCATAGTACTATAAAGCGTTCGGTCATTCTAATCGTATAACAATGGTGCAGCTATGAACCAAGGTCAACCAAGATAAAAGGAATGAAAAGTAGTAAGAAAGCTGAACAATCTGATGTTAAACTGAAACAGCCAAGGTTTGTCCAATGACATTTTCTAGATCTTATTTTTGTTTTCTCACGGGGATAATTGAGATGATTATATGATGTTCTGATATGCAAAAAAGTGAGGGGAGAACCCAGTAAGAAGGGGAAACAGAAGATGGATGTTGAGGTTGATGAAGAATTGGATGAAAGGAAAATGAAGAGTAAAAGATAATGGATATTGTGAATGGATAGGCTTAGGACGTAATAGGGTAGTGCATGATGCTGTATGTCAGTATTGTACCTAAAAACCAATCATGAGATGATTGTATTTTGCACATTGAGTCATGATATTTTATTAAGGCATTAATCCAGCAATTACGTTTGTTGTTTTGTTTCTGTGTAACGTAATAAACATAATTGTAACCCCAGAACAATGATATTCTCAAATATCCCTGGCCTAGTATTATTATGGAGTGGGCTACAATAATACATAACGACTAGCATATGTAGAGATTAATATGAGATATGTAGTCTACATATGGGTACAAGTTAGAGAACTTGTATACTAGACCGACCCACCATGAGAATGTTACATGGATCATTATATGAGTGTTATAAGTTATTCTCTTAGTGATCATGGTATATGTAGTCTTTTAACCTAAGGTCATCAAAGTTCCCTACATGTAAGTCACATACTTTGATACTTCTCTTTGTTGCTCGTAACTGAGTGAACTGGAAGGAGGTTATTGGGTATGTCACATATCATATGGAGGGTTTTGTATGATCAAGATGCGATTTGTCTCTCCTATGTAATAGGAGTGATATTTTGGGCCCCTTGATAGAGTGAGACTTAGAAAATGCATGGCCATGCTTGGATGAGTTGATATATGATATCAATGTCATCAATTTAAGTTAGTCTACTCGGTAATCAAGAAACCAAATATTAGGCTATACGAGAGTGACACATTCCATGTCTCGTGCTTAGTCTTGATATCTTGGACAAAGGGACAATGGCATATATGGGTAATGATCATAAAGGTTTAGTTGAATTATGAACAATCTTGTCACTTGGGTAGCAATGATGTGTTGTGAGACACCGCTCACTGCTTATGATCATAAATGTGATTTATGATCATTGCAAACGTGGTAAGAACCTATTGAGTCGCACACATAGAGCTATTTGGATTATTAGAGTGCATGGGCTAATTATTTGTGTAATGGTTTCATAATAATTTCATATTAATAATGGGCCCAAAAGTTGAGCCATTATTAAGCCCGAAATTAAAGCTTAATTGGATTAGGGCTTTGAAACCCATTAGGTTTGGAAGTTGAGTCTCACTCTAAATACAACTTTTAGTGAGAAATTTGCAGCCTTGCCCTAGCCTCCTAAAAGAGACAGCCACATTATTCCCTCGCAATTCCTTAGAGGACACAAGCTAGCACTGCGAGCGCAAAAGAAACGCATCTACTGGGATATGGTGGAAGCGTGGTGATCTTGAGAAGCTCGTGTGGATACCGTAGAGAACTTGAACCCGACAACTGTTCAGGTTTTGTGATTTGACTCTACAGTTGGGCGAAATATCTCAACCGAATTAGGTATAACAATTTTGAACACCCAGTTTACCCCGTTTCACTTGGATCCTAGAGGGTTTTGGTTAAATTCCGCTGCACTTGTTTGACTCTCGAAACCCTACACTCAATTGTATGTTTATAGGGGGAACAAGGTTAAGCATCCCCGGCTAAAGAAAGGCAAAGAAACAGCGAATGATGAAGTGGTATCTAGCCATTTCAAGGATGGTGGTGGTAAATTTTATAGGTGAGCAAATGTATATTTTTGTTTGTCCAGTAGCATGATGTTGTTCATTTGGAAACTAAAGAATGAAAATTTAAATGCATATTTAATACTAAGTGTTCACCATAACAGATGACGAAGGTGTTGGAGAAAATTTCACAATCCGATAAGCATGTTAGAGCCATTGAGGAGTTGGGATTTGGTGAACTGTTAAAGTTGAAGTGTAGGTTTTTTAGTAAGGAGCTGGTAAAGTTGTTGGTTAATAGGCTAAACCCGTTAGATATGACAATAGGTCGTGTAGGATAAAGTTAATGCCAGAAGATGTGAAACTGATTCTAGGTGTCCCCCATGGGAATATTATAATTGGTAGAGTGAAGCATATGGAAATGCATGATGCATTTGTTTCTGATTGGGAAGGTTGTTGGACTAGTAACCAAGATGACCCTTATCTGGCATAGTTAGATAAAGCTTTAGAGGATGATATAGCAGCCAGTGACCAGTTTAAGTAGGATTTCATTGTGTGTGTTGTCTTTAGGTTGCTTGCACCATCTAGTATAGCAAAGAGTTGCTAGAGGTTTCTAAGGTTTGTGAGGGATTTGTCAGATGTCGCAACCTGAATTTTTATGATTATATACACTCGGAGTTGGCTGACACTATGTACGAGTGGAAAGGGGAAGGTAAGCCCCAAATGTTGAATGGATGTTTGCTCTTCCTTCAAGTAAGTTATATTATGCTATGTGGTGCTAATTAACAACAACTATGTTCTATATGTACATAAATGTAGTGCAATTGCGCAAAAGCAGTATGAGTAGAAATGTATTAAATTGACAAATGATGGTATTACACTGTAATTTAAAGAACGTTTGTATGTTTTGTTTGGACGATATGTTTTTGGAAAGAATGTACTAAATTGATGTGTAATAGTATTATACCATAGTGAAAAGAGATTAAAGTATTGTATTGTACTAAATTTCTTTTCCGTGAAGATGATTTTCTGGACTGAGTTGTTTTATTCTTTTAGATGGATGTAAAGAGAAAGTTGCCATGTATAAAAAATTAGGAACACGACGTTGTTGTGAAGCGCATATATAAGGAGAAAAAGTGGCTCAGAGGGTTTGGGAAAGGCCGGTTCAATCCTTAATTCGATAAAGATGAGGTGGACGCGGTTAAATAGCTTTTTGGAAGTGGCAGTAGTAAAGGTTAGATCCTCAAAATTTGAATTTCATGAGAACAAAAAACGAACTAAACAAACTTGATTTTGATACGTATTATTCTGTGAAGTGTTTGGGTTTTGGTTTAAGTCTATTAGTGATATGTATTAATATGTGTTTATGTTTATGGTCCAATAGGAGAAGCAAGCAAGAATATAGAGAAGGGCATTGGCATAGCTAGTGGCATGTGGGACAGTGAAGTGTACCTACTTGTGAAATATGGGAAAGAAACAAGTGAAGCATACCAACGATTTAGGGCACAGCTAGAGTGAGTGAGCAGCTGGTTCCCAGAAACGGAAAAAAAGCTGTAGCCATTTTTAAAACCAATGGATGAGAACAATGTAAGCAGCTTGTAGTTGACCTAGTTTACAGATGAGTCATTGAAGATGATTCACCAGATAACATAAGCTTGCTGCCAATTGCTATATGGCGGGTCAGGTAAATGATATATGAAATGTGTAATACATAATTAAAAAATTATCAAGTTTGTGTTGAAACAATAAGAAATTATTGTGAAGAGAGAAAGTAGTCAGATGGTGGGTAAAAGGTTGATGACCCCAAAAAATCAGTAGTAAATCCTGATTTTGGTGTCAGTGGGATGAAGGAGGTAAAGCATATGAACAAAACTAGAAATGGTGATGGCACAAGTAAGATAATGAACTGTGGTTTGTATCGGTCTATGTATAAAAATTATAATAATGTTACAAATATCACATATGTACGTATTGAAGGTGGGTTTTGGTTAACATCTAAGTGGGTAAGCATGTTGGTCTAACACTGATGTTGGGAAGAGCAAAGGAATAAGTGAAAAAGAGAACGGAGGAGTGTATTGGAGGACGTCCAATCAAGAAGAAATCAAAGCTTGCTTGCTTGAGGTCTCCATTCAAGGTAGATGTGCAAAAAGAAGATCGTAAGAATCAAATTCCACATGAAGATGCAATTATTGTGGACTTTGCAATGTGGTTGGAGTTGGACCATTCATAAGTGTCAAATCCCACTAACCAATAAATATATGTGGGGTTGATATGTAAGTGTATTAATCTATCAATGCAATGTGGTCCTTTATTATATAAGTGGCTGATTCTTAAACAGAGTGCATACCTCATTAGAATTTATGTACTTGATACTAAATAACATTAGTTAGGCAATGATGTGTGTGATTTTGTTGTATGTATGTATTATTCTGGAAAGTGAGTATGACATTAGGCTTTTAAATGTACTGACACAACTTTGATATAATGGTGAGTAGGCAATTGCTGTACGATGACATGCTGAACCATTTAGTATCACATGAAAGCTTCCTTACACTTCGAGAAAAGACTGAAATTGACATAATAGTTATGGATGCATGGTGTTTAGTACTAAATGCGAAGGAACAAAAAATGGCTATTTGCAAACGTATTTTCATGATGCCACACGTATGGGTAAGATATCCTATTAAGTTATTAGTACTTGAATAGTTTTCTGCTTGTAAAATGTAGTTGGTTTTTGCTATATACAACCTTGGGGTGGCCGTAATTGATGTGGAGGACAATGCCAAGAAGAGGATAAGTCATCAAGCTTCCAATACAATTCAAGAGTGGTTGGAAGTGAACCACATATCCACAATCATTCCATATGATTTGGTACGCCCTTAATTAAACTGTTATTGTACTAAAGTGTGAAAGTAATAGTGGAGGCATGTGGAATTGTGATTTGTATGTAGTTGAAATCAATTTGTGTGAATCTGGATAAGGTTTCTGTGATTTTGTATGACATATGAATAACTAGGAAATGTGGTTTGTTTATAACTAGAAGTGATTTATGTGAATTTGGGTGAGGTATTTGTGGTTTTGTGTGATGTTTGAATTACTGGGAACTATGTTGGTAAGGCTCTAATTAATGGATTACCTATGTTGTGTATATTGATAGGTTTTTTTTACCAATCCTAAAAGGGGGCCACTACTTCCTGGTGTACATTGATTTTGAAAATGGTGTTATACAAGTTTTAAACAACCTGAGGGATGAGTAGGAAGACTACAGAGATATGGAACGACAAGTTGTTAGTAGTAGCCAATTATAATATTTACATGTTACGTGAATGTGACAAAAAATTGCATTTTGACTTTCCTTCCATTTTTGTTTGTGATCACGGAATCCTTTTTTGCAAATATTTCAAGTCCATGAAATATCCGAAGGCAGCAAATTTTGGGGCATATGAGTGGGAACATTTCACACCACCCTGAAAAGAAAATGAAAAGTAAAGCATACTTGTCGTATGATAAGGACTGTCGTGTTTTCACAATGAAGCATATGGAATTGTTTAAAGGAGGGGACTTTGACAATGACCTTGGTCCAATAAATTAGTCATACAAATAACAATTTGTTGAATGTTGAAAAACTTATTTTATGTACAAATAATAAGATGATGTATAAAAAAATGCTGGACAAGGCATCAAAGTATCATTGGCGGGTTATTGTAGCAATAATACTAAAGGATGAGACAAACAAAATCATAGATAAAGTTGTCACAGCAGCAAAGATGGTATCTGAAGTGGAAGAGTAGCATGTCTTTTTTCTAGATTGAATGGAATGACTCACATCTCTATTATTTGGTCTAATTTGGTTTGCTGTTGAGACAAATTTGATAGTTCTGATGTAACTATGACACATAACCTGACGGCTTATATTATGGTGTGCTTTATTACACAGCATAAAAAATGTATGGGCATAGCATCCAAAATAATGCAACGTTTGAACAGTATAATACATTCAAGAGTCAATTGTGCAACATACCATAACAATGAAGATGATATTAAATACTCATGTGATCAACGTTTGGGCTTTGATTTAACTTTGTTATATAATTAAGAAATCCTTCAACATGGTGAACATACATTTGGGGACTACACAAATACATTTAAATAGTAGTTATGTCCATTTCAACAAGATGATGAAAACAACTAAGGAAAATAGAACATAGAAATGTACATATTAGTTGATGAATCATGATGATATATGAGACTAAATTCAGTTAATTTATAACAGGATTATATTAGTTTTGCTCGTCCATAATATGATATTATTAATCATTCCTTGGAGCATGGAGGAATCAAATAATCAAATAATGTTTTTAAATTTGAGTTAAAGAAATTGATTCAAGTTTATGGCAATTTTGAGACTAGTTACAAACACATGTACTATTCAATAGTTTGTCAAGGGTAACAAAATAGAAAAATAAACTAAAGTCATAAGCACTCTTATGGTCTATCGAACAAACATGGAAATGTCAATTGAAAGCATACTACTTCCTATGCCTTTTGCTTTGGAAATGAAATCGCTTAGCCATACTTTTAATCTTATTTAGACCAAAAGTGTTAGTCTTCACAAACTCTGGGTCCTGGATGTGATCCCTTATTCCAACAGTTGTAAAAGTATATCCCATATTGCCATTTCTTTTGAGTACAACCTGTTTCAACAAGTAGAACCCTTCATCAAATTGCTTCATGCTTGCAGGATCATTTATACAACGAGCATTCAAATTATAACACTCACATGCAGTGTTCGTCTGCCAACAAAATCTCTACAAGTGCTCCTGCTCCTCCGAATGACGCATCAATTCATCGGAGTATGTTCTTGTGTTCTTCGACCATATCTTCATAATATACTGGTCTGGTATCTTCTCCTCATTTTGAAGTCTAAAATCCGAATTGCATGAACACATAGAAAACATTGTTGGTTGAAAAACTTGCAAGGACATTCAACTATCTTCGATAATGGTTTGAATCTAATAGAAAACTTGTAGGGATCACATCATCCCAACGGCACCTAGAAACACTCAACCCCAAAATCAACACTAATAAGATTAAATTTTGCACCTACATCATAGCTAAATTGCTCCTGAAAATCTTTGAACAACCTGAAGATGTATACGTTAGATGCATGAATCAAAATATCATTATAGAGGGAAACCTTATACTCTCCATAGTTATTAAAATTCTTCTCAAGTTCATTGTGCCTCCATTCTTTAACTTGTATATTAATTGCGTGGAAATATCAAGCAATCCCATCTGGTTATTGGCCAATGATGTAAGGATACTGTTTGTGCTCTCACTTTTTTGTGTTGCGAGCATGCCTATGAAAAAATTAGAATAAGACATTAACACAAACAAACAAATACAATAAAAAATTAGACTAATACATAGAAAAATATAATGATACAAAAAAAAATAGAATAGTACAAAGAAGAAACAAAATAATACAAAAAAAAATGAATGAAATAATATAAAGAAGAAATAGAATAGAACAAATACTAGTTAGGGCATACCTGTTGAGAAAATATCCTTACACAAGTACGAAACCCAACGCTCATGCACTCGCCAAATTGATTTAAGCCAATTATCGTCAGAACAACCAAATTCATCAAGCAACTCATTCCATGCACAAGTCAAGAAATCGTACAAACATTTCAAGAATTTTGAAGAAAACCCAACTTGACAATACAAATGACAAAGCTTGGTAGGCGCCTTCTTCGATATGTGCCAAAGGTATAGTCTACGATTTGCTTGCTTGAACACACTATCAGATGCACTTAAAAATGTGTTGTCTTGATTCGGGAATAACGTCTTCAGCTTTACTTCATCCATACTTCACAAAAAAGTCCTTAACAATCATTTGATTGCTGTAGCTTTTTCCTTTATTAGAAAGGCACACCCAAACATTGCATTTTGATGGGCCTAACTATCAGAACACAAAACATATTGTAACGGTTAAGCCCTAGCTATTGAAACACAGAACATATTGTAACAATTAGTCCGATATGCAGTGTCCATAGAGACAAAGTCACCAAAAAGCAGATAATCGATCTTCATTTGTGCATCGTGCCAAAAAAAGTTTGACAACCTCCCTATTTCATTAACCTTCATGGTGTAGAAAAAATTGGTGTCTGTTTTGGTGTACTCATTCAAACACTGAACCAGTGACGCAACGTCACCCTTAGTAGCCACAATAGTCCTCTCTCCAGCAATTTTTTTGTATAAATTTTTCTTTTTCAGCCTAAATTGCTTAGGGCCCCCTACTTCATTGTTAAGCATCCTGAAAGTGTCAATTATTCAAATGCCACTCTTCACCATCATCAACACGCTGAATTCCTCCACTGTCAAGTCTTTGCTTGTGTTCAATAGATGGCAGTTTTGATCTAGTATGAAAAGATGGTTATGCTTCCTAATATGGTGATCATAAACCCACTGACAATCTCTGTTGCACATGAACCTAATATAGGCAAAGCATCCATATCGCAACGAGTGTTTTCGATATGAAGCTTCACCATCAAATGATTTTGTTGAATGCTTGTGACCTTGTCGATGATAGCAGAACTCTGCTGCAATGACATGATCACACCTCCATTGAAGTCTTTTTCCAACGGGCCTTAAACCCATTCTCCATAGCATGTCTACGAAAGAACAAAATATTAGCATCTACATTCTCAAACCTAATGTCATCCAATAAAGCCTCTTCAACACCTTCTAAGCCTTGAATAATGCCATAATAAATTTTCAAATCTGAAACTCAGAAAATAAAATTAATATATGTGAACAAAAATGTATTAGTAAGATCAATAATAAAACATAAGAATAATACAATCATTCATCATAAACATACATACTAGTTCCAAATGGATATAGTATGAGTTCCATAATAATGTAATCAAATAACAGATTAATACGTAACATCATAAACATAAAAATCATGAAAACAAAATTGCCAGCTACCACCATCGTCTTTCCCACCATGGCTATCATTATCATTAACCTCTACATCCTCTTCATCATTGCACCTATTTACAATTCATATGAAAACACAGTCCATTACACCATTTGAGAAATACGCACAGGGAAAACAAAATGGAAAGGAAACAAACCTTGAACCTTATTAGCAAGAACATCAAGCCCATCACTACCACCCAGATCTCCACCATTATAGTCACCATTCCCTTCCTCTCTGTCATCATACCATTTTGATTGTAACAAACTATGTGAATTCCAAAATAATACAATTAAATAACAGATGCATACATAGGAAAAGGGAATGCTTTCCAGAGTAATACAATCAAACAATAGATTGATACGTAACATTATAAACATAAAAACCATTGAAACAAAATTGCCAGTTACCTCCATAGTCTGTCACACCATGGTTGCCATTGTCCCCAACCTTTACATCATCTTTCTTATTGCATCTACCTACAGACAATATCAAAACAAACTCCATTACACCATTGTAGAAGCGAACATAGTGATCTTCACCATTACAATCACCATCACTCTCCTCTGTCTCATCCTATCATTCTGATTCCTCAGTGTTGCCTTTGTCACCTGGCCTTTCATTCAAATCAATCAACATGTTCTACTAATCTTGTTGTCCCCCTAATTGAACCCGTAAGAAAGCATTTATTTCTCTACTCTTTCTAGTGTCTTTAGATCATAAAACTAGCCATCGTTGCATTGACATTCCTAGAACCACACAAAAGGCACTTGTGATAAGGAGCGGCTTGGCGGAGGGTGATGACAGTGGTGAAGGGTGATAGCAGCAGGGATAATTACACGAGAAAGAGGGAGAAACACGTCGGCAGTTGGTCCCGACCCTTCAAAGCACATCAATTTGAGGTTAGTGAGGTAATTTGCTACTAAAACTTGCAATCAAGGAAGGTGTGATTCTGGTTATGTCTAATATGTGTGGCTGTGACCCAAAGTGAATCTCTTATGAGAAAATTGAATGGCTTACTATTTGTCCTTACGTTGTTTTGTTCATGTGAATGCAATACATAATGACGAGTAGTATGTATTGTTATAAGGTGTTTATGCACTAGTATTAAACCTTGATTCGCTTCCAAAATTTGGTTTTGGTTTTATTTTCTATTGTGTCATGATGTGGTTATGGGTTTGTGTTTTGTTGTTCCATAAATTAGGAATCATGTTTGGGGTATAAGGTTATATGTGAAATTAACAATGTTTACAAATATGTTTGATTTGTGTGATTTTGTTTCATATTTGTACTATTCTATGTAATTATTTGTAGTAATACATATGACTAATAGGATAACACATTTGGTTGTCAAAAAGAGTACAAAATAGTATTTGTTCTTATCTGATATTGTTCATGCGATTGCAATACATAATGACGAGTAGTTTATATTATTCTGAGGTGTTTATGTGCTAATACTAAACTTGTATGTTTAAGATTTTGACACAGGGAATATGGTGAAGATTGCATAGATGGATGAAACAAGCAGTGGTTTGAGCTCCGCCAACTCACTAAGGACACAGTGCTCACAATACCAATTGTACGTTCCCCTGCGTCTTTCCCCTCTTCTAATTTAAATGGATTTTGTGGTTCTGATTTTTAGTATACCTTTGAGTAGCTCACCAATTATGGTGTGGCGAGTTCGCTTGGACCAAAGTGGCATTACATTGAAAAGGCTTAAGGGGCAAGAAAACGAGCAATGTACAAAAGAAGACATGGGCTCCAATGTTGACATCACAAGGTAATGGAGTAAAATATACTAATGTGATGACATTTAGTCAACAATCTGTAGGTTGTTATTTACATTGTATGGAATGACAAGGTTAGTAAAATAGTTAAGGGTCCAAAAAACAATCATGAGGCATTTGTGGCTTGATGTGCAAGGACAAGGTCAGAGGGAAAAAGAAATTGTCGTACCAAGAAGGATGACACAAGAGAAGAGCAAGGTAGCCCAAAGTGAAACAAAGCTGTATGTTTTTTTCATTTTATAAAATTCGTACAACAATATGACTAAGAAGGGGAAATACAGGGAAGTGAAAAGAGGAGCCAGTAAAGTGCCTAAATGAAAAAAGGGAAAGAGGAGGACAAAGGGCCAAGAGGAGGTGCCAGTAAAAATTTGAGGTATTGCCAACATTAAAATACGTATGAAACTATGATTTGAACGTAGTAAACTAAGTATGAATTATATTACATGAGTACAGTGAGCAAAATATGTATTAAACCTTTGTATTGCTGTGAATTGTTGTAGGAGGAATAAAAGGAAGCCTACTAAGAAAATGAAAGGCAAAACAAAGGTGGCTAATGGTGACGTCCCATGGTCGTATGAAGACGAGGGAGAGGGATTTATAAGGTAATTATAATTTAAGATGGCATTCATGACACTACATATGTGAGTACAATTTAAATGTATTGTACCGAGTTTAAATAGTGTTACAGCAAATAACATTTACGATGATTTTGATACAGAAGCAAGAAGGGGAAATCAAAGGTGGTTGAATATGACGTATCGTGCGAGTCAGAAGACAATGAAGAGGGATTTGTCAGGTAATGATAATTCAAAGAAAACATCCATGATAGTATGTATGTTAGTATGATTAAAATGTATTATGTTGAAGCTAAATTGTGTTACACTAAATTCCTTTTTTATTGTTTTCATTGCAATAAGGTGAAATCAATGGTGGAAGGTGACAAGAACAAAAAGGGGAAATCAAAGGTGGAAGGTGACGACAAACCAGGTGAGTGCTTGGATGATGAGGGTACTTTGGTAGGTAATATGATTGGTTTCTCATAACATTATTGCGACATGCTGTTGTGGATTGATACTTTGATATAAATACATAATTGCATATTTAATACAAAGTGTTCACTGAGATAGATGGGCAAGGTTTTTGAGAAGATATTAAACTGTGAGGAACATATAAAAGCTATTGAGGAAATGGGATTTTGTGCACTAGTAAAGTTGAAGTGTAAGTTTCTGAGCAAGGGGTTTGTTGAATGGCTGGTTGATAGGATATATCTAGAGGACATAATGATGAGTATAGGATCGGGGAAGATAGAGTTGATGGTAGATGACGTGATATTGGTCCTCGAGATCCTAAATGGTAATATTACCATTAGTGTAAGTGAGCAATATGGTTGAGGAATGGGCAAACCATGGTGACATGGAAGACCTTGTGGTAAATACAAACAACTTCTAACATTTCCTTTATATGACCAACCAAGCACATACAACCAATAATTCATTGATTGTCTACAGGACCTCATTTTATGGGAATACTTGAAGGCAACTAGCCACCTAAAAGCTGCTGCATTTAGAGTACATGAGTGGGAACATTTCATACCAACTTGGAAGAAGAAGATGAAAAGGAAAGCATACCTGTCAAATAATATGGACTGTGGGGTATTTGTTATGAACATATGGAGTTGTTTGAAAGGGTAGATTTTGATAGTGACCTTGGACCAATAAGTTAATTGTTCATGTCATTCTTCATTAACATGCATAAATCTGTATGTAATTGCTATAACAACTTCACATCCACATTTTCTGTAATGGTGGACAAGGCCTCACGATACCACTGGTAGTTAATTACAGCAACAATACTAAAGGATGAGACAAGCAAACTGAGGGAAGGAGTTCTTAAAAAACTGAACACGATAGCTAAAAAGAAGTAGTGTTAGACTGTATAGGGGCCCTTTACATTTGATTATCCTATATTTCATACAAGTTGAACCTTAGTTAATGTTATGTTTTAGTTTTACTATGTGACTTTTTATTATTGTATGAAATGGGGATGTTTCTGTCCAAAGTGGTAGTCATGAATTGTAATGCTCATGGTAGTACAATAAACCTTGAACATGTTAATACATAACTGATATATTTTAATACATACAGAATTTGAAAATACATAGGAAGCATACGTTATTTGAATAGGTACATAAATAACCAAATCATACATGTGAAGTATTTGAACAGATACGTTAAAGAATAACGTACATGGAATTTGGGAAGACAGCGGAATCGTAAGTTATTTGAACAGATACATACATAAAAGAATCATCTATATGAAATGTGTTTTGCATGGATATAAGTTACACAATCTCTGTCGATAGTTAGAAAAGTATGACACAAGTTTGTATTTGTTATGTGTTTCATGTTTTGTGTTGTGTTATTCTTATTTGTAATCCTGAAAATTAGTATGAATGAATATGAATGAAAAAAATATAACTGTCAAACATATTTGTATAGTAAAAGATAAAAGAATGACATTGATTTTTATTAAAAAAAACTATTTCCTCTTCCTGGTTTTCACCCGAAACCTCTTAGCAATAGTTTTGATCCTCTTTCTCCCAAATGTGTTGGTTATCACAAAATTAGGATCCTTAATGTGAGACCCTGTTCCATGCATTTGATATGAATTCTTAGTCATATCCCCATACAATTGATGTACGAAATGTCTTAACAACTGAAGACCTTCATCAAAATATTTTCGGCCTGTAGAATCACTCATGCAACGGGCAACAAAATTATAGCACTCACGCATTGCGTTTGTGTGCTAGCAAAATCTTTACAGATGCTCTTATCCCCATGTAGAGGCCATCAACCCATTAGAGTATGTCCTCGCATTCTTCAAGCACCTCTTCAAGATGTACTTATCTGGTATCTTTTCTTCACCCTTGACATTTAAAACCTATAGTGCATGGGAATATAGGAATCCTTGTTGGTTGAAGAACTTGTAAGAACATTTAACGATCTTCAGTGATTGGTTTGGTTGTATGTAACAGCAAACACATGAGGATCATGGTGGCCCAATGACACATTATAACACTTAACCCCACCAGCAGTGCTAACAAGCTGCAATTTTGCGTCGGGTTCAAAACTAAACTGTTCCTAGAAATCTTTAAACAATTTGAAACTATACATGTTAGACACATTAATCAAAATATCATTTGGAAGGGAAACCTCATACTTCTCG